>VZQC01008980.1:80349-131773 GCA_009823505.1 Rhizomys pruinosus | reverse complement strand
GAACTGCTCAACATCACTAATCATTAAGGAAATGCAAATGAAAACCACTTTAAGATATCATCTTACTCCAATAAGACTGGCTAGGATCAAGAAAACAAATGATACCAAGTGCTGGAGAGGTTGTGGGGAAAGGGGAACACTCATCCACTGCTGGTGGGAATGTAAACTCGTACAGCCACTATGGAAAGCAGTGTGGAGAACCCCTGAAAGACTTGGAATCAATTTGCCACCCGACCCAGTCATACCACTTCTGGGCATGTACCCTCAAGACTTACGCCACCACAGAGATACATGCACGGCCATGTTTATTTCAGCTCTCTTCACAATAGCAAGGAGCTGGAACCAACCTAAATGCCCCTCAACTGACGAGTGGATAGAGAAAATGTGGTACATCTACACAATGGAGTTCTATGCAGCAGTAAAGAAAGACGACATAATGAGCTTTGCAGGAAAGTGGCTGGAGCTAGAGGACATCATGCTGAGTGAAGTAACACAGTCCCAGAAAAACAAACGATGAATGTTATCATTCATCTGTGGATGCTAGTGCCAATTACCTAGTTGTAAGTATTTCTTGTGCATGGCCCCTTGAACTTTTGTCCAAAGCAGTTGGGAGTGATGCATATTGGAAACAACAACAACAAACAACAACAACAACAACAACAGAAAGGACTGCATTGAAGAACTGACTGAAATAGTGAACTTCTGCTCAAATCAGTCAACTTCCTCATGGAGAATATTGAGAAAGACTGAGAAAGAGATGAAAAGCATGTTTGGCAGAATGCATGAGCTCTGGTTGGGTGGGGAAATGGGGGGGACACGGGTCTAGAGAAAAAGAGAGAAATTCATCCTTTCAATTCTGTTTCTCTAGAACCTCTCCTTGTACCAAAATCTGTATTAGTCAGGGTTCTCTAAAGAAACAGAAGCAACTGGATGAATATATAGCTGTATACAATTTATTGATTTGCTTACGTGACAGAGTTCGAGTCCAACAGTAGCCGCACCACACTGGAGAGGCTGAGAATCCAGGGAACTGCTCAGTCCACAAGGCTGGATATCTCAGTAGTCCCAATCTGGTGCTGAAGGCCCGATGGATTCCAGGTGATCTGCTGGTCTCAGTACATGCTGGGATCTGAAGGGTTGATCAGAGCAGCAAGACAAACTCACCAGTGAGAGAGAGGAAAGCTGCAGGAAAAAAAAGGGACCAGCTCCCTCTGGCATGGCCTTTAATACTGCCTGCCAGCAGAAGGTAATGCCCACATTTGAGGTGGGCCATGTGGGTTGAGGTAGTCCAATCCGAAGTTTCTTTTTCTCTTATTTGTTCCTTAGTCCAGTCAAGTTGACACCCAGGATTAACCATCACAGTTTTCCACACTGCTTTCCATAGTAGTGGTTGTATGAGTTTACATTCCCACCAATGGAATAAAACTGAACATCCAAACTTGAGTACATACAATTTTAGCCACCTCATATTTGACAAAGGGGACAAGAAGGCTCAATGGAGGAAAGACAGGATCTTCAGCAAATGGTGTTGGCAAAACTGGCTCACCAGTTGTAGAAGTATAAAATTAAGCCTTTACCTCTTGTGCTGTACAAAAATAAGTCCAAATGGATTAAAGACCTCAACATGAAACCTGAAACTTTGAAGGTGAGAGAAAATGTTGGCAGCAATCTACACGACATAGGCATAGCAGAAGACTTTCTAAATCAGACAGCATCTGCGAAGGGTAAATTATACTCTATCATGTAACCAGTGCACAGCTATCTCCACAGTTATCATTTCTCCCTTTTTGAGAACAAGGTGTGATTGATAACACTTCCTACCAACTGTTGCCCTATTATCAGTCATGGGAACCATTTCTAAAGTTTTGGAGCCATAGAGAGGAGGCCATTATTAGAGAGAGAGATAATGGGTGAAGAAAAAGGACTGTAAATTGGAGTAGTATTAATACTTCTTTCTATGAGTGCTCCGTTAGACCACAGTTTTTTGCTGATGTCCCAATAGCCTCTCCTTCACTGAGCACCAAGACAGCCACATTAAAGGTTGCTGGGTTTCAACTGTTTCACACTGGTCTATTCCAAAACTCTTCAAGTACAACTGGCATTATGACAGAACCATAAGTACTGTTTATTGTTATGTGTGGGATGGTGTTTTTAGAAGACCCTGGTATTTACTGGGTGTATGTGCCAAGCTACTCTGTACTATGACGTTTACAAACCTTGCCTCACTTTGTGCTTATAACTGTCTTAGAAGGTAGGTACTTCCATATTCTTATGGGGCAGGTTCATATAGGATTTAGGATGAGAAGTCCAGTTTTTACATGTATGCTACAACAGTTACAACAATTTTGAAAAATGTTTAATTGGATGGACAAAAATTATGCCTCATGGTTAGATTCATTTCTCCTCAGTCTTCTAATTCAATTTATTTAAGTTAAAAGCCTACCATATGTCATCTAGGTATACAGCAACTGATAAAATAGAACAAGCCCATGGCCTTCTTTTTTTCTGTTTTTATTTTTATTTATTTATCATATTTTAAGGGATTCACAATATAAGAGCACGGTTGTTTTCAGATCACATTGACATTGCTCAGTTTGCCATACAATTAGGTAATTAATTCTAGCATCCACAGATGAGGGATACCATTCATTGTTTGTTTATCTGAGACTATGTTACTTCACTCAGCATGATATCTTCTAGGCTTCAGCCATTTACCTGCAAAGCTCATGATGTCATCTTTCTTTACCGCTGCATAGAGCTGCATAGAACTCCATTGTGTAGATGTACCACATTTTCTCTATCCACTTGTCAGTTGAGGGGCACTTGGGTTGGTTCCAGTTCCTTGCTATTGTGAAGAGAGCTGAAATAAACATGGCCATGCATGTATCTCTGTGGTAAGGTGAGTCTTGTGGGTACATGCCCAGGAGAGGGATGGCTGGGTCAGGTGGCAAGTTCATTCCAAGTCTTCCAAGTGTTCTCCACACTGCTTTCCATAGTGGCTGTACAAGTTTACATTCCCACCAGCAGTGGATGAGTGTTCCCCTTTCTCCACAATCTCTCCAGCACTTGGTATCATTTGTTTTCTTGATCTTAGCCAGTCTTATTGGAGTAAGATGATATGTTAAAGTGGTTTTAATTTGCATTTCCTTAATTATTAGCGATGTTGAACACTTCTTAAGATGTTTCTCAGCCATCTCTAATTCCTCACTTGTGAAGTCTCTGTTCAGCTCTTTGCTCCATCTATTGAGTGGGTCATTTGTTTTCTTTCTTCTTTGTTTTTTGAGTAGTTTATATATTCTGGAAATCAATGCTTTATCAGATGTTTCTGTGGTGAAGTTTTCCTCCCACTCTGTGGGTTTTCTCTTCACTTCCTTGATTGTTTCTTTTGATGTACAGAAGCTTTTGAGTTTAATAAGGTCCCATTTGTCAATTGTCAACCTTAATTTTTGTGCAGCTGCTGTCTGATTTAGGAAGTCTTTTCCTATGCCTATGTCTTGTATTCTGCTGCCAACTTTTTCTTCTTTATTTTTTTCCAACTTTTTCTTCTATCGCCTTCAGACTTTGGGGTTTCACATTGAGGTCTTTGATCCATCTGGAGTTGACTTTTGTACAGGGCAAGAGGTAGGGGTTTAATTTCATTCTTCTACAAGTGGTGATCCATTTTTGCCAACATCACTTGCTGAAGATGCTTTCTTTCCTCCATTGTGTCTTCTTGGCTCCCTTGTCAAATATGAGATGACTGAAATTGTATGTGCTCAAGTTTGGATCTTCAGTTTTGTTCCATTGGTCAACAGGTCCTTTTTTGTGCCAGTACCAAGCTGTTTTATGATTATATCCCTGTAGTATAGTTTGAAGTCTGGTATAGAGATACCCCCATGTATTGCTCTTTTCACTCAGGGTTGTTTTGGCTATTTGGGGTCTTCGGTTTTTCCAAGCGAAATTAAGGACTTTTTTTTCCCAAGCTTGTGAAGAAACTCTTGGGGATTTTAATTGGGATTGCATTAAATCTATACAAGAGTTTCGGTAGAATGGACATTTTTACTATATTAATTTTCCCAATCAATGAGCATGGGAAGTTTTTCCATCTTTTGATGTTTTCTTCAATTTCTTTCTTCAAGGGTTTAAAATTTTTGTTGTAGAGATCCTCGTTGTCTTTGGTTAGGTTTGTTCCTAAGAATTTTATTGTTTTTGAGGTTATTGTGAATGGGAAGGTCTCCTTGAATTCCTTCTTCAGTTGCTTGTTGTTGGTGTAAAGAAAGGCTACTGATTTTCCTATGGCCTTCTTAATGCAACAACGCACTGGCCACAAACTGACAGCATCTATCAAACACAGAGGCACCACATAGCAATATGAACATGGATTAAGTAAGTATCAAGAATGAGAGTGTGTGGCAGGAACTGCTTCTGTTTAGTGAAGTTTGGGAAAAAAGCTCACATACAGGAAGAAAGTTTTCCAAAGGGAATGACACCAGGTGGACATCTGAGGCAAGTGTTTCAGGCAAAGACTGTTCCATGAATATATCCTGAGACCAGAACAAATTTGAGATGTTCAGTGGTGAAGAGCACTGGTTCTTGCAGGGGACCAAGGTTCAGATCCTAGTATCCACATGGAGGCTAACGACCATCTCTAACTGTAGTTCCAGGGAATCCAATGCTCTCTACTGGCCTCTGAAGGCACTGCACCCACATTGCACTTACATACATATAGGCAAAACATTCACACACATAAAACATAATAAATAAAATATTTTGTAAAACAGGTCTAGTGTATGAGGAAAAGCCAGGATACTAGGTAAGAATCATTGAGGGGAAAGAAGGGCATGCATTGTAAAGCTTTGTGAAAACTACAGGAATGTTGAAATTTTCTCCATGTGAAGGAAGGAGCCACGGCAAGTTTCTGAGTAGAGGGGATGCCAAAAATATGTGTGTGCAAGGGCTCTAATGCAGGCTAGCAGGTGAGACAGTTCTCTCCCCTAGTTAAAGAACTAGAAGATGGGAAACGATTCAGCACAGGGTACAGATGTTAAGTTTGTTCAGTGACATTACAGACTACTCAGGTAGCAGAAGGCCTTCCACAGCTGGGAACCACAGACTCTAAGAGGGTTGGGTTTTTATTTGAGTTTAGGGTACCTGATACAGATATACCCTCTACATCCTTTTTTTCCATTGTTCTAAAGGTGTCTATATTCATCTTTTTTTTTTTTTTTTGTCTTTTTGAGACAGGGTCTCCCTATAGACCCAGCTGTCCTGGAACTCACTCTGTAGAGCAGGCTGGCCTTGAACTCAAAAAGATCTGCCTGCCTCTGCCTTCTGAGTGCTAGGACTAAAGGCACACACCACCTTGTCTGGCATTATATTCTTCTTCTATACCAGGATTGAGTCTGTTCCTGTCCATAAGTGTAACTGAATTTTTGATTGGCTGGGGTAAATGTGGTAGTCCCAATCTCCCCTGCTCTTTGTGGTATAACTGGTACAGAGACCCATTGCATTTGAGGAGAAATGGTAACTCACTAGTAGGAACAAAAACTCACAAATAAATTGAATGTTACTGGAGCCATAATTGCTGCAATTGGGTTATGTCCCCCCGCTTCCACCTAGGAGCCCAACTGAGTCACCTTTATTCAAATTCAGTGTAGAGGGAGAGGAAGGAAGCAAGGACACAAACTCAGAAGTTATGAAAGCCATCCATTTGAGAGTCATGGAGACCAGGATGGAGACTGAATAGCTAATACGAAGAATCCAGGATGATCTTTGAAAGGAGATTGTATTAGTCATCTTTCTGTTGCTGTGATAAAACCACCATGAGCAAAGGAACTTATAAAAGGAAGAGTTTATTTGAGCTTATAATTGACGGTTCCAGGGAATCAGAGTCCATTGTGGTGGGAAGCATGGTGGCTGGGGCTGGAGCAGCAAGCCAGGGTCACATCTCTCAATGAGCACAGGAAGCAGAGAGAGAGACTGGACACTGCAAGGCTTGTTTAACTCACTAAGCCCACCCCCAATAATGTACTTCCTCTAGCATGGCCACGTCTTCTAAGACCTCCAAGAACAGTGCCACCAACTAGAGACAAAATGTCTGAATAGTTAAAGTCTATGGGGGACATTCTCATTCAAACCACCACATTCCACTCCCTGGCCCCTATAGGCTCATGACCATATAAAATGCAAAATGTATTTAAAATGTATTTAACCTTAAAAGTCTCCATAGTCTATACCAGTCTCAATTCTACTCAAGTCTATAGTCCAAAATCTCTTCTGAGACACAGGCCAATCTCTTAACTGTAAGCTCCCGTAAAATCAAAAGGCCAATTACATACTCTCAACATACAGTGGAACTGAATACACATTCCCATTCCAAAAGGCAGGAATAGAGGCATAGTGAGGAAATACTGGACCAAAACAAGACTGAAAACCAGCAGGGCAAACACCAAGTCTAGTAGCTCCATGTGCGACTTCTGGGAATTTATTTCCAAAGGGCTTAGATGGCTCAGCATTTCCAGCTTTGCATGCAACATACATCTCTTCCTTAGGCTGGTACCCTTCCATGTATGAAGCTCTCCTTGGAAAATATTTCTCAGGTCTGGCATCTCGAATGTCTTCTTGGGGTCTCCGCTTCCAACCAGGCTTCACATTCATAGCTTCATGCAATGGCCTATCAGGGTCTTCTTTATTCAGGGACGCTCCTGCTGCACTCTGCCTGCCCTCTGCTGCTCTCTGAAACTGCGGAGGAAGAACTGATAACCCCTTCACTCTTGCATCCTTCGTGCCTCTAAAGCCAGCACCACGTGACTGAAATTGCAGAGTTTGGCTGCAAGTTTGGGATGGACTCTCTCCTACTTTAACCACATTTGCAAATTTTCTCTGCCCTGGACTTGTTGGAGTAGAAAACGCTTTCAGTACTTTCCTTTCAAAAATCGGAGGCTTATCTGGGTGTGGTCTTGCCCTGAAGATACTGTTTCTGTTGTTTACTTGTAAATCTCAAGGCCCCTCCTTAATCACTTTAATGTCACTTTTTCCACTGTTTACTTGTGTCAATAGCTAAGCCTCTCCTTAATCACTTTAATCTCACTTTTCCCATCTTTTACTTGTAAATAGCTAGGCCTCTCCTTAATCACTTTAATCTCCTTATCAAAAGGAACCTCTCCTTCACATGCCTTGGCCCCACCTTTAATCTTCCTAGTGCCATTTTCAGATGCAAACTGTACATTCTGCATTTCTTTCTGCTCCATCTGCTCTTCTTCACTGTAGATCTGAACAATATCCACCATTAATAGCCACGCCACCATTTCTACATTAGGCTGTCTTGAAATATCCTCCACTAAAGACATTAGTCCATTGCTTTTCAACTCAGGCAAGCATTTGGGCTGTGGGCAAACTGCTGCCAGACTCTTTATCAAAATAACCCAGTTGCTGCCTAAGTCTTTATTTTCCTCTGGAACTACATTTTTTGCAGGAATGCTTTCTTCCAGGCTTCTACTAGAATGGCCCATTAAGCTCTGTTTACAGTAGTCAACAGCTTTTCTAGCCCAAAGTTCCAAAGTCTTCCACATTTCTCCAAACATCCACATGGTCAGGTTCTTCACAGCTAACAGCCTACTCTCTGGTACCAAATAACTGTATTAGTCACTTTTCTGTTGCTGTGATAAAACCACGATGAGCAAGGGAACTTATAAAAGGAAGAGTTTATTTGAGCTTACGATTGATGGTTCCAGGGAATCAGAGTCCATTGTGGTTGGAAGCATGGTGGCTGGGGCTGGAGCAGCAAGCCAAGGGTCACATCTTGCAATGAGCACAGGAAGCAGAGAGAGAGAGAGAGAGAGAGAGAGAGAGAGAGAGAGAGAGAGAGAGACTGGACACCACAAGGCTTGTTTAACTCACTAAGCCCCGCCCATAATAATGTACTTCCTCCAGCACGTTGCGACGTATTCGACTTCTAAGAACTCCAAGAACAATGCCACCAACTGGAGACAAAATGTCTGAATACTTAAAGCCTATGGGGGACATTCTCATTCAAACCACCACAGACAGTGAATACCGATTTGCTGGTCGGTGTGAGAGAAAGAGTAAACAATCTTTCCCCCAAACTGAGGTTGAATTTGTGTTTTCTGAGATAAGATGAGAGGAAGGGGGTGGCGATAAGAGTATCCAAGGGATTGAGGATACAGATTGGTGGTTAAAGCATTAGGCTCACAAGAGTGAGGGCTAGAGTTTGGATCCCCAAAATCCATGTAAATGTCAGATGGGCATGGCTGCCCCCTGTACTTCCAGCATGAGAATGTAGAGAGAAAGGATTCTCTAGAGCAAGCTGGGTAGACTGGTCATATCATGAGCTCTGGGTTTGCTTGAGACTCTGCCTCATAGACACCACACACTTTTACATGAAAAACAGAAAAAAGGATAAAAAGGAATATTTGGGTCAGAGATTAGAACATGTCAAGTTTGAGATGCCTACTACATAGTCACATGAAAACATTGAAAAAGACGTTGAGAAGGGTAAGAATATAGGAAACATCCCTGTGCAGATGGACCATAGCCCCATGATATCTGGCTGGACACCCAGGAACAGAAGGGTTCTAATGAGGTTCAGGATGGAACTGTTTTATTTTATTTTTATTTTATTTTTTTAAACATTTTTTTTTGATTTTTAGATGCTTTGTGCATTTCACACATCATCCTTCCAACTCAGTTAGGCATATTTCCCCCCCCGCAACCCCACCCCAACCAAGATCATGCACTTCTGCCATAGCTGTCCTGCATATTTCTCTCAAGTTTTTTTTTTATTTTTTTAGTATAAGTGATAATCCATGAGCACAAGCATTCTATACAAAAACCAATCTGCAGGCTGCCGTGCTGAAACCCCCACAGCCCCACTCCAGCGGGTGGTGAGGGATTGTATGCTCAATCAGGCCCGAATAAATGAGGTCCAGACTACACTGCTGTAGTTTGCACCATTAAACCCCAATCGGCAAGCCCTTACATTGTACACATCCCCTCTTCCGCAGATTGTTCCCTGGGCTTAGAAGAGGGGCACTAGTTGGATGAGAAGCAATAAGTCTACCCTTTACTGGAGTGATGTCATGGACTCTAACGTCATTGGCTTAGTTCTGGCTGTTTCCTTGCATGGGCTGACAGTTTGTCCAGGAATACCTTTTCGATCCTACTAATGAAGCAACAAGCAATTAGATGTATAGGTATAATTAAGCAGCGACTAATAGCTACTGGTAGGTTTACTTTGGTATAGACACATATGTTTGATGTTTTGATCTGATTTTATTTATCATTTTTTTCCTGTTAAGTTATGAACAGGGTCTTACTGTGGCTTATAACATCTCCTAACCTGTAGAGGATGTAAGCTTGTGGCATCAGCCATGGGTTATTCCTCCAAGGAGAGAGCCAACAGCCAATTAGACTTGGGATATACAGGCATATGGCTGCCTCTGCTGCACAGTATTTCCAGGCAGGTGAGGTGTAGCTGGTGCTGACGGTGGAGTCTTGCTTGACTCAAGGAGACCCGTATTTGCTTTATTGGTTTAGTGGCCTTTGGTAACACTCTCTGGTCTTCCAGAGACCACAGGATGGAACTGTTTTAATGGCTGTTTGTATTTTACTGTATAAGTGAACCAATAACAGCCCTGGATGTAGCTTGCTTTCTAATCATAAATGCCACTGCTGTGAACAATCTTTGTTTATATAGAAGTGGAATATTCACATAAAGTACTGATCCGATTTTATTAGAAACTGCAAGATTTGAACCCAGATCAGTCTTGCTCAAACATGGATTTCCAGTGTTTTCGAAGAACAATGAGGCCTCTCATAGTAGATACAAAGCCAGTGTTCTGGTTTGTGCAGTTTTATGGGGCTTGCATTATTCCACCTTAGAATATCTAAGTGCCATGCTAGTGCTAGACAGCATGATGAGAAGAGCGAGCATCCTGACCATGGGAAGCTTGCAGACATGACACGCACAAGTTATCCTGGGACATTCATCTACTCTCCAGGTTGCCTATTCATATGCACGACAGTCTGGTAAAGGGCCAAGTGGGTCTTTGATGAAAGAAATGAGAGACTCGGGAGACTATAAAGTCTGGCAGGAGGGAATTTACTACTGTTGTTCTGTTAAATGGACATATTTTCAAACTCTAACTATATTATACCCATAGATTAGTGCTGGGGCAGAGAAGGACCTTTCTGCAAAAGGCAGCAATTAATGTAGCCATTTGTAACTGGACAAATGCTGAAAATCAGTGACTACATGAGTGCTCAGCCCTAAATGGGAGGTTTGTAACACACACACACACACACACACACACACACACACACACACACACACACACCAAAGCTCAGGAAACATAGAAGAGGGGTGGAAACAATCTAAGAGCTAGAGGATGGGGGAGGTGTGTTGTCTTCTGGACATGATGTGGCTGTGCACATGAGTTCACTGTAGTTGTACAAACCTGCATGAGATCAAGCCAACAAGATCAGTCAACATTTCAAAAGGCTACACTAATTGGACTCAACAGGTTAGAGAAATAAAGAAGAAAAGGACATGAATGTGTGGGGGGGACATTGGGTGTCAGGGGGAGTGCATATAATCAAGATACTTTTATACATGTATGAAATAATGAAAAATAAATAAAAGATTAAAATGTGGAAAAGGATGAAAATATCTGTCTTATATTCTTGCATAAATTGGCTTTTTTCCTGGGTGAATGGAGCATCTTAGTTCAGTGTGTCAGGGTTTCTGATGTATTCCTAAAAGACAAAATCTTATTGAAGATCATGAAGACCTCTAAGTGGAAACTTTTATTACTATTTTGAGGATGCAATGTGCCAGTGCAGAGTGGGTCCCAACTGATGTTGAATTACTTAATGTGGAGAATGAGCAGTCTGTCTGGAATTAGTACCCACAAAACCCACTGCAAGAAAATACTGGTGCTCTCTTCGGCAGCACGTATACTAAAATTGGAAGGATACAGAGAAGATTAGCATGGCCCCTGCACAAGGATGACATGCAAATTCGTGAAGCGTTCCATAAAAAAAAAGAAAAAGAAAGAAAACACTGCATGAAACAATGAACGGGGAGTATGGTGTCAAAAAAGATCTGTACTGGAAACTGGTCAGTGCTTCATGATCTCTGTAAGTGACCCATCTTTGAAGCAACCGTGTTACCATTTGCCTCCATCCTGCATTGTGAATCTGCAAGGTCAAGGCTCTGGATCAGTCGAAAGAACTGAGAAGCACATGCTCCAGAAAGGGATTTCTCTGGGTTCCCTGCTTCATGCTATTTACAGAATATTTTCATTGCTTAAATACTAGAGAAAGACTGAATTTGAGAAAAAATAATGTGGGGCTAGAGAGATGACCTAGTGGTTAAGAGCGCCGAATGCTCTTGTTGTGGACCCGGGAACTATCCCCGGCACCCACATGGTGGCTGAGAACCATCTTTAACTCCAGTTCTAGGGGAATACGACACCCTCTTCTGACCTCCATGGCTATTGCATGACATGGGTGCACAAACTTACATGCAGTACATTCATACACATAAAAATTAAATAAAATAAAAACTTAAAAATATTAAAAAATAATGTGTAGTTGTTAAACTTAAATGTAACTGCCTATTTAAACAAATACCATACTGGACATACCCTTAAGTCTGGCTTTGTGGGGAACCTGGTAAACATTAACCCTGAGGAACCATCTTTATTTCAGAGTTCCCTGATGGCCCGTGTACTGTACCTAACACAAGAGATAATATCTCACAATTAGAGCTGACCTTTGATGTCTGTCTTTGGGTATTAAAGATTCACTTAAGTGTCAAGGTTTCCTCAACTTTTCTGGGAATTTGTTTATTGTTCTTTCCTTGCCTCTGTTTCTGTCTCTTTATCTCTCCCCTCTCTCCTCTCACTTCTCTCTCTCTCTTTCTCTCTCTCTCTCTCTCTCTCTCTCTCTCTGTCTGTTTTGGCAGGCTCTCTCATTGAACCTGGAGATTGGTAATCTTTTCATGTGGGTGCTAGGGATAAAATTTGGGTCCTCATAACTGTGCAGCAAGCACTTTACCAGTGGAGCCATCTCCCCAGCTCCATCACTTTGTACATGTGGGTGTTCGTGTATGTAAGAATACATGTATGCTGATGCACAATGCAGATGTGTACATGTGTGTGAAGGTCTAAAGGCATGCTGGGTGTCCTCTTCCATCACTTCACCTTATTTTTGAGACAGTCTCTTGCTGAACCTGGTCCTCACAAGCTCAGCTCAACTAGCTAGCAAGCACCAGCATGTTTTCTGTCCTTGCTGCTCCTCCAGAACCATGGCTACCATACCTCATTTTTATTTTTAATGTGGATGCTGGAATCCAGATTCATGGTAAGCACTTAACCTTTACCTGAGTCATCTCCCCAGCTCCTGCTCATTGGTCTGTCTAAATTATATTCTATACAACTTGGTAAACCTTCTGAAACCTAGGGTGTTTTCCTTTCCTCTGCTATAATGTGAGGATAGTCTTTTATAAATCTAGTACTATGAGACAAAAGTAGATTAGGAAATCTTCCCTTTCTCATTATATTATGCAGTTTTGTTGTTGTGAATGGTAGACAACTGGATTTTGGTAGAGAAAGGGCAAGGAATTGGGGATTTCCCAGGACCACCTGAAACACAGGTAGGAGCTAGGTGCTACAGCCAGGCGGATTGTTTGGATTGATCCATTCATCTTTGACTCGATTGGCTTGTGTGGCTGTGGGGGTGGAGTTGTCCTCCCAGCGGGTGAAACAGCAATCCCACCCCCCCTCGCCAACTGGGATTGTTGAAGGAGTGCCCAAGTGGATTATTTGCAGAATCTTCAGAACAGAAAGGGAAGAGTGAGTTAGACTTCCAATAGAAAGCCTAAAGCTTACACAAGTCAACACTCCATAAGCAAGGAGAAAAGGAGAAAAACAAATCAATCAAACAAACAATGAAGGCATCTGAAGGAGGCAAGCAAAGCAAGCCTTCAACACAGTGAAGAGGTGTGCTGGATAGCTTTAGTGTCAACTTGACACACTAGGGTTGAGGGAGCCTCAATTGGGGAATTGGCTCCATTGGACTGGCCTGTGGCCACGTCTGTGGAGAATTGTCTTGATTGTTGAGCAATGTGGGAGGGCCCAGCTTACTATGGGTGGTGCCACCCTGGGCATGTTGTTGTGTACTGTGTAAGAAGTCAGGCTGGGCATGGGCCAGGGGAGCAAGCCAGTGAATTCAGCTCCTGCCTCCAGGTTCCTGCCCTGAGTTCCTGCCTTGAGCTCCCTAAGTGATGAACTGTGACCCAGGAGATGTAAGTTGAATAAACCCTTTCCTCCCCAAGTTGGTGTCGGTCAGAGTGTTTTGTCACAGTAATGGAAGACAAACTAGGACAGAAATTAGTACCAGAGAGTGGGCTATTGCTGTGACAGACCTGACCTTGGTGTTTTGGGGAAGGATTGTGGAAGTGTTTGGAACTTTGGGCTGGGAAGATCACTGAATGCCTAAAGATCATGGCTGTGGAACTTGGAACAGTTTTGCTGAAAGAGTTGTAGAGGATAGAGGCCTGGCTTGTGAAGTGTCAAAGGGAAGCAGAGATCATCAGGACTGTTTAATCTGTGGGTTCTGATCATCTGGGGCTGAAGAATCAACTGTAGGTAACAAGACCAGAACCTGAAGGGAAATCTTTGTTGTACTGGGACAATTGATGCTGGTTAGTTGGGGCTGAAAAATCAGTTGTAAGTAACAAGAGACCAGCATGACTATGGTGAAATATTCTGGGAAGAATTACTTCAGGGTCAGCACACAGAAGCTGTGATCCAGAAGGGGCCTGAGGCCCCATCTCAAGCCAGAAGCAAGACTTGGTAGTGTGTAAGAGTCTCCTATATGGTTCTGGTGTTGAAATTTGAGGGGGTCACAGAGAGCAGCCAAGGCTTGGCACTGTGAGAGGTCAGAAAAGACCATTGGTGGAAGTGCACCTCGGTTGCAATGAAGACCCCAGGATTGCAGGGGTCATGGAGAGAAGCTGAGGAGAGGTCAGAAGAGACCATTGGTGAAGGTGCTGCCTCAGTTTCAGTGGCGACCCTAGCTTTTTGGAGATGCCAGGACAATGGGACAACCACCAAGAGCAGCAGCAGGTGTGAAATGGAGTTGGCCTGGGCCTTCGAGATGAGCTGTGTGTGCCACGGACAACAGAGTCAGAGAAGGGGAGCTGCTGAAACCCTTTGGAGTCCAGAAGATTGTGAATGAGTCCCAGGTGTCCAGCCTTGAGCTACTTGCTGGACTTAGGTTTTGTTTGAGTGTGCCTGATTCTTCCCTTTGAAATAAGACAGTACTTGTTTTGGATTTTACAGCAGCCCACAGTTAAGAGACTTTTAACGGACTGTGACCTTTTAAGTGTTTGGACATTTTAAGGACTGTGGGGCTTTTAAGGTTGTACTGTGTTAGTCTGTGATTAATGTTAACATCATACCTTGGGGACGAGAACTGGAAAGGTGATGGTTTAATAGTGATGTTTTGTGTGTCAAGTTGACAGGGGGTGAATTGTGCTGGATAGCTGTAGTGTCAACTTGACACACCTGGGTTTAGGGAATCTCAATTGGGGAATTGGCTCCATTGGACTGGCCTGTGGGCCACGTCTGTGGAGTATTGTCTTGACTGTTGGGCAATGTGGGAGGGCCCAGCCCACTGTGGGTGGTGCCACCTCTGGGCAGGTTGTTGTGTACCGTATAAGAGGGCAAGCTGGGCATGGGCCAGGGGAGCAAGCCAGTGAACAGCATTCCTCCATAGCCTGTGCTTCAGCTCCTGCCTCCAGGTTCTTGCCCTGAGTTCCTGCCTTGGGCCCCCTAAGTGATGAACTGTGACCCAGGAGATGTGAGCCGAATAAACCCTTTTCCTGCTCCCAGGACACAGATATTAGAAGTACAATTGTGAACATACTTAAAGAAGTCCAAGAATGTAAAGAGCAAGTCAGAGAATTAAGAAAAAAAGAATGAAAAACTCAAGAAGGACCTAGAGAGAAAGAATGACAAACTCGGAAGGAAGTGGAAAACACTGAAAAGATCCCATGTTGAAAAAGATAAGGAAACCAACCAGTAAAGCAAACAGCTACAGGAAGAGATTGAGAAGCTCCAAAAGGAAGTGAAATACTAAAGAATCAAAGATAAAAAATAAAAAGGAAATCAAACACTCATCAATCAAGAGGAAAGGAAAAAGGGAAATCAAACACTCATTCCCAATCAAAGACGGAAGAATGGGAAAAAGCCTCAGAAGTAAGAATGGAGGAAGCAGAACAAAGAATATCAGACCTGGAAGATAACACAGAACAACTAAAAACCTCAAGTAAAGATTATGAAAAATTTAAAAATACACAAAAGGGGAACAACCAGGAACTGTGGGACACTATGAAAAGATCAAACCTCTGCATCATAGGAATAGAGGAAGGAGAAGAATCCCAAGAGAATGATATTGATTAGATCTTCAACAGAATAATAGATGAAAATTTCCCCAAACTAAAAAAGACAAACCAATACAAATACAAGAAGCACACAGAACTCCAAACAGACAAGATCAGAAAAGGAACTCTCCACACCATATCATAGTTAAAAACGCTAGACGCCCCAAAGAAAGACAAAATTCTGAAAGCCACAAGAGAAAAACAACAAGTTACATATAAGGGGAACCTATCAGAATTACAACTGACTTCTCAGTGCAAACTATGAAAGCAAGAAGAACGTGGAGCAAAGCATTCCCAGTGTTAAAGGACAATAGATGCCAACCCAGGTTACTATACCCAGCAAACATGTCGATTATAGTTGAAGGAGAGAGAAAAATCTTTCAGGACATAAACAAGATGAAAGAATACATGTCCAGAGAGCCAACCCTTCAGAGAACACTTGAAGCAATTCAAAGGACAGAAGGAAGGAGCAATCATCCCCAGATACCTAGGAAGAGAAATCAATAAAAGCATAACTGCAGAAGTAGAAACCTAAACAAAAAATGCAAATGGATAATAAGGCAAAAAGAAGCAACACAAACCTATCAGTTATAACCTTAAATATTGATGGACTAAACTCCCCAATCAAAAGACATAGACTGGGAGATTGGATTAGGAAACAGGACCCATGGATATGCTGTCTACAAGAAACGCATCTTACCTTCAAGTATAGGCACCGCCTTAAAGTGAAAGGATAGAAAAAATATTCCAAGCAAATGGTACCAAAAATAAAGCAGGTGTTGCTATTTTAATATCAGACAAAATAGACTTCAAAGTAAAAGAAATCAGAAGATACAAAGAAGGCCATTACATTTGTACCAAAGGAACAATTCACCAAGAAGTTTTTCACAATTATCAATATATATATGCACCAAACTCTGGTGTACCAAACTTTATAAAGACAATTCTCCAGGACAACAAGTCACAGATTAACCCCAGTACACTCATAGTAGGGAACTTCAATACCCCACTGAGCCCTTTGGACAGGTCAGCATGGCAAAGAATAAACAGAGAGACATCTGAAATGAATGATATGATACACCAAATGTACCGCACAGAATATTCCACCCTAATAACAGAGAATACGCTTTCTACTCAGCACCCTATGGAACATTCTCCAAAATCGACCACGTACTGGGACAGAGAAGAAACCTCCACAAATACAAAAAGACTGAAATAATTTCATGCATTCTATCAGACCACAATGCAATAAAGCTCACTATGAACACCAGGAAGCCCTACTATCTGCAAGAACACATGGAGACTAAACCACATACTCCTGAATAATGAATGGGTTAAGGAAGAGATAAAGAAAGAAATAAAATAATTCCTGGAACTGAATGGCAATGATAATACAACACAACAAAACCTATGGGATACTTTAAAAGCAGTCCTAAGAGGTAAGTTTATATCCCTGGGTGCCTACATTAGAAAAACCGAAAGTGCACAAGTGAATGATCTAAAATTGCAGCTAAAAGCACTCGAGAGGCAACAACAGATGAACCCTAAACACAACAGACAGGAAGAAATAACAAAAATCAGAGCGGAAATCAATGAAATAGAAACAAAGAAAACAATACCAAAAAATCAATGAATCCAAATTTGGTTCTTTGAAAGAATAAACAAGAGATAACTATAGCCCAGTTAACCAAAAGAAAGAAGGAACAACTTCAAGTCAACAGAATCCATGATGAAAGGGGAAATATCACAACAGACAAGGAAAAGATCCAGAAAATCATACAGGAATACTTCAAAAACCTATACTCTACCAAGTTTGAAAACCTAGAAGAAATGGATGAATATCTGAAATCCTGAGAATCACCAAAGCTCAATCAAGAAGAGATTGCCAGCTTAAACAGACCCAAATATATGAAGAAATTGAAGATGTAGTAAGAAACTTCCCAACCAAAAAAAGCCCAGGTTCAGACGGTTTCACGGCAGAATTCTATAAAACATTTCAAAAAGACAACCATTATTACTGAAATTATTTAGAATGATGCAAACAGAGGGAATTCTCCCAAATTCCTTCTATGAAGCCAGCATCACTCTATTACCAAAACCAGGCAAAGATACAACCAAAAAGGAGAACTATAGACCCATCTCACTAATGAACACAGATGCTAAAGTTCTAAACAAGGTACTGGCAAATTACATACAGACCCACATCAAGAAGATCATCCATCATGACCAAGTTGGATTCATACCAGAGATGCAGGGATGGTTCAACATACGAAAATCAATAAACATCATCAAACACATAAACGGAATCAAAGACAAAAACCACACCATCATCTCAATTGATGCTGAAAAAGCCTTTGACAAAATCCAGCATCCCTTCATGCTTAAAGTCCTAGAAGGAATTGGATTGGAGGGATCATTCCTCAATGTAATCAAAGCCATATACAGGAAACCCACAGCCAATATCATCCTAAATGGGGAAATGACGGAAACATTCCCTTTAAAGGTAGGAACTCGGCAAGGCTGCCCCCTATCACCACTCCTCTTCAATATAGTGCTTGAAACACTTGCTAGAGCAATAAGGCAAGAAAAGGATATTAAAGGAGTACTAATTGGAAAAGAGGAAGTCAAACTATCCCTATTTGCTGATGATATGATTGTTTACTTAAGGGATGCAAAAAACTCCACCAGAAAACTCCTAGAAACGATTAACAGCTTCAGCAAAGTGGCAGGATACAAAATTAACCTTAGAAAATCAATGGCCTTTCTTTACACCAAGAACAAGCAACTGGAGAAAGAATTCAAAGAGACCTTCCCACTCACAATAGCCTCAAAAACAATAAGATACCTAGGAACAAACCTAACCAAAGACACCAAAGACCTCTACAACAAAAATTTTAAACCCTTAAAGAAAGAAATTGAAGAAGACCTCAGAAGATGGAAAAACCTCCCATGCTCATGGATTGGGAAAATTAACATTGTAAAAATGTCCATTTTACCAAAACTCTTGTATAGATTTAATGCAATCCCAATCAAAATCCCCAAGAGTTTCTTCACAGGCTTGGAAACAAAAGTTCTTAAATTCATTTGGAGAAACAAAAGACCCCGAATAGCCAAATCAATCCTGAGTGAAAAGAGCTACACAGGAGGGATCTCTATACCAGATTTTAAACTATACTACAGGGCTATAGTCATAAAAACAGCCTGGTACTGGCACAAAAACAGACCTGTTGACCAATGGAACAAAACCGAAGATCCAAATCTGAGCACATACAATTTCAGCCATCTCATATTTGACAAGGGGGCCAAGAAACCACAATGGAGAAAAGACAGCATCTTCAGCAAGTGGTGTTGGCAAAACTGGATCACCACTTGTAGAAGAATGAAATTAAACCCCTACCTCTCGCCCTGTACAAAAGTCAACTCCAGATGGATTAAAGACCTCAACGTGAAACCCCAAATTCTGAAGGTGGTAGAGGAAAAAGTTGGCAGCAGACTACAAGACATAGGCGTAGGAAAAGACTTCCTAAATCAGACAGCAGCTGCACAAGAATTAAGGTCGACAATTGACAAATGGGACCTCATTAAACTCAAAAGCTTCTGTACATCAAAAGAAACAATCAAGGAAGTGAAGAGAAATCCCACAGAGTGGGAGGAAAATTTCACCGCAGAAACAACTGATAAAGCATTGATTTCCAGAATATATAAAGTACTCAAAAAACAAAGAAGAAAGAAAACAAATGACCCACTCAATAGATGGAGCAAAGAGCTGAACAGAGACTTCACAAGTGAGGAATTAGAGATGGCTGAGAAACATCTTAAGCAGTGTTCAACATTGCTAATAATTAAGGAAATGCAAATTAAAACCACTTCAAGATATCATCTTACTCCAATAAGACTGGCTAGGATCAAGAAAACAAATGATACCAAGTGCTGGAGAGGTTGTGGGGAAAGGGGAACACTCATCCACTGCTGGTGGGAGTGTAAACATACAGCCACTATGGAAAGCAGTGTGGAGAACACTTGGAAGACTTGGAATGAACTTGCCACCTGACCCAGCCATACCTCTCTTGGGTATTTACCAACAAGGCTCATCTTACCACAGAGATACATGTACAGCCATGTTTATTGCAGCTCTCTTCACAATAGCAAGGAGCTGGAACCAACCCAAGTGCCCCTCAACTGACGAGTGGATAGAGAAAATGTGGTACATCTACACAATGGAGTTCTATGCAGCGGTAAAGAAAGATGACATCATGAGCTTTGCAGGTAAATGGCTGGAGATAGAGGACATCATGCTGAGTGAAGTAACACAGTCCCCCAAAAAACAAATGATGAATGGTATCCCTCATCTGTGGATGCTAGCACCAATTACCTAATTGTATGGCAAACTGAGCAACATCAATATGCGATCTGAAAACAACTGTGCTCTTATATTGTGAATCCCTTAAAAAATAATAAAAAATGTGAAAAAAAAGAGAAGGGGCAATGAGATTTCTCATAATAAATAACAAGACAACATTCTGGTTTATTCAATATGGCAGGGGCTTGTATTACGACACTTGAGGAATTTTGTTAAGATTTCATCAGGACTACTGGCACATGCCATTAATCCCAGCACTCAGGAGGCAGAGGCAAGCAGATCTCTGAGAGTTTGAGGCCAGCTCGGTCTACATACCAAGTTCCAGGCCAGTGAGAGCTATATTGCGAAAGCCTGTCTCAAATCCCCTTTCTCCTAAAAGATTACAGATTTAGTCCCAACAATGTGTCCTTTAGGAGGCAGGAATGGTCACATATTTTTTTTTACACAAGTTTCATCCCAAATAAATTCCAGTTTTTGATGAACTCTTCTGTGTACACTCATATACAGTTACAAGGTTGTTGTCAACCTGAAAGTATCCTAATTCAGAACACAGTGAAGGGGTAAAAGCTCCCATAGGAGAATTTGGTAAGCGAATTTAGTTATTCCTAAGGAATTTGCTACAAGTCATTAAAATTTCTCTGGATAGAGCTTGCCGAGGAATGCCTTCTTTATGGCATTCTTCAGTTCCTTGTTCCTGAGGCTGAAGATAATGGGGCTGAGGAAGGGTGTGAGCACTGTGTAGGTGATGCCCATTAAGGTGTCTCCTTCCAGAGACTTGGGGCCCTTGGGCTTGAGGTAGATGACGGAGGCAAAGCCATAGTGCACAACCACCACGGTGAGGTGGGATGCACATGTGGAGAAGGCCTTGTGCCGCCCCTCCACTGAAGGTATCCTCAGGATGGCAGCCACAATGAAGGCATATGAGAGGAGGATGAGGAGGAAGCAGCCCAGCAGGGCAGTGATGCACACCAGGCCCACACCCTTGGCCACCAGCAGTACATCCTCTCCACAGGCCAGCTTCAGCAGTGGTGGAACATGGCAAGCAAAATGGTGGATCTCATTGGGTCCACAGAAGGTGAGGTTGAAAATAGCTGTTGTCACTACTGTGCCCATGACTGAGCCACCAACACAGGACCAGGTGACAAAGCAGGCACAACCTCGAGGGCTCATGAGCACATTGTAGCGCAGTGGGTGACATATGGCCACATAGCGGTCGTAGCCCATGATAGTGAGTAGGAAAGAGTGGGTAAAGCCAAATGTGAAGGAGAAGAACATCTGGATGGCACAGGCCAGGAAGGTGATGGAGTGCAGTGTGGAGACCAGGTCAGTTAGCATGCGGGGAATGATGGCCAATGTATAGAAGATCTCAGAGATGGAGAGGGCACACAGAAAGAGGTATATGGGCATGTGGAGACTGTGTTCACTCCAGATGGTGACCATGATGAGCAGGTTTCCCAACAGCATGAAGAGGTACATCAGTAGGAACAGGAAGAAGAACATCAGCTGAAGGTGAGGGAAGGTAGAGAAGCCAATGAGGACGAACTCAGTCACTCCTGAATGATTGGTTCCCTGCATGGAGGTCTGAAGTGAGGTAAGGAGAAATCAACCACTAGATGGAGAGAGGTTTATCAGTTTCCAGCCTACCTGGACATAATTGAGAGGCTAGGCCAAAGAGAGTTTAACAGAAGCACCAATCCAATTCCCGTTACATTTTATAACTTAATTCCATCATCATATTAATTAAGATAATAGTGTTTTCATCTCCATTCTGAGTACCTTTGGCATATTCATTGAGAATACTGAATGTAGAAATGCTAAGTGATGGCCAAGATGAAGCTTTTGAAATGGCCAATCCAAGACTTGAGCACACAACTGAACTGACTCCATAGAATTATGACCCAAATGTTCTTCTTCTTTTTTTTTTTAGATATGGTCTCCCTGTAGCCCCAGCTAGCATGGTACTCACTGTGAAAACCACACTGGCCTTGATCTCACAGAGATCAGTCTTGCCTCTGCTTCTCAAGTGCCGGCATCAAAGGTGAGAGTCACCATGAGTGACATGATCCTGTATGTTGGGTCCCTAGTGAGACTATTCTTTTTTTATTTATTAATTTATTTTGGTGTATGAGTGTAGTGCCTGAATGTGTGTAAGCGTACCTGTGTCACACAATGCCCACAGAGTCAGAAGACGGTGTCAGATTCCCCTAAAAGTGGAGTTATAGGCAGTTGTTAGCTGCCATGTCAGAGCTGGGAATTGAACCTGGGTCTTCTGCAAGAACAGTCAGTGCTCTTAACCGCTGAGCCATCTCTCCAGCCCCGAGACTATTCTTTTATTGGCACTTGGCTTCCTTGACCTTTTACTTCCTGTGGTAAATTCTGAATTTTCCCTCCAACAACTTCAAGTCCTTCGTGTCTGTAAGTCCTTTTACCAAGTTAATCTCTAACTAATCTAATCATCCTCTGGGGTTATCAATGTGAGAAATCAGATGCAAAAGACTAAGTGGATTTGCGTGCCAAAAATAATATGCTAATGTTTCTTACATCCATGTTCCGAGGCAAGCAGATAGAGAAGGTGGGAGGTAGCAGGCCCAGCTTCAATCCCTGCTCTGTATACTATAGTCCGTGAGTAAATTTCTTCACCTCTTTTTCTCTCCATCTCTCTCTAAATCTCATAAGTTTTTCTTCAGTTGTTCTTGGAAGGTGGCAGTTGAGGAGGCATCACACATGATAACTGAGATTAATATAGCTGGAAAAAGTGTTTGCTCAGTAAATAATCTGAACTCAGTAAGGTTCCAATGTTTCTATATTAATCATGTAACTATGTTTTAGTTCTCTTCTGTAATAAATAGACAACATAAAGTTTAAAAGACTTGACTAATACTCTGTTTTCTCTTCCATGGTTTGCCTGCTATACAAATTCATATAAATAGTATCCTGCACTTTGAGGCCTTTTTGTTTGGCTTCTTTTACTTAGCATCATGTTTCAAGGTTCTTCTTCACTGTAACATATATCACAACTTCATTTATGATTGTTTATATGTATATAAGTATGGGAGTATGTATGTGTGTGTGTGTGTGTGTGTGTGTGTGTGTGTGTGTGATATGTACAGCTGTAAGAATAAGGTATATTTGCCTGTGCTCAATGGATGGTAGCAAGAAGAGGGTATTAAGTGTCATCCTCTATTATCTATTCCTTTGAGGCAGAGTCTCTCCTTTAACTGGGAGCTCTAGTCCATTTTCCTTGGGGCTGGAATTACAGGCATGCACAAGGAAACCTGACCTGTTACATGAGGGCTGGGATACATCCAAGCTCTCATCCTTGCACTTAGGCTGCAAGTATTTTTGACCAGTGAGCCATCTCTTCAGCCCCATAACTTCATTTTTTATAGCCAAACAGTATTTCATGATGGGGATACACTTTTCCAATTGATGGAGATTGGGCTGCTGCAATTTTTTGGCACATACTTGTAAGAATCTGAAGCAGATAAGAGGTTGCTACAGTCTGGGACAAAATAAGTAGTGGGGAGTGACTGATAATGGTATAGGGCTTCTTCGTGAGGAAATGAAAATTGTCTGGCACTTGTCAGAAGCAGTGAGTTCTGCGACATCATTAATGTACATACCCATCTAATTTTACAACTATTTATTTTGTTATGGTTTGTTTTAAAATGTATTAAGAGTATTTTATTTTTGGTCTTTTTGAGACAGGGTCTCCGTGTCACTGCAGCTGACCTAGAACTCTGTATGTAGACCAAGCTAGCCTCTACTACACAAGGATCTGCTTGCTTCTGCCTCCCAAGTGCTGGGATTAAAGGCATATGTCACTATGCCCAGCTAGTATTATTTTTAGTCTTTAATAAGTTTTAGCATGCAAATTAGTAGGTTTTGTCATGACATTTTCACAAATACTTAGCTTTGTTTGACCCTCCCTCATTTCCCTCCCCCACATTGCCACTAAACCTCCAACTCGAGTATTTCCCTGTTCACTTCCATACCACATGTATTCTATTACTACTCTATTACTACTCTACTAATACTCTTCCAAACTTTCTCCCTTAAATCCTGTTTCCCTTCTCTTGAGTTCCTTTCTAGTTTCCTGGCATCCATCCACATTCAAACCAAAATAAGTAAATACACATAAAAATTAAAACCTGGGGCTGAAGAGATGGCTCAGCAGTTAAGAGCACTGGCTGTTCTTCTGGAGGACGCTGGTTCAGTTCCCAACACTCATGCAGGCAGCTCACTACTGCGTGTAACTCCAATCCTGGGGATCTGACAACCTCTCTGGCTTCTTTAGGCACATTCATACACACACATATAAAATACAGTAAATAAAAACTTATAAAAGTTAGAAGCTGAGGCTTCCACATGAGAGAGAACATGTAGTGTTGGTCTTTCTGGGTCACCTCACTTAATATCTTCCAGTTTCATCAATCTTCCTGAAAATTTTCATGATATTATTTTTCTTTTATTTTAATTTTTTAATTAATTTTATTTATTTATTGTATGTGTATGAATGTACTGTCTGCATCCAAGTCTGTGCACCCGTGTCGTGCAATGCCGCGGAGGTCAGAAGAGGGTATCGGATTCCCCTGGAACTGGAGTTCTCCTGGAATTGGAGTTTTAGACGGTTCTCAGCCGCCATGTGGGTGCTGGGGATCGAACCCGGGTCCTCTGTAAGAGCGGTCGGCGCTCTTAACCGCTAGGCCATCTCTCCAGCCCGATATTATTTTTCTTAATGACTGAATAAAGTTACATTGTATGTATGTGCCACATTTTTTATTGTTCATTTATCTATTATTGACAGGCATTTAGGCTGATTTTATTTCCTTGTTATCATGAATGGAGCAGCAATAAACAACATTATTCTCAATCAAGTAACCAAAATTTAATAATCTATGGGGCACATTAATATACATAACATATATATATATATATATGATTACATTAGCCCATGGCCATATCTATTACCTCAATAACTTAGTATTCTTTTGTGTCTGTATATGTAGTGTATAAATGTGTTTTGTTGTGGTATATGCATGTATGCATATGTGTGTGCCTGTGTGTGTCTGTGCACACATGTGGATGACAGTGGAAGATGTTAGTTGTCCCTTATACTCTCCACTTTGTTCCTTGGGCTAGGGTCTCTCACTGAACTTGGAACTTCCATCTTCCCCATAGATAGGATGGCTAACAGGTCCACTGATCCCCACCTCTACCCACCTTAGCACGGTATGCATGCAATCACACCTGGCTTCTTTTTTTAAAGGCGTGCACCACCACACCTGGCTTAAAAGTGGTTCTTAACCACCATGTGGGTGGTGGGAATCGAACCCAGGTCCTCCACAATAGCAGTCAGTGCTCTTAACCGCTGAGCCATCTCTCCAGCCCCAACATACCTAGCTTTTTAGGTGTGTGCTGGGAATCAGAACATGGGTCCACATACTTGCATAATAAGTGCTCTTACCCTCTAGACCATCTCCTCAGGTCCTTAACTTACTAATTTTTAATTTTTTTTGCAGAACCTGAGATAAAACCCAGAACTTCATAAATGGTGGGCAAGCATTCCACTATTAAGCAACATCCCCATCTTCATTGTTTTATGGTGAGACTTTTGAAATTTGCTTTTTAAAAATATTTGAGCTATACATTACATTACTGTTGTGTATAGTCACTTTGCAAAAGTTCTCAATACTTCTGCTTTACCTCTATGTGAAGCTTTTTAACCCAATGACCAGAAAATATCCATTCACCCCACAACCTCCCTATTTACCAAGCCCTGCCTTAAAACACAGCTAAATGTTAAAATTTGTTATGTATAACTTATTATATAATAAAAAATCCTCTTTACAGCTTAAGATTTAGATCAGTGATAGACTGTGCAAGGCTTAGAACTCAATCGATGAAAAAAAGATGGTTGGGAACTCACCTGAAAGACAAGGAAAATTTATTTTGGTTCAGTTTTACGGATTTCAGTCCAGTTGTCCCCATGGCTTTGGGCTAGTGACAGCATATCTTGTGGGACCTCAAGTGACTTCATGGGTATATGTGAAAGAGTGTCAAGAAGAGACAATTATCCCACAATTCCTTGTAAGGAGACCACCCCATGCTCCTTCTAGGCTCCAATTCCTAAAGTTCCTACCTATCCCCTAATAGTGCTATTGACTGGTAACCAAATGTTTAACACACAAGCTTGTGAAGAACATTTCAAATCCAAACCACAGCACAGGTAGATGTCTATTATTATTATTATTATTATTATTATCATTATTATTATTATTAACATTTCTGTGTGCATAGATGCCATGTATGTGTGGGTGTCTGCAGAGACCAGGAGAGGGTGTTGGATCCCTTGGTGTTAGAGGCAGTTATGAGTCACCCAATGTTGGTGTTGGGGGCTGACCTTGGGTCCTCTGGAAGAGCAAGTAACAAGCACTCTTAACCACCAAGCCATGTTTTTTCAGCCTCTAGTGAATGTGCTCTTACATCAGTCTTTAATCAAGTATTTATTTCATCATGGGAAGTCACTTTAGTGAGTAAAGGACATGTTCCCCCAGTACTACCAGTTTTCATTTTCTTAATCTCCCTCCTTGGAAGCATTTGAATATTTTCTCCCACTTCAGGGTTAGCACCTGCCTGTCATTCCAAAGTGGTATTTCCAATAGGACTTCAATTCCAATACAGTTATGGGAATGAATGGTCTTTGGAAACCAGCCTTCAAGAAGAAACTGAAGGACTGACATTAGGGCAGGGCACATGGACTGTGTTCACAAGTCTTCCATGGTTCCTCAGTGTCTAGAGCAGGACTTCTGGCCCAGGATTATTGAATTTGGGACCAAATAATTTATTTTGTTGCTTTGTGGCCTTTGTTCTGTATCACCTAGATACCAGAAGATTCTAACTGTGTTGAGAAAAACATTTCCATATAACACAAATGTCTCCATAGGGTGAATCAAACACTTTTTCCCGGGGCTGGAGAGATGGCCTAGCGGTTAAGAGCGCCGACCGCTCTTACAGAGGACCCGGGTTCGATTCCCAGCACCCACATGGCGGCTGAGAGCCGTCTGAAACTCCAATTCCAGGAGAACTCCAGTTCCAGGGGAATCCGAGACCCTCTTCTGACCTCCGCGGCATTGCACGACACGGGTGCACAGACTTGCATGCAGACAGTACATTCATACACATACAGAAATAAAAAAAAAAACCAAAAAAAACAAAAACAAAAACACTTTTTCCTATTGAGAACCCCTGACCCAGAGTATACAGTTCCTTCCTGGGCACTCTAATTCTGCAAGAGTCCCCTAACCTCCTCTTCTTCACTCAATAAATGCTTATTTCTCTTTAAGACACAGCTTCAGTGTCACCTCCTCTGTGCAGTTCCCCCTGGACATTTTCTTCCCCAAACAGATCTAGTGACTCTTTCTTTCCTAAGTGACTATAGCATCCCTAGCTTATGACTTGATTATGGGGCTATGGAACTCATCAACCTGCATCAGTTTGGAGTCTTATATGTCCCTGGAACTGGGTTGTGAGTTCTTACATCAATGACAGTTGTAACTGGTTCAAGAACATTCAAGCTGCATTTTTTAGATTTGTCCTGTGTACCAAGCAATGAGCTCATGTAGTCCTCTAGTCATTCCCATGGCATTAGAAAGTTCCTGTCCTGCTCCTTTATACAGAATGAAGCAGATGATTCTCACACAGAACTTGTCACTTTTCCAAAGTAGGACAACTGTGGAGCAGAGGGGCCAGGATTCAAAAAAGTCTGACTGACCACAGAGCTTGTCTTTTCCTGACCTCTTGTTACAACTCCTCACTTACTGGTGACTGTTAGTGAAAGTCAGAGGGTGCTCTGAAGTCAGAGATGTCCTTCCTCTGTGGTTGGCCATGACCATTTTTATTCCTTATGTCATCAGTGACCCCAACAAATGACAGAAAGAAATAACTCTGAGGTGAGAGATGATCAATGTGGGAAGATGTGGCTGAGGCTCCACTTTTATGTTGGGCTCAGATGCCACTAAAAGGACACATGTTTATTAAGGAAAATGCAGAACTGGGGGGACAGTGGAAGAGTGAAAGAATGGTTAAGATAGAGGGAGGAGGCGAAACAGAGTACAGAGGATTTTAAAGGAAGTGAATATGGTGTAGGTTGTAATAGTTAACATACGGTATTGTCCACACTTGGGGATGTACAACACCAAGAGTGACCCCTGATATAAACATGTATTTCAGGAAGAGGAACACAGAAAATGAGAGAGGACAGAGAGAAAGAAAGAGAAAGAGAGAGAGAGAGAAAGAGAGAGAGAGAGAGAGGAGAGGGAAAGAGAAAGAGAGAGGAGGAAGACACACTAAGATACCTAGGGAACCCATGAAGGGGAGAGCTTGATTGAGACTTACAGACTAAGGCTACAAGTCACACCAATAAGTCTCCTTAGTATTTCTTCAGTGCTAGGGACATTTAAGACAATAAATGTATTTTTAAATTGATAATATATTTGATTAGCTAATAACCATTATATATATTAATGCAGAACAGTGGATATTTTATACATACATTAA
Organism: Rhizomys pruinosus; assembly: GCA_009823505.1. Lineage (NCBI taxonomy): Eukaryota > Metazoa > Chordata > Mammalia > Rodentia > Spalacidae > Rhizomys > Rhizomys pruinosus. The sequence continues at coordinate 103,406 of VZQC01008980.1, read as the reverse complement.
TATCATGTGTCATAATTAAGTAAAGCTGTTGACTTCCTCAATCATCTCACTTAATTACATTTTTTTTGTGTTGATACATGTGAAATTTTTCTCTTAGCTATTTTAACATATATGACAGATTTCTATCAATTATATTTACCTTTCTGGGAAACACATTACAAACCATGATCTTCCTAGCAAACTTGTCTCCTAATAAAATACGAATTCTGCATTCTGTTTTGCTAAACCCACAAGCTTCTGGCAGCCATTCACCCAAGGCATGGCCAGGCTGCATAAGCTCAATGCTGCAGAATAGAAAAAGAATCAGATGACGTGGTTGGGCCATGTTTTTGTGGTGAGGCCTGGTCCTCCAATTCTGACCCATGTGTTCCCACTCATATTGTCAGCTCTTCCCTGGGGAATAGTCACTGTTGTTTAGAACCTCCAGTGAGGTCTCCCTTCTCCCTAAGATCCCTTCCTCCATGCCTCTTTCTTCATCACAGACACCTCTTAGTGAAACTGCTTTTCTTTTTTCTCTATCTCAACTACTCCCCTCTGTTTTCATCTTCTCAGTCAACCCTTCACATGTCCCCATGAAGTCCATATTATTTATACCAAATAGAATTGGCACCTCTATTCTCAATGCCCTTCTCTTTCTTTTCCATGTGCCTGTCCCCATTTTTCTATTTGACTCTGGCTGGACAGACTAATAGGTATTAAAAGCACATAGACATCCTGGGTAACTGAGAAGTTACCCAGTTCTTGTCTTTCTAGAACTAAGTTTTCTCACCTGTCCAAGCAACATACCTCATGAAGTAGAAGGGGCTCCACAAAAGATCACATCTCCTATGCAATATTCAAATGGACTTGATGACCTTCTCCTCATACACTTTTTAATTGCTTGAGGAGCTATATATGCAGGTGGCTTTTCTGAGTCAGTGGCAGACAATAGTTCTCCAGCTCTCTCCTGGTAAGGTGGATGAGAGGGACTGGTGATTAACGGGGAGGCCTTGGTTAAAAATTTCCCTGCACCAGTATGACTGGAATAAGTTGGCAGGGGGCTTGAAGGAGCCTGGCTCTTGTCATTTATCCCTCCCCTGCTGCCTGCCCACTCCCTGCTCTGACTGTGGTCCGCTGGCTCTGTTATGCTACAGGGAGCCTGGAGCCCCCAGGGCTCTTCCAGAGATGAGGCAACCTCAGGGAATCTGTGTCCTCCCTTCTTGCTCCCCCTCCCCTACTTTCCAAGGGTGAGTCAATTACCTGAGCTTATCTACAACTTGAGAAGAGACTAATGCTCTACAGTCTGGGGATCTGGGCTACTGGCTATACTGATGTTAAAAGCACTGAAGAAGATACCTACGATTATTACTCTACTATCTTTCTTCCTCATCTGGAATCTCTTTGCCCAATCAAGGTGTATTTTTAACGTTTTGTTATAATTCAAAGAACACATATATTTGTTTCTTCTTAAGCAATCAAAAATCCCACAAGTAAAACTAAGGGCCATTCAGTAGCTCACTATGAAATCATGATAAGGCATTTCATGGATATCCTTTTTTTTGTTGTTCTTTTTGAGACAGGGTCTCCCTTTAGTCCTAGGTGGCCTGGAGTTTGCTCTATAGAGCAGGCTGGACTTGAACTCACAGAGATCCACCTGCCTCTGCTGGTATTAAAGGTGTGCACCACCACACCTGGCTCATGGACATCCTTTTTATATTTTTTAACATTTTTTATTTATTGTGTGTGTATGTATGTGTACACATATGCTGTGGATGGCTCACTTGCAGAGGTTGGAGGACAATTTGTTGGAGTTAGCTCTTTCCTTCTACCTTGTGGATTCCAGGGAATAGGTTACTAGGCTTCACAGAAAGCACCTTCATCTACTGAAATCCACCTGCCTCTGCCTCCCAAGTGCTGAGATTAAAGGTGTGAACTGCCACACCCAGCTGTTCTCATCTTTAAGCGCATGTGACATGTGAACCATTGCAAACCTTTAAAAGGAGATTTCTCTGGAAATCAATTTTATTTTGAGATGATATTTATATAACAGACTTCAGCATATAAATCCATGGGGCTTGACATATCCCTAATGTTCAACTGATATTTCTACCCATTTGAAGACATTTTTTTTCCACATGGAGAATTTTGAGAAAGACTGAGAAAGAGATGAAAAGCACGTTTGGCAGAATGCATGAACTCTGGTGGGGTGGGGGGATAGCGTGGGGTACATGGGTCTAGATTAAAGAAAAAAATATATAATAAAAAAAAAGCATCAAAAAAAGAGGCTGAACCAAAAAAAAAGAAAAAAAGAAAAAAAGAAAACATTTTTACTAGGTCTGGAGAAATGGCTCAGCTTTTATTCAGCTTGCTGCCCTTCCCAAAGAAAGCTTGATTCTCAGCACCCACATCAGGTGGCTCACAATTCCAGCTCCAAGGGATCTTACACCTTCTTTGGGCCTCCATACACATGTAGCATTCATTCAGACACATACACATAAATAATAAAATAGACATCATTTTAAAACTTTTTTCCTCATCCTCAAAGGAAACATTACTCCACGCAGCTCCTTTAGTCTGTCTTGCCGCTGACAACCTCCAGCCTGCTTTCCATCTATGGAATTGCTCATTTTGCACATTTTGTATAAATGGAAAATTAAAAATTTGGGCTTTTGGTACTTTTCATTAACAGCATGCTTTCATAGCTCATGTTCACAGTATAACATCTATCAGTGATTTATTTTTCTGCAGCCAAATAGTACGTGATGCATGGTCCAGCACTTCCTTTATATCCATTAGTCTGGTGCTAGACTGTTAAATCCCCTTCTTTTTTTTGGTATTTTTTGAGACAGGGTCTCTCTGTAGCCCCAGCTGTCCTGGAACTCACTATGAAGACCAGGTTGCCCTTAAACTCACAGAAATCTGCCTGCTTCTGCCTCCTGAGTGCTGGGATTAAAGGCGGGTGCCACCACACCTGGCCAATTCCTTCTATTTTTGACTGTTGTGGATAGTTTTATAATGACTGATATGCAAAGATTTGGGTTTTTAAAAATCAATTACATTTATGCATGCATGTATATTTATTTAATGTGTATGTACATGAGTTTCATGTATGTGGAGGTTGGAGGACAACTTGTGGGAGTCAGTTCTTTTCTTCCGTCATATGGATCCTAGAGCTCAAACTCAGGCCATCAGGCTTGGCAGCCAGCACCTTACTGAGCCATCTCATTGGCCACAAAGATTTTTTGTATCCTTTTCAGTTCTTTTGAGTATATAATCAATAGTGAATATGCCCCTCATTGTCATGACTCCTCTTGCCCGCTGGAAATCACCATAGTATTCAATGTTAAATGGCAGTTAGGCTATTTTTCCATACAGTATGTTCCAACAAGGATCTGATTACCTGTTGATATCTCATTTTTTAATTTACTTAGTTTTATTTTCTGTGTATTTGTGTGTGTTTGCCTGCATATATGTAAGTGTACCATATGCATGTATTGCCTGCAGAGGCCAGAAGAGGGTGTCAGATCTTCCAGAACTGGAGTTACGGATGGTTGTTAGCTGCAATATGGGGTTAGGACCTGCTCTTAACCACTGAGCTGTCTCTTGAGCTCCTTTTGGTATCTTTCTATGACTCTTTTTTGATCACTTTGTAAAATTTATATCAACCTTTTTAGTGCTGACATTCTAAACACCATGGCTTTTGGTGGTGACCACCTTGTTCATGTCAGGATGTTGAACAGCATCCCAGTTCTCTAACCACTGTAAACCTGTAACATTTTCACCCTAGACCTGAGGAAAGTGTCTCCACACATGGCCAAAAGTCTCCTGGAAGGCAGTCACCCTGGCAGGAGCACTTTTATGAGAGAAGCAAAATGATTGAGTATATGTAGTATAGGCTTAGAGATGTCATCTCATATGTAGTATAGGCTTAGAGAAGCTTCATGAGCATATGTAGTGTAGGCTTACAGAAGTCTCATATGTAGTGTATATAGGCTTAGAGAAGCTTCATGTACCAATAGACACAACAGTTGCTTCCAGGTTCTACTGTTCCTAAGAATAACATAATACTTGTATTTTATTGCATATAAGCAAGAAGCTCCAGTCCTTATAATGGGACAGTAAGGGCTCTTAACTGCTCAGCTATCTCTGCAGTCCCATAAGTCCCTTTCTTAAGTAAAAAATTATAGTTCTTAGGACTTGACCTTGTTTCTACTTAATTTTTAATTGAATCAGATAATGCTTCTAGGCAATAAAATATAAGTAATGATATAAGAACAGAAAAAACTTGGAAGCAACTAGTAAGCCTATTAATAGGGCATCTTCCATGGGAATACATACATATTCTCATCATGTGCTGTTTAGAGTCCTTCCTTTTTTTTCTTGGTTTGTAATGTTATTGTTTATAATTTGTAAGTATTGTTTTTTTCTACCAATTTTTCTGATTTTCCTTCTGTCCTGTGTGCCTTTATATTAGTCTGATCAGAAACATTTTCTTTGATTTCTTTTGATACACTTACACTGTGTGTTTAGGAGTGAAGACTACAGCACTGGCAAATCCACCACTGCCTTTACAAATTAAGAGCATTTTTGCAGTGATGAAAGAAACTGGAAGACATAAACAAATGGAAAGTTATATATATATATATATATATATTCTTATATTCAGAAGTCCTATTATTACAATTTTAGTATTACTCAATGTAGTCTTCAGACCCACTGCAATCTCTATCAAGATATAAATGATATTCTTGAGAGGAGCAGAAAAAAAAGAAATCCTAAGACATATATCACCATGTAAGATCATGAAGAGCAAAAGCACATACATTCATTACATTTGTAGTGCCTATAACTAAACACTTGACAAAAAGCCATTTAATGAAGAATTGATTTCAGCTCACAGGCTGTGGGCATAGTTCATCTTGGCAAAAAAGAGATGGTGGTGAGAAGCTCATGGCCATAGTGGCTGGACCATGAGGCTGTCTGCTCACATCTTGGAAGATTAATAAGCAGAAGTGAGACAAGTAGTGGGGCCAGGCTATAAATCTCAAGGCCTGCCCCCAGTGACCCATTTCTTCTACCTAGGTCCTACCTCCAAGAGGTTACACAGCCTCTCAGAATGGCGCTATCAGTTGGGACCCAAATGTCCACCTCTGGTCTTCATAGACTCAGAGCCATCTGTAATACAAAATACATTCTGTCTAAGCATCTTTATAATCTTAACAATAAGAAAACTGTTTAGGTCTTCTGAGACTTAAGACAATCTCTTTAATATGAGCCACTGTAAAATCAAGAAAGTAAGCCTCTTATGTTTAATACAAAATCACACAAAATAAACATTCCTATTGTAAAAAGGAAAAATAGAGTATAGCAAGGAAATACTGGATCAAAGCAAGAATTAAGCCCATCAGGGTAAACTCTAAGACCTACAGCTCTGTGCCCAAATCTGGGGCTTTTCATGGCATCATATGTGCTCTAAGGGGCTTAGCTTTGTTGCCTGATGCACATATGGCCTATCCTGGGCCAGCTCTGCTTCAAGTTTCCAGCTTTTCTCCACAAGTATTCCATATTTCTAACATATTCAGTATTCTAGGGTCTCACCTGAAATTTAAACTGGAACTTTGTAGCTTCTTGCACCAGCCCACTTAGGAGCCCCAGGCAGGGAATCCCACCCTGCTACACAATCTCTGGCCTCAGCAGCATTCTAGAATCTTGGTACAAACCCGTATGACCTCTTCACTCTTGCATGCTGTGTACTTGCAAAACAAACACTGGGAGGCCACCCCCACCAAGTTCTGTTAACAGCTTGTTCTGTAGTCTGACTCTCCTGGATTTGTTACAGCCATTCCATAGGTGGCCTTCCATGAACAGGAAGCCCTTGATGCTCTCTTGTTCAGGTACTCCCTGTAGCTTACGTGTGTGTGTGTGTGTGTGTGTGTGTGTGTGTGTGTGTGTATACATGTGCAAGCACATATGTGAGGACAACTTATGGGAGGTAGTTCTCTTTTTCTACTATGTGTATCCTGAGATCAATCATAATCAGATTTGGCAGCAGGTGCCTTTAACCCTGAGCCATCTCCATGGCCCATGCATTCCTTATTCAAATAATAGTTTTTTTAAAATTAATTTGCATTTAAAGTCAATTTTTATTGAAGCTTTGTGCATTTCACACAAAATTTCCAATCAGAGGCCATCAGAGAGTGTTACCAAAGGCCACTAAACCAATAAAGCAAATATGGGTCTCCCTGAGTCAAGCAAGACTCCACCGTCAGCACCAGATACACCTCACCTGCCTGGAAATACTGTGCAGCAGAGGCAGCCATGTGCCTGTATATCCCAAATCTAATTGGCTATTGGCTCTCCCCTTGGAGAAATAACCCATGGCTGATGCCACAAGCTTACATCCTCTACAGGTTAGATACCTCCCATAAGGTGTGTCTCAACATATGCTGCTTGCACATTGTAACACACCACCACACACACACACACAACACACACACACACGTAAGCTAAACGGGAGTCCCTGAACAAGAGAGCATCAGGGCTGGCTGTTCATGGAAGGCCACCTAGGAATGGCTTTGAGAACAATCCAAGTGGAGTCAGACTACAGAACAAGCTGTTAACAGAACGTTGGTGGGGGGGGGCTCAGCGCGTGTTTTGTTTGCAAGTACACNGAGGTAGTTCTCTTTTTCTACTATGTGTATCCTGAGATCAATCATAATCAGATTTGGCAGCAGGTGCCTTTAACCCTGAGCCATCTCCATGGCCCATGCATTCCTTATTCAAATAATAGTTTTTTTAAAATTAATTTGCATTTAAAGTCAATTTTTATTGAAGCTTTGTGCATTTCACACAAAATTTCCAATCAAATCTAGACCCGTTGTGTCCCCTACCTCACCAGAGCTCATGCATTCTGCCAAACATGTTTTTCATCTTTTTCTCAGTCTCTTAAAATTTTTGATGCAGAAGTTCACTGTTTCAGTCAGTTCTTTGACCCAGTCTTTTTGTTGTTGTTGCTGTTGTTCCTTCCAATTTGCATCACTCCAAAATATGCACATATGCATGCCACATATATCATAGGTCTTAGCATCTTCAGCTTATGAGGTTTTTTTTCTTTATTAGGCTGAAAGATGTCATGTTTGAAGGATCCTCCTTGGCAAGCCCAAACAACCATCAGTTCTGCTCTTGTGCTCCGCACTGGGGTTTTCCCTTCCCATGATCTTCCTGTACTGGTTTCTGGGATACAGCCTAGTAGTAATTTGCATTTTAATAAGCTAGAGCTTTTGTTAGGTGTGGTCTTGTCCTCAAGGCTCCTTTCTTAATTGTCCCAGTGAAAGTTTTGGAATTTCTCTTGCTAGTCTTTTAAACAATTACAACCACCTTGTTTTTACCCACTCTGTCCTCAGCTTTAAGCTTATTTAGGCTCTTTTCTTCTCCAATCTTTACATCTTTTCTTCTCTGTCACTGAAAATCTGACAGCACTGAGGAATGAACTATGCTATAGTCTAGATGCTATTCTGTGTCTTGAAGTTTCCTGTGCCAAACAATTTATCCTTGACCTTTGAATGGAGGACATGGGAAACAATGCAACCAGATTCTTTAGCAGAATGGCTTCTAACCCCATCTCTTTGTTCTTCTCTGAAACCCCATGAGCAGTCTTTAATGTCCACATGGATGTTGGAATTCTGGTTCTTCAAAATCCCCATCATAATGCTTTATTAACCTGGAGCTTTCCTGGCCTTCAACTAAAAATATTCCATATTCACCTCACAAATCAGCTCTAAATCCCTACTAGCCACATGGCTAGGTTTTGCCCAGCGACAACAATGACCCCACTTTCAAACATAAATACTCTGCTAGCTTCTTTTCTGGTTGCTGTGACAAGATACCTGACAACAGTTGTCTAATTGGACTTAAGGCCCATTCAATGGGGGGGGGATTCATGTACGGTACTGTAAACATATCCAAATACACATGGCTGGAGAGGCCACAGACTCTAGATAAGAACCTACTTCTGTCAGTTTCCTAGACCAACACAATTTCTTACTATATTCTAAATCCAAATACTTATATTTACAGACAAGTGTGCCTCTCACCACTCATCAATGAAGCTTCTTTTTGAAATAGATGGAGAGTATTACAGAGTTCTACAACTAGTCAAATGCAGAGAAAAAGTGACTGTGAGGTGCCCAGCCCTAAGTGACACATCTACAATTCAACCTCTACTCTTATTTTTAATTTTCATTTTTTATTGATGCTTTGTGTATTTCATACATCATTTTCCAATTCAGTTCAGGCATATATCCCTTTCCCTTCCCCCCAGTCCACCCCTGCCCAGCCTAGATCATGCATTTTACTGTAACTTTCCTGCATCTTTCTCTGTTTTTTTTTCATTTTTTTAACAGTAAGTGATAATTTATGAGTACAAGCATCCTTCATGTAAAACCAATTTGCAAGCAGTTGTGCCCAAACCCACACAGCTCATGGGTTCCACCATCCAGCGGGGGGGGGCTTGTATGTTCAATCAAGTTGACCAAATGAGTGTCCAGTCTATATTGCTGTAGGTTCGCCTTTCACCCCAATCACAGCCCTTACATTCTACTGCACCCCCTCTTCTGCAGATTGTTCCCTAGGCTTAGAAAAGGGGCACAGGTGGATGAGAAGCAAAACAGTCAACTTTCTCTGGAGTTGTTGTCTTGGTCTCTGGTCAATTCTGGCTGCTTCTTTTCATGGACTGACAGTTTGTCCAGGCATGACTTTTCGATCCTACTAATGAAGCACAAGCAATTAGATATATAGGTATTTAAGCAGCACTAATAGTTATGGTAGGTTACTTTAGCATAGACACATGTTTGGATATGTTAATCCATGAATTACAATTTTCCCCCCTGTTAAATATGACAGGGTCTTACTGTGGCTTATAACATCTCCTAACCTGTAGAGGATGTAAGCTTGTGGCATCAGCCATGGGTTATTTCTCCAAGGGGAGAGCCAATAGCCAATTAGATTTGGGATATACAGGCACATGGCTGCCTCTGCTGCACAGTATTTCCAGGCAGGTGAGGTGTAGCTGGTGCTGACGGTGGAGTCTTGCTTGACTCAGGGAGACCCATATTTGCTTTATTGGTTTAGTGGCCTTTGGTAACACTCTCTGGCATTCCAGAGGCCATCTGTACACTTGCATGTGTGGTCTCAATACATCCCTCCCATGTTAACGTCAGGTCTTCGGCAGCAGGGTCTTATTGCCTCTCCTCCTGTAGGTATCCCAACTTAGAGGCAAGGAGCCCTTACCTTTTGTGGGGCCTTGGATCCCCTGGCCAACATCCACCTGGTAGAACAATCCATTGCTGATGTCAGAGCTCCTGTATTAATATATTTTGCCTGAGTGCATAGCCCTAGGACTTTAGTATTATATTTGGTTCTGAACAGAGAGTAATCCCTTCCACAGTTCCCATGTCTAGTAGTCAATTAAAGAAAGCAGTTTTACCGGTTTTATAAGAGATTACCTCTACAATAGTTGTCTCCAATTTACAGTTGGGGAGCGACCTCATCATTGTCATATTTCTCCTTGTTCTATGGGTGGGAAGGCAAGGAAGTCTCTCATATCAGAACCTTTGTGGCACCTAGAAGGTAAGTTTCATTAGGACTCATTATAACTAGTTGTTACATGTAGGATCCACAGAGGGGTTCGATGTTTATGGCAATCTGAGGCTTTTCTTCCTTTGAATGTTCAGACGGGTCAGCCTTTCCGTTGCCACTTTTTGGTACATCCTACTCAATGCAAACCTGTATCTTTTCTTTCTCAGCCGTTAAGTTGGTGACGTTTTGTCCTGTTGGAACAAACAAATCTTTTCCCATAGTTAGTTTTAAGATTTGAATTGCAAGGGTTTGATGAAAAGGTTTCATGTCTTTCTGTATCCCCCCCCCTTTTTTTTAGCGTATGAGTCTCCAGAAGACAGTTGTATTATACATGACTATAGGGTGGAGTCAAGGCACAGATTTCATCAAATTCACCCATGTTGTTTTGGGTGACTATATATGATTAACTTGGGAAGCAAACTTAATTTTTACGTTAAATCATCTTAAAGAGAATGCTACAAGGTGATACTGTACAACAGAGAAATTATAGAGAACATTTGTATGTGTCAATCCCAAAGTTCTTGCTCTACAGATTTTATGTAAAGCAAATGTGGGCAACAGCGAATTATATCTCCATTTAATTCAGATGCATTACCATTTTTATCAGATTCTGTAAACCAATGTTGTTTAATATACACATGTTTACTTTTACTTTTACTAAGTCCTAAAACACCATGTGTCCTGTAGACAGTGTCTAGGCGAAACTGGGTACTTGCTGAGCTCACGTCAATTAAATATGCCTTAATCGAATATACACCCGTGTCCCTCTCCCACCCATCCCCCCTTTCCAATTCACCATTTCAGTCCATTTTCTGATGCAGTCTTTCTGTTGTTCTTTTACTATGCCTCCCTCTCCATGAGAAATATTTATATCTGGGTTGTTGGTACTAGCATCCACATATGAGGGACACCATTTGTCGTTTGTTTTTCTGGGACTGTGTTACTTCACTTAACATAATGTCTTCCAGCTCCATCCATTTACCTGCAAATTTCATGATGTTGTCCCTCTTTACTGCTGCATAGTATTCCATTGTATACATGTACCACATTTTCTCTATCCACTCGTCAGTTGAAGGGCACCTGGGCTGGTTCCAGCTTTTTGCTATTGTGAACAGAGCTGCAATAAACATAGCTGTGCATGTATCTTTGCAGTAAGTTGTGTCTTGTGGGTATATACCCAGGAGTGGTATGACTGGGTCAAATGGAAGGCTCATTTTGAGTCTTCTAAGGGTTCTCCACACTGCTTTCCATAGTGGCTGTACAAGTTTACATTCCCACCAGCAATGGATGAGTGTTCCCCTTTCCCCGCAACCTCTCCAGCATTTGGTATCATTCGTGTTCCTGATCCTAGCCAGTCTTATTGGAGTAAGGTGATATCTCAAAGTGGTTTTAATTTGCATTTCCTTAATTATCAGAGATGTTGAACACTTCTTAAGATGTTTCTCGGCCATCTCTAATTCCTCCTCTGTGAAGTCTCTATTCAGATCTTTGCTCCATCTTTTGAGTGATTCATTTGTTTTCTTTCTTCTTTGTTTTTTGAGTAGCTTGTATACTCTGGAAATTAATGCTTTGTCAGATGTATCTGCTGTGAAGGTTTCCTCCCACTCTGTGGGTCTTCTCCTCACTTCCTTTATTGCTTCCTTTGATGTACAGAAGCTTTTGAGTTTAATGAGGTCCCATTTGTCAATTGTCGATCTTATTTCTTGTGCAGCTGCTGTCTGATTTAGGAAGTCTTTTCCTACACCTATGTCTTGTAGTCTGCTGCCAAGCTTCTCTTCTATCACCTCCAGAGTTTGGGGTTTCACGTTGAGGTCTTTGGTCCATCTGGAGTTGACCTTTGTACAAGGTGAGAGGTAGGGGTTTAATTTCATTCTTCTACAAGTGGTGATCCAGTTTTGCCAACACCACTTGCTGAAGATGCTGTCTTTCCTCCATTGTGTCTTCTTGGCCCCCTTGTCAAATATGAGGTGGCTGAAATTGTATGAGCTCAGGTTTGGATCTTCAGTTTTATTCCATTGGTCAACTGGTCTGTTTTTGTGCCAGTACCAAGCTGTTTTTATGACTATAGCCCTGTAGTATAGTTTGATGTCTGGTATAGTGATCCCCCCTGCATTGCTCTTTTCGCCCAGAGTTGCTTGGGCTATTCGGGGTCTTTTGTTTTTCCAAATGAAATTGAGGATTTTTTTCCAAGCCTGTGAAGAAACTTTTGGGGATTTTGATTGGGATTGCATTAAATCTGTATAAGAGTTTAGGTAGAATGGACATTTTTACCATGTTTATTTTCCCAGTCCATGAGCATGGGAGGTTTGTCCATCTTCTGATCTCTTCTTCAATTTCCTTCTTCAGAGGATTAAAATTTTTGTTGTAGAGATCCTCAGTGTCTTTGGTTAGGTTTGTTCCTAGGTATTTTATTGTTTTTGAGGCTATTGTGAGTGGGAAGGTCTCCTTGTAGTCCTTCTTCAGTTGCCTACTGTTGGTGTAGAGAAAGGCTACTGATTTTTCTAGATTTATTTTGTATACTGCCACCTTACTGAAGTTCTTAATCGTTTCTAGGAGTTTCCTGGTGGAGTTCTTAGCATCCCTTAAGTAGACAATCATATCATCAGCAAAACTGGATAGCTTGACTTCCTCTTTTCCAATTAAAACTCCTTTGATTTCCTTTTCTTGCCTTATTGCCCTAGCAAGGGTTTCAAGCACTATATTGAAAAGGAGTGGTGACAGGGGGCAGCCTTGCCGAGTTCCTACCCTTAAGGGGAATGCTTCTGTTATTTCCCCATTTAGAATGATATTGGCTGTGGGTTTCCTGTATATGGCTTTGATTACATTAAGGAATGATCCTTCCAATCCAATTCACTCTAGGACTTTAAACATGAAGGGATGCTGGATTTTGTCAAAGGCTTTCTCTGCATCAATTGAGATGATGATGTGGTTTTTGTCTTTCAGTCCATTTATATGCTTGATGATATTTGTTGATTTTCATATGTTGAACCATCCCTACATCTCTGGTATGAATCCGACTTGGTCATGGTGGATGATCTTCTTGATGTGGGTCTGTATGCGATTTGCCAGTATCCTATTTAGAATTTTGGCATCTGTGTTCATTAGGGAGATGGGTCTATAGTTCTCCTTTTTGGTTGCATCTTTGACTGGTTTTGGTATTAGAGTGATGCTGGCTTCATAGAAGGAATCTGCGAGAACTCCCTCCGTTTGTATCCTTCTAAACAACTTGAGTATCAATGGTTGTAAGTCTTTTTGAAATGTTTTACCACTTCCACCTACTAGGGGGGCAGGGCCACCCAGCCGGGCAGCCACCCTCTGCCAGGGCTTAGGGGTCCAATCTAGATCCGCCAGCCACTGGCCCCTCTGCCACAACTCAGCAAATCAATTGTCCAGCACCCCGTGGGTCAATGCCCAAAGTTTTTACCTGCTTGGAGCAGTGGCTGGCTACTCCTGCGCCCTGACACAGGACCCTACTATGGCCCCTGTGCCAGGCCCCCAAACCCAGGACCACTTCCCACTTTCGCCTACTAGGGGGGCAGGTCCACCCAGCCAGGCAGCCACCCTCTGCTGGGGCTTAGGGGTCCAATCTAGATTCGCCAGCTACTGGCCTCTCTGCCACAACTCAGCAAATCAATTGTCCAGCACCCCATGGGTCAATGCCCAAAGTTTTTACCTGCCTGGAGCAGTGGCTGGCTGCTCCTGCGCCCTGACACAGGACCTCACTATGGCCCCTGAGCCAGGCCCCCCCAACCTCTACTCTTAGGAGTCAGGGAACAATGCAGAAGAAGAGGCAGAAAGAATCTAAGAGCCAGAAGGAGAAGATGTCTGCTGCTAGTTAAGGCATTCTAAGACATGGTAGGGAATTTATACCAATCAAACCTCCACAGTATGGTAGTCTAACAAGATCTGCATAATGACAAAACCAGCTGACATGCCAAGGTGGAAGGAGGTAATTTCATGGGGTCCCACTTCAAGATGAAGAGCTACAGGCAGTCAATGGATGCTGAGGGAGGGAGAATCAATTTTCTCCAGGAACTAGCTCCCTGAGAAATGATCTTTCCCCAAGTGGGCATTCTTAAATATAGATACACATGCGTACCAATAAATGGACCAGGGCATTATGTAAGAATAATAATAAAGGATAAGAAATTGAAAGGGAATGGGGAGGACATGGGAGGAGTTGGAGGGGACTGGGAGAGATGGAAATACTGTAAAGACAATACTTCTGTATGAAATTCTAAAAAAATTAAAGTAAAAGATGAATAACCTCCATATACTAATAGCTAGCACGTGTTTTTAAAAAATCAGGAAAATAACCTCATTTATAAAAAGTCTAAAAAATCTACAAATAAACCCAACCAAATAGTCAAAATATGTCTACAATGAAAGCTTTTAAATATTTAAGAAATTAAGGAAGAACCTATAAGAAGGTTCATGTTTATGAATTAAAAACAGTAACACGTGACAGTATTATATGAAGTCCCTACCCAATTCTAATGATATTCTTAATGAAGTCCCTACCCAATTCTAATGATATTCTTCAAAGTAAAAATAATCTTAAAATCCACTAGGAAGCACAAAAGATGCTAAAGAACCAAAGCAATACTGCCACTCCCCAACCAAAAATAAAATCACAGATGAAGGAATAACAATGTATGACTGCAAATTACACTATAACACCACAGTATCAAAATCAGTGTAATACTAGTACAAAAGCATGTTGACCAGTGGAGCATATGAGAAACTCCAGAAATAAAATCACATAAAAAGCTATTGTATGGGCTCATTGGTTAAGAGCACTGACTGCTCTTAAAAAAGACCCAGGTTTGATTCCCAGTACCGACATGGCAGCTAACAACTGTTGTAACTTCAGTTCCAGGGGTTATGATGCCCTCTTCTGATCTTTGCGGGCATTGCACAACACAGGTGCATCTACCTACATGCAGACAATACAGTCATATACATAAAAATAAATTAATTAAAAAATAAATAAAATACTTTTTTTTGGTCTTTTTGAGATGGGATCTCCCCTTATTCCAAACAGTCCTGGAACTCACTATGCAGACCAGGCTGGCCTTGAACTCTGCCTCCTGCATGCGTGTACCACCACATCCAGTATAAAATACTTAAAAAAAAGCCATCTGTTTACCAAAGTACCAAAGAATACATAGGAAAAAAGAGCCTTGTCAAAAAATGGTGCTGGGAAAGTTCAATATCCACATGTACAAAACTTAATCCTCACATCTCATCTTGTAAAAAACTCAGTTAAGAATAGCACAGTGCCTGGGTGAAGCAAAACTGCCTTGGGGCTCTGCCACCCTCCCCCTGCCTCTGGAGGCTTGGGATCACCCAGAACCTCCCACCTTGGGTTCCAGTGAGAAGCGCAGCATGGGCAGACCTAGATGGGGTGCAGCAGGTCAACAGGGTAACAGCACATGGAACTCCCCCAAGCTGGTGGTGCTGAGGTGCAGACTATTTAGCAGGCACAGTGTTAGTGATTCTAGTCTGCACAGCCAACGTTGAGGCACCAGAATCAAAACAAACAAACAAACAAACAAATCCACATGCCAAAGACACAACAAAAACAACATGGGAAAAGCTCATAATAAATCCACACTGAACTCTACCAGTCCTACAGAAGATTCCTACAATGAGATCTCCCTGGAAGGAAACCAAGACATGAACCTTAGAAGAACAACTGTAGACATATTCAAAGAAATCAAAGAATATAAAGAACAAATCAGAGAACTAAGGGAAGAAAATGAAAAACTCAGGAAGGATCTGGAAGGAAAGAATGATAAACTCTGGAAAAAACTAGAGGGAGAGAATGACAAACTCTGGAAGGAAGTGGCAACACTGAAAAGATCCCAGGCTGAAATGAAAAAAACAGATAGTGAAGCAAGGAGAGAATGACAAGCTCTAAAAGGAAATGGAAATAATAAAGAAATCACAGGAAGAAATGAAAACAGAAGTGGAACATTCATCCAATCAACAGGAAAGGATGGGAGAAAGCCTCAGAAGCAGAATGGATGAAGCAGAAAATAGAATATCAGACCTGCAAGATAAGACGGAACAACTAAAATGCTCAAGTGAAGATTATGAAAAAATTAAAAAAACCCACAAGAGTGGAATAACCAGGAAATGTGGGTTACTATGAAGAGATCAATTCTCTGCATCATAGGGATAGAGGGAGGAGAAGAATCCCAAGACAATGGTATTGATCAGATCTTCAACAGGATAATAGAATAAAATTTTCCCAAACTGAAAAAAGACAAACCTATACAAATACAAGAAGCACATAGAACACCAAATAGACAAGAGCAGAGAAAAACTCCCCATGCCATATCACAGTTAAAAATGCTAGATGCTCAAAATAAAGACAAAATACTTAAAGTCACTAAAGAAAAACAACAAATAAAGGGAACCCATCAGAATTACATCTGACTTCTTAGTGCAAACTATGAAAGCCAGAACAATGTGGACCAAAGTATTCCCAGTGCTAAATGACTTTAGATGCCAACCCAGATTACTATACCCAGCAAAAATATCAATTATAGTTGAAGGAGAAAGAACAATATTTCATGACATAAACAAAATGGGAGTATGGATTAGGAAACAGAATCCATCTATATGTTGTCAATAAGAAACCCATCTCACCCTCAAGGATAGACACCAACTCAAAGTGAAAGGATGGAAAAAATAATCCAAGCAAATGGTACCAAAAAGGAAGCAGGAGTTGCTATTCTAATATCAGACAAAATAGTCCTCAGAGTAAAGTCAATCAGAAGAGACAAAGAGGGCCATTACATCCTTATCAAAGGAACAATTAACCAGGAATACTTCACAATCCTAAATGTTTATGGACCAAACTCAGGTGCCCCAAAATATATAAATACAATTTTGTAGGTCCTCAAGACACAGATTAATCCCAGGACACTAACAGTGGGAGACGTAATACCCCACTGAACCCCTTGGAGAGATCAAGTGGACAAAAAATAAACAGAGAGGCATTGGAACTGAACTATACAATACAATGCAACAAATGGACCTCACGGACATCTACAGAATATTCCACCCAAACAGCAGAGAATATACTTTCTGCTCAGCACCCCATGGAACATTCTCCAAAATTGACCACATGCTGGGACACAAAAGAAACCTCAACAAATATAAAAGGACTGAAATAATTTCATGCATTCTATCAGACCACAGTGCAATAAAGCTCGGTATGAACACCAGCATAAGCCTGAGTAGCTACAAGAACACATGGAGACTAAACAACACAATCCTGAATAATGAATGGGTAAGGGAAAAAATAAAGAATTAAATAAAAGTATTCATGGAACTAAACAAAAAAGACAATACAATACAACAAAGCCTGTGGGATATTTTAAAAGCAGTCCTAAGAGGGAAATTTATAGCCCTGAGTGCCCACATTAAAAAAAAAAACAGAAAGGGAACAGATAAATGATCTAATACTATAGCTAAAAATACTTGAGAGAAGACAAGAAATGGACCCTAAACCCAACAGACAGGAAGAAATAACAAAAATCAGAGCAGAAATAAATGAAATAGAAACAAAGAAAACAATACAAAAAATCAATGAATCCAAAGGCTGGTTCTTTGAAAAGATAAACATAGATAGACTTCTAGAGTAGTTAAAGAAAAGAAAGAGCAACTACAAATTAATAGTATTCATGATGAAAAGGGAAACATCACAACAGATAAAGAAAAGATCCATACAATCATATGGGAATACTTCAAAAATCTATACTAAGTTTAAAAACCTAAGAGAAATGGATGAATATCTGAAATCCTGGGAAATAAAGCTTAACCAAGAAGAGGTCGACAGTTTAAACAGACCCATAACATTTGAGGAAATTGAAGCTGTAATAAAAAACATCCCAACTAAAAAAAGCCCAGGTCCAGATGGTTTCACAGCAGAATTCCATAAAATATTTAAAGAGGTTTTACAACTATTTACTACTCAAAATATTCAGAAGGATGTACAACAAACAGAGGGAAATCTCCCAAACTCCTTCTATGAAGTCAGCATTACTCTAATACCAAAACCAGGCAAAAGCACAACCAAAAATAAAACTATGGACCTATCTCATTAATGAACACAGATGCAAAAATTCTCAACACTTGCAAATGGCATACAGACCCACATAAAAGAGATCATCCATTGTGATCAAGTTGGATTCATACCAGAGATGCAGGGATGGCTCAGCATATGTAAATCAATAAATATCATAAAACACATAAATGGACTAAAAGACAAAAACCACATGATCATCTCACTTGATGCAGAAAAAGCCTTTGACAAGATCCAGCATCCCTTCATGTTTATAAGTTTTAGAGGGCTGGAGAGATAGCCTAGCGGTTAAGAGTACCGACTACTCTTGCAGAGGATCTGGGTTCGATTCCCAGCACCCACATGGTGGCTGAGAACCGTCTGTAACTCCAGTCCCAGGAGAACTCCAGTTCCAGGGGAATCTGAGACCCTCTTCTGACCTCCGCGGCATTGCATGACACAGGTGCACAAACCTGCATGCACACATTCATACACATAGAAAATGAATAAATAAAAAAATAAAGTTTTAGAGGGAATTGGACTGAAGGGAACATTCCTAAATATAATCAAAGCCATATACAACAAACCCACCGCCAACATCATCCTAAATGGAGAAAAATTAGAAGCATTCCTCTTAAAGGAAGGAACCCAGCAAGGCTGCCCCCTATCACCACTCCTCTTCAATATAGTGCTTGAAATGCTTGGTAGGGCAATAAGGAAAGAAAGGGAATTAAAGGAGTACTAATTGGAAAAGAGGAAGTCAAGCTATCCTTGTTTGTAGATTATATGATTGTTTACCTGAGGGATGCTAAACACTCCACTAGAAAACCCCTAGAAACAATCAGAATTTCAGTAGAGTGGCAGGATATGAAATTAACCTAGAAAAAAAAACCTAGAAAAATTACACCACCAACAAGCAACTGTCAGAGCAATACAGGAGACTTTCCCACTCACAATAGCCTCATAAAAACCCTGGGAACAAACCTAACCAAAACACCAAAGACCTCTACAACAAAAATTTTAAACCCCTGAAGAAGGAGATTGAAGATGACATAAAAAGATGGAAAAACCTCCCATACTCATGGATTGGAAAAATCAATATAATAAAAATGTCCATTCTACTCAAATTAATATACAGATTCAATGCAATCCCAATTAAAATCACCACGAGTTTCTTCACAGACTTGGAAAAAAATCCTTAAATTCATATGGAAAAACAAAAGACCCCTAATAGCTAAAGAAACACTGAGTGAAAAATGCAATATGGGGGGGATCACCTTACCAGACTTCAAGCTATATTACAGGGCTATAGTCATAAAGTCAGCCTGGTACTGGCACAAAACAGACCTGTTAACCAACGGAACAAAATTGAAGATCCAAACTTGAGCCCATACAATTTCAGCCACTTCATATTTGCTAAAGGATCCAAAAAGACTCCATGGAGGCAAGATAGCATCTTCAGCAAGTGGTGCTGGCAAAACTGGATCACCATTTGTAGAAGAACAAAATTAAACCCATATCTCTCACCCTGTACCAAAACAACTCCAAGGGGATCAAAGACCTCAATGAGAAACCTGAAACTCTGAAGGTGATAGAAGAAAAAGTTGGTAGCAATCCACAAGACATAGGAGTAGGAAAAGACTTTCTAAATCAAACAGCAGCTGCACAGGAAATAAAGTCAACAGCCATCAGGTGGGACCTCATCAAACTCAAAAGCTTCTGTACATCAAAAGAAACAATCAAGGAAGTGAAGAGAAAACCCACAGCGTGGGAGGAAACCTTCGCCAGTGATAGATCTGACAGAGCATTAACATCCAGAAAATATAAACTACTTAAAAAACAAAGAGGTAAGAAAACAAAAGATTCACTCAAACGATGGGAGTAAAGAGCTAAACAGAGACTTCACCATTGAGGAAGTAAAGATGGCTGAGAAACATCTTAAAAATTTTTCAACATTGTTAATAATTAAGGAAACGCAAATTAAAACCACTCTATGATATCATCTCACTCCAATGTGACTGGCTAAGATCAAGAAAACAAAAGGCACCGAATGCTGGAGAGGTTGTGGGGAAAGGGGAACACTCATCCACTGCTGGTGGGAATGTAAACTCATACAACCATTATGGAAAGCAGTGTGGAGAACACTTAAAAGACTCAAAATGAGCCTACCACCCAACCCAACCTACCATTCCTGGGTATATATACCCACAAGACTTATCCTACTGCAAAGATACAAGCACATCATGTTTATTGCAGCTCTCTTCACAATAGCAAAAAGCTGGAACCTACCCAAATGTCCCTCAACTGGATAACAAAAATGTGGGACATCTACACAATGGAGTTCTATGAAGCAGTGAAGAAAGATTACATCATGAACTTTGCAGGTAAATGGATGGAACTGGGAGCCATTAGGGAAATAGTATTCATAACTACATTGAGATTCCAACTCACCCCATGTTCTAGTTTGTTTCTGTTGCTGTGATAACATACTGACCAAAAGCAACTGTAAGAAGAAAGGGCTTACTTACACTTTCACGTAAAAGTTCATTCTGGGGCTGGAGAGATGGCCTAGCGGTTAAGAGCACCGACCGCTCTTACAGAGGACCCGGGTTCGATCCCCAGCACCCACATGGCGGCCGAGAGCCGTCTGAAACTCCAATTCCAGGAGAACTCCAGTTCCAAGGAAATCCGAGACCCTCTTCTGACCTCCGCAGCATTGCACAACACGGGTGCACAAACCTGCATGCAGACAGTACATTGATACACATACAGAAATAAATAAAATTAATAAAAAAAATTAAAAAAAAAGTTCATTCTGAGGGAAGTCTGAGCAGGAACTTGGGGGATAAACTGAAGCACAGACCACAGATGAAAGTTACTTGCTTGCTTGCTTCCTTTGCCTTTTACAGTTTAGGCCCACCTTCCCAGGCACAGCGGGCTGGGAAGCTCCTATATCAATTAGCAATTAAGAAAATGCCCCACCGACATGCCCACGGACCAGTATGATTGAGCCAATACTTCAACTGGTGGATTCCTCTTCCCAGGTGAGTTGATGATCTAGATTAGTATCACCGTAAGAAGGGCAACCTTTAGTAAAAGAAACAAATGTTGTGAAGGGTGTGGAAGTGTGGAACTCTTACATACAGTGGTTGGGCATGTAAGTTAGCAAAGCGACTATGAAAATCAATATCCAGCCTCAAAAAAGTTAACATAAAACTATCATTAATACAGTCATACCACTCCTAAGTATGTAGCCAAAGGTAGAACAGAGACAGTAGCACATTCATGCATACTCTCCACAACAGCCAACATATGGCTTTAGTCCAGATGTTCATGAAGAGGCGAATGAGAGGCAGGTACGGGGTGCAGGCTAGGTCAGTGGGAGGATGGGTCGGTGCCTCCGCACTGGACCAGAGGGTCGGTCAGTGGGTTTGGGTCAGTGCCTCTGTGCCTTTGTGCAGGCTGGCTGGAAGTCACTCAGGCAGGTATGGGGCGTGGACTAGGTCAGTGGGTTTGGGTCGGTGCCTCCACACCAGACTAGAGGGTTGGTCGGCTGGTTTGGGTCGGTGCCTCTGCATCTTTGTGCGGGCTGGCTGGAAGTCACGTGGGCTAGGTCAAGCATATACCCCCCCACCACCATGGGTAATCAGTGAGAATCCAAGAGGGCTTTTTTTTTTGGAGAACCTTCAGAACAAGAAGAGAAGAGTGCTTTGGCTTCCAATATCCAATATATAAACAAAATTGAAAGCCTGAAAACTAGACAAGTCAATACTCCATAAACAAG
Organism: Rhizomys pruinosus; assembly: GCA_009823505.1. Lineage (NCBI taxonomy): Eukaryota > Metazoa > Chordata > Mammalia > Rodentia > Spalacidae > Rhizomys > Rhizomys pruinosus. The sequence goes on along the minus strand of VZQC01008980.1, from coordinate 81,930 downwards.
GAGGGGGGAAAGGAAAAAAAAATCTTCTGAAGGAGGAAAGCAAAACCATCCGCTAACATAGTGAAAAGGTATTTGTGATCTGAACCAAAAAAGGGAAGCCCACATGCCAGGGACACAATGAAGGGACAACATGGGAAAGGCACAGGATAATCCTGCACCAGGCTCTACCAAACCTGTAGGAGATAGCTACAATGGGAACCCCTTGGAGGAGACCCAAGGAACAGATCTTAGAGGAATAATTGCAGACCTATACAGATAAATTAAAGAACATAAAGAAGAATTCAGAGAACTAAAGAGAGAGAATGAAAAACTCAAAAAAGACCTAGAGGGATACAAAGACAAACTTCGCAAAGAACCAAAGGAACAGATTGACAAACTCCAGAAAGAACTAGAGGGAGAAGAAAAAAAAAACAAACTCCGAAAGGAAGTGGAAACACTGAAAAAGGAAGCCAACCAACTAAGTAAGGAGCACCAAGAATAGATTGAGAAGCTCAAAAAAGGAAATGGAAATACTAAAGAAAACACAGGAGGAAAAAAAAAGGAATTAGAACACTCATCCAATCAAGAAGAAAGGAAAGGAAAAAGCCTCAGAAGTACAATGGAGGAGGCAGAACAAAGAATATCAGATCTGGAAGATAACACAGAGCAATTAAAAAGCTCAAAAAAAGATTATGAAAAATTTAAAAAATGGAACAACCAGGAAATATGGGACACTATGAAAAGATCAAACCTCCACATCATAGGAATAGAGGAAGGAGAAGAATCTCAAGAGAATAGTATTGATCAAATCTTCAACAGAATAATAGATAAAAATTTCCCCAAAATAAAAATAGACAAACCCATACAAATACAAGAAGTACATAGGACCCCAAATAGACAAGATCAGAAAAGAAACACCCCACGCCATATCATAGTTAAAATGCTAGAAGCCCCAAACAAAGACAAAATTCTGAGGGCTACAAAAGAAAAACAAGTCACATACAAAGGGAAACCCATCAGAATTACAACTGACTTCTCGGTGCAAACCATGAAAGCAAGAAGAACATGGAGCAAAGCATTCCCAGTGTTAAGGGACTATGGATGCCAACCCAAAATACTTTACCCAGCAAAAATGTCGACTATAGTTGAAGGAGAGAGAAAAATCTCCTACGACATAAACAAGATGATGGAATACATGTCTGGAAAACCAACTCTTCATAAAATACTTAAAGCAATTCAAAGGGCAGAAGAGAGGAGGAACAATCCTCAAACACCTAGGAAAAGAAACTAATAAAAACATAACCATAGGAGCAAAATCAGAGGCTAGAAGTCCAAATGGATAATAAAGTGAAAGGAAGCAGCATCCATCCTTCAATTATAACCTTAAGTATTAATGGGCTAAACTCCCCAATCAAAAGGCATAGACTGGGAGAATGGATTAGGAAACAAAACCCATCTATATGCTGTCTACAAGAAACCCATCTCAATTTCAAGGATAGGAACCAACTTAAGGTGAAGGGATGGAAGAAAGTATTCCAAGCAAATGGTACCAAAAAGAAAGCGGGTGTGGCTATTCTAATATCAGACAAAATAGACTTCAAA
>VZQC01008980.1:59768-71881 GCA_009823505.1 Rhizomys pruinosus | reverse complement strand
TCAGTTGAGGGGCATTTAGGTTGGTTCCAGCTCCTTGCTATTGTGAAGAGAGCTGCAATAAACATGGCCGTGCATGTATCTCTGTGGTGGCGTAAGTCTTGAGGGTACATGCCCAGGAGTGGTATGGCTGGGTCGGGTGGCAAGTTCATTCCAAGTCTTCCAAGGGTTCTCCACACTGCTTTCCATAGTGGCTGTACAAGTTTACATTCCCACCAGCAGTGGATGAGTGTTCCCCTTTCCCCACAACCTCTCCAGCACTTGGTATCATTTGTTTTCTTGATCCTAGCCAGTCTTATTGGAGTAAGATGATATCTTAAAGTGGTTTTGATTTGCATTTCCTTAATGATTAGTGATGTTGAGCAGTTCTTGAGGTGTTTCTCAGACATCTCTAATTCCTCGCTTGTGAAGTCTCTGTTCAGTTCTTTGCTCCATCTATTGAGCGGGTCGTTTGTTTTCTTTTTTCTTTGTTTTTTGAGTAGTTTATATATTCTGGAAATCAATGCTTTGTCAGATGTATCTGCAGTGAAGGTTTCCTCCCACTCTGTGGGATTTCTCTTCACTTCCTTGATTGTTTCTTTTGATGTACAGAAGCTTTTGAGTTTGATGAGGTCCCATTTGTCAATTGTCGACCTTAATTCTTGTGCAGCTGCTGTCTGATTTAGGAAGTTTTTTGCTAAGCCTATGATTTGTAGACTGCTGCCAACTTTTTCTTCTATCACCTTCAGAGTTTGGGGTTTCACGTGGAGGTCTTTAATCCATCTGGAGTTGACTTTTTTACAGGGTGAGAGGTAGGGGTTTAATTTCATTCTTCTACAAGTGGTGATCCAGTTTTGCCAACACCACTTGTTGAAGAAGCTGTCTTTTCTCCACTGTAGTTTCTTGGCCCCCTTGTCAAATATGAGATGGCTGAAATTGTATGTGTTCAGATTTTGATCTTTGGTTTTGTTCCATTGGTCAACAGGTCTGTTTTTGTGCCAGTACCAGGCTGTTTTTATGACTATAGTTTGAAGTCTGGTATAGAGATCCCCCCTGTGTAGCTCTTTTCACTCAGGGTTGTTTAGGCTATTCAGGGTCTTTTGTTTTTCCAAATGAATTTAAAGACTTCTTTTTCCAAGCCTGTGAAGAAACTCTTGGGCATTTTGATTGGGATTGCGTTAAATCTATACAAGAGTTTCAGTAGAATAGACATTTTTACAATGTTAATTTTCCCAATCCATGAGCATGGGATGTTTTTCCATCCTGTGATGTCTTCTTCAACTTCTTTCTTTAAACGTTTAAAATTTTTGTTGTAGAGATCTTTGGTGTCTTTGGTTAGGTTTGTTCCTAGGTATTTTATTGTTTTTGAGGCTATTGTGAGTGGGAAGGTCTCTTCGAATTCATTCTCTAGTGGCTTGTTTTTGGTGTAAAGAAAGGCCATTGATTTTTAAAGGTTAATTTTGTATCCTGCCACTTTGCTGAAGCTGTTAATCATTTCTAGAAGTTTTCTGGTAGAGTTTTTAGCATCCCTTAGGTAAACAATCATATCATCAGCAAACAGTGATAGCTTGACTTCCTCTTTTCCAATTAGTACTTCTTTAATTTCCTTTTCTTGCCTTATTGCTCTAGTAAGTGTTTCAAGCACTATATTGAAGAGGAGTGGTGACAGGGGACAGCTTTGCCGAGTTCCTACCTTTAAAGGGAATGTTTCTGTCATTTCCCCATTTAGGATGATATTGGCTGTGGGTTTCCTGTATATGGCATTGATTACATTGAGGAATGATCCCTCCAATCCGAATCTTTCTAGCACTTTAAGCATGAAGGGTTGCTGGATTTTGTCAAAAGCTTTTTCAGCATCAATTGAGATGATGGTGTGGTTTTTGTTTTTCATTCCATTTATGTGTTTGATGATGTTTATTGATTTTCGTATGTTGAACCATCCCTGCATCTCTGGTATGAATCCAACTTGGTCATGATTGATGATCTTCTTGATGTGGGTCTGTATGCGATTGGGCAAGCACTTCTAACCATTATACTAAATCTCTAGCCATAACCATGACCTTTTAAAAATAGTATTTTATTTATACTTTAACAATTTCATACATGTATATAAAGCTTTTTATCATTCCCTACACTCTTCCCTCATTTCTTCTTAACATGTCCACTCTTACTGTAATAGTGCATGCTTATGTGTGTGTGTGTGTGTGTGTGTGTGCCACTGAGTTTAATTAAGGTTGCTTACATGTACATGGTGGCCATGACTTTAAAGGACTGTTAACAAAGGGTAAAGGCCCCCAAAATAATGTGCTTGGGTATCACTGTGCTTAGACAGAGAAGGGTTTTTCTTTTGCTACAGAAGAGAAAATAAGAAGTGAGAAGAGGGAATGACTGGGGGCAAAATCAACTTCTAGAGGAAGGTTTCCTTATGGTTATCCTGCTTTTTGTTTGTTGAGAGAGGGTTGCACTTAGTAGCCCTGGCTGGCCTTGAACTCAGTATGAAGACTAAGCTGACTTTGACCTCTCAAAGGGATCTGCCTGCCTCTACCTCTCAGGATTAAAGCAAGCACCACCACACCCTACTGGTTCCTGATTTTAAGGTGACAATAAATGTAGATTTTCTTGCTGGCTCAGGCCGAGGGCGGGTCAGAATTCCAAGTTTTCAAGCTAAACGGGCCCATACATGGCTGTGCTGAAAGCCGCTCCACTGGCACAGGAATAGGCACTGGGCTCGCAGTTGTCTGCCCGCCAAGAAATATCAAGCTGGGGGAATCCAGCGCTGACCTCAGACACAGCAGCTGGGATATTGGGAGGAGAGGTCTGGGGTAGTTTACTAGACAGCTGCTGGTTTCCAACCAACTGCTACTTCAGGGGACCATCCTGCAGTTAGCGGAGGTAGGAGAGTAATTGAGGAGGCCCACCTGAGTGCTCTCAGCAGCACACACCTGAAACCAAGATAGGATGCTGTTTGCATAGTCATCTGCCTCCTGTTGGGATGCCTCATTAGACAGTTCAGCCCAGAAACAGCATCCATGATTGACTGATAATACTTGGATGAGGTTGTTCAGGTGACAAGACAAAGCAGGCCTCCATGACTAGGTGGAGCTGCGAGATTAGGTTTAAACTGACCCAGGCTTTTCCCCCCTCCATAACCCTGAACTAGCCACCTGCTCATGAAACAGGGAGAGAGAGAGAGAGAGAGAGAGAGAGAGAGAGAGAGAGAGAGAGAGAAAGTAGATTTTAAAAATTTACAAAATAATAAAAATTTACAGTATCTTTTCTGTGCAACAAAAGCTTCACTGCAAAATGATGCCGCCTAATGCGTTCTTTGGCTTGTGCTGTAATATGTTTAAACAGATTGCTCTTCCTTGACTCATGGGTGGGATTTAAAGAGTAAGTCAATTTGTATACTTTAACAGACATAGGATGATTACCAACTTATGTTCTGGTTTATTATTTTTCAATGCTGAAGTGTGGGAAAGCAAATTTGTCTGAGAAAAGTTATCTTTGATGGTAGATAGTAGTAGTGACCTCATAGAAACTGGCATTCAAACCAGGCATAGAAGCATATGCCTGTAGTACTGGGTATCAGAAGGCTAAGGCAGGACGATCAGGAGCACATGGCCAATCTGGCTACACTCAGGCCTATGGAAACAGGAAAATAAAACTGAAATTGTGTAATATATTCAGCGAATTACATGAAATATCCAATACATAATTTTAAAACACATTGAGTTACGTAATTTAGCCTGACATTACCCTAATGTAAATGATCTATCCTCAAGAAGACTAAGACCTACTTAATCAGTAGGTCAGGTGTGTTAAGTATAGTTTCAGCTCATGATAGTTTCATCTTACCATGGGTTTATGATTATATAACATTACTGGAAAACCAAAAGGGCCAAAATTTATGGAGAAGAGTGTTCAATGAGTACATGGTGTATGAGAGGGAAAAAAACAAGTTCAAAAGACTTCCTTGCTTCACATTCATATAACAACTACATCTTTATTATTATTATTATTATTATTTTATTTTTTTAAATTTAATTAATTTATTTATTCTTATGTGTATGAATGTACTGTCTGCATGTAGAAATTTGTGTACCTGTGTCATGCAATGCTGTGGAGGTCAGAAGAGGGCATCGGATTCCCCTGGAACTGGAGTTAAAGATGGTTCTCACGCCATGTGCATGCTGGGAATCGAACCTGGGTCCTCTGCAAGAGTAGTAGGTGCTCTTTAACTGCTAGGCCATCTCTCCAGCCCCTGACAACTACATCTTAAGAAGACATGGTGGGAGGCAGAGGCAGAGTTCTGTGAGTTCAAAGCCAGCCTGATCTACATAGCAAGTTCTAGATGTTCCAGGCTAGCCAGGGATACATAGTGAGACCCTGTCTTACAAAATATCTGATGGGGCCAGCAAGATGTCTTAGAATGCCTGACAATGTGAGTTCAATTCTTGGGACCCACATGGAGTGAAAGAACCAATTCCTCTGACCTGTACATGCATACTGTAAGGGTGCAGGCACACACACACACACACACACACACACACGTAAATAAAATGAAAAAAGATGCATACGCTTACAACATCAGGTAATGTTGAACCAAGACAAAAGCAAACACATCTTGTGTCCATATCTTAAAATTGAAGTATAGAAAGTATTATATTTTACCTCTTCTACCAATAGTTATTGACTGAAATTTCTTATGAAACAGATTTTTAGTATTTCAGTCTTCCAGGTAAAACTATTGATTACCAAACAGTATTGCTTTCATTCCCTCATTGTATTTAAAAGAAAGCCTTGAATGCACTACAATCAAATAGTAATCAATGCCCTAAACTAATTCCAATTAAATAGTAGTCAATTCCCCTAAAACAAGCATCATTCTCCTCAGGAATCCTATGGAGAATGCTCTTAGGGATGAACCAGAACCAGTTACAGTGTGTGGACACACTTGATCAATCATAGCTGATGTTAAAAACGTATGATCTGGGCTGGAGAGATGGCCTAGCGGTTAAGAGTGCCGACCACTCTTACAGAGGACCCGGGTTTGATCCCCAGCACCCACATGGCAGCCAAGAACTGTCTGAAACTCCAATTCCAGGAGAACTCCAGTTCCAGGGGAGTCCGACACCCTCTTCTGACCTCCGCGGCATTGCACAACACGGGTGCACAGACTTGCATGTAGACAGTACATTCATACACATACAGAAAAAAAAACATATGATCCCAGTGGTCTGTGGCAAAGACACTCAAACAGCCTTGATGTATATTTTGGTATGGAAAATGAAGAATAAATTATGACTAATGGGAAAGTTAGGAGAAAGTAAACGTGACAAGAAAAATTAACTTTTTTGAAGCGGGGTCACATATATCACAGGCTGGCCTCAAACTCTCTCTTGTGGCTGAGGATGACCTTGAACTTGTAGTCCTCTGGCCCCAATCTCCCATGGGCTGAGATTAAAGACATGCGTCACTACACACAGATGCTTCATGCATCCCAAGCAAGCACTCTACCAATGGAGACCCATGACAAGTAAAATTTACCAGAAGGGAAAATAGTTGCAGGCATATTATAATAATGACTCAACATGAAATCTTTGTGAAACAAAATGTTGATGAAATTTACAATTATTGCACAGATATAATATCAGCATATGAAAAACTTAACGTCTCTTAAGCTACATTGTTTGAAACAAAGTCACATCCAAAATGCATCTTGTATTTAGATCTAATCAAATTTAACACACAGTATATGTATAAAAGAGCCTTTTGACTGTTCCTGGTAGGAAAATTCCAATCATGAACAAAATCATTTCTTTAAAAAAATAGTTTACAGCTGGGCATGGTGGCGCATCCCTTTAATCCCAGCACTTGGGAGGCAGAGGCAGGTGGATCTCTGTGAGTTCCAGGCCAGCCTGGTCTACAGAGTGAGTTCCAGGCCAGCTGGAATTACAGGGAGACCATGTCTTAAAAAACCCCCCAAAAATAGTTTACATTTATTTAGTGTGTGTATGTTTACATTTATTTAGTGTGTGTATGTTTACATTTACTTAGTGTGTGTGTTTACATTTACTTAGTATGTGTGTTTACATTTATTTAGTGTGTGTTTACATTTATTTATTGTGTGTATGTTTACATTTATTGTGTTTACATTTATTGTATGTTTACATTTATTCTGTGTGTATGTTTACATTGTGTGTGTGTGTGTGTGTGTGTGTGTGTGTGTGTGTTTGCAAGGTTGCTGTGGTGCGCATGCACAGGTGAGAGTGAATTTTTCAGGAGTTGTCAGGCCTGGCAGCAAGCCATTTCCCTAGCCCCGTGCCTTTTGGTTCCAATGAGACAGGATTTCCCATAACCCAAATTGCCCTTGAGCTCACTTTGTAGCCAAGGCTGTCCTTAAACTGATCTTGCTTTACTCACCTGAATGTCTGGATTACATGTGTGCACCCCACACATGGCTCAAACACTCATTTCTAATGGATTATTAAGCAGTTTTTAATTTTTTATTTACTTTTTTTGAGATAGGTTCTCTCTTTAGCCCCAGCTGTCCTGGAACCATGTAGAGATCTGCCTGCCTCTGCCTCTGGAGTGCTGGGATTAAAGGTGTGCACTAAATCCCCAGCTTATTAAGCATTAATTTTATACTTCATAAAAATAAGCCTACTGGCATATTGGGAAAACATTTTAACTTACCCATGTATTCGAAATGTTCTAAAACAAGTTTCAAGTCATCCGTGACTCCAGTTTCAGGGGATATAACATCGTCTTCTTGGCTGCATGGGCATTTTACACATGGGTGCACTTATCTTCTTGCAGGGAAAGTACTCATACATATAAAATTAAATCTTCAAAAAAATTCATAGAGCAACTAATCAAATTTAAGCTCATCCCTTTCACACTGCTTCAATCACTTCCTGATTCTCATAGTTCATGGCTGTTACTATGTGTTCCATGCCTGAAGATTTATATGCCTGCTTTCCACACCTGAAAGTCTCCCTCCATTCCAATGTGTGTGTGTGTGTGTATGTGTGTGTATGAACCCTATCATCTCTTGTTTGAATATATCTTAAGCCTTTCCATGTCTCCTAATTTGTTTTCCATTTGAAACTAACTTCCAGGATATTTGGAGATATCTCAATGAGGATATCTTTATTTTCTGCTTCTGTAGTCACACCCACTTGTTGAAGGCCCATATGGAATATACTTTTTTTAATTAATTAATTAAATTAATTAATTAATTCTGCCAAACATGCTTTTCATCTCTTTCTCAGTCTTCCTCAATAGTCTCCATGTGGAAGTTGACTGTTTTGAGCAGAAGTTCACTGTTTCAATCAGTTCTTTGATGCAGTCCTTTCTGCTGTTGTTGTTGTTATTTCCAAATATGCATCACTCCCAACTACTTGGACAAAAGCTCAAGGGGCCATGCACAAGAAATACTTACAACTAGGTAATTGGCACTAGCATCCACAGATGAGGGATACCATTCGTTGTTTGTTTCTCTGGGACTGTGTTACTTCACTGAGCATGATGTCCTCTAGCTCCAGCCATTATTCTGCAAAGCTCATGATGTCATCTTTCTTTACTGCTGCATAGAACTCCATTGTGTAGATGTACCACATTTTCTCTATCCACTCATCAGTTGAGGGGCATTTGGGTTAGTTCCAGCTCCTTGCTATTGTGAAGAGAGCTGCAATAAACATGCATGTATCTCTGAGGTGGGGTGAGTCTTGAGGGTACATGCCTAGGAGTGGTATGGCTGGGTCGGGTGGCAAGTTCATTCCAAGTCTTCCAATGGTTCCCCACACTGCTTTCCATAGTGACTGCATGAAACAGCAGTGGATGAGTGTTCCCCTTTCCCTACAACCTCTCCAGCACTTGGTATCATTTGTTTTCTTGATCCTAGCCAGTCTTATTGGAGTAAGATGATATCTTAAAGTGGTTTTGATTTGCATTTCCTTAATGATTAGTGATGTTGAACACTTCTTAAGGTGTTTCTCAGCCATCTCTAATTCCTCACTCATGAAGTCTCTGTTCAGCTCTTTGCTCCATCTATTGAGTGGATCATTTGTTTTCTTTCTTCTTTGTTTTTTGAGTAGTTTATATATTCTGGAAATCAATGCTTTGTCAGATGTTTCTGCAGTGAAATCCACTCTGTGGGATTTCTCTTCACTTCCTTGATTGTTTCTTTTGATGTACAGAAGCTTTTGAGTTTAATGAGGTCCCATTTGTCAATTGCCAACCTTAATTCTTGCACAGCTGCTGTCTGATTTAGGAAGTCTTTTCCTATGCCTATGTCTTGTAGTCTGCTGCCAACTTTTTCTTCTATCGCCTTCAGAGTTTGGGGTTTCACATTGAGGTCTTTGATCCATCTGGAGTTGACTTTTGTACAGGGCAAAAGGTAGGGGTTTAATTTCATTCTTCTACATGTGGTGATCCAGTTTTGCCAACACCACTTGTTGAAGAAGCTGTCTTTTCTCCACTGTATCTTCTTGGCCCCCTTGTCAAATATGAGATGGCTGAAATTGTATGTGCTCAGATTTTGATCTTTGGTTTTGTTCCATTGGTCAACAGGTCTGTTTTTGTGCCAGTACCAGGCTGTTTTTATGACTATAGTTTGAAGTCTGGTATAGAGATCCCCCCTGTGTAGCTCTTTTCACTCAGGGTTGTTTAGGCTATTCAGGGTCTTTTGTTTTTCCAAATGAATTTAAGGACTTTTTTTCCAAGCCTGTGAAGAAACTCTTGGGGATTTTGATTGGGATTGTGTTAAATCTATACAAGAGTTTCAGTAGAATAGACATTTTTACAATGTTAATTTTCCCAATTCATGAGCATGGGAGGTTTTTCCATCTTCTGATGTCTTCTTCAATTTCTTTCTTTAAAGGTTTAAAATTTTTGTTGTAGAGATCTTTGGTGTCTTTGGTTAGGTTTGTTCCTAGGTATTTTATTGTTTTTGAGGCTATTGTGAGTGGGAAGGTCTCCTTGAATTCCTTCTCCAGTTGCTTGTTCTTCGTGTAAAGAAAGGCCATTGATTTTTTCACATTGGAGTTTTTTATTTTGCATTTCATCTATGATCCAGTTTCACATTATCACATGTCAGCTACCTGACATCACCCACATCTGAAACAGCCAGACACTCTTGAGCTGAGGTTAAAGGCAAAGCACTTACATGCTCATAAAATAAAAACTAAATTGTACAATTTATCCTTCATTTCATTCTTAAACCAATACCCAACACAAAGGCTGACTGCTGAAGAACAAAAACCCCTTTCTTCTTCATGTCTCAAACTCAACACTAAACTTACCTGACAGAGTGAACACGGACTCTTCAATAATTCATGGTAAACACATGAAAAATCCTTTAGGATCCATAAATATTTTGTTACACAGGGTACAAAAATAGTTTTCACGTTTTGGTTGATTTTGAGGTTCAGGAAGAGTGAGGAACAGTGACAGAGTGGGGTGCACTGGGGGTAGGCAAGCAAGAGGAAGGTTTCATAGACCTGCCAGCCCTCCCCTGAGGAGACTGTAAAGGGCTCTGATCTGAGGTGAAAGGCAAAGGCTGGGGATCTGCTCTGAGGATGCAGTCGCGAAGTGTGCTGGGAGCAAAGCCTTTAGAGCACAAGTGGCCACAGGGCCCAGGCATCCCTGAAGTAGAATAGGTGTAGGGGGTTGGGTGTGGAGAGAGGGACTAGGCATGAAAAGCCCTGAGTGCCAGGACCTGTTGCTATGGCCACAGTGTTGGAACAAACAATACACACAAATATACACAAGTTTAAGTGTCACAATTCAGACCAGAAAACATGCAAAATTAAATGCCTCATTTCCTTGAGGGGTAGTTACAGAAGCAAGTTTGGGTAGGAGGTCAGGCTGTGCTGGGTCCCAGTAAGGCCTCTAAGCTTGACTTGGGTATCCCAGTAAAAAGGCCCCTAACCCTCCAGGGAGGCCTTGAAACAGGAACAGTCCACTGACTCAGGCTTCAGATTCACAGTGTCTGGAGAGAAGCAGCAGCTCTGCACAGGCCAAAGAGGGGCAGTGGAAGGGCAAAGCCTTATCTTGGCCCCAACCACACAGTCCCAGAACCAACTCCGCAGTGACAAGACTGAAGAGCTAACAGAACTGGCGATATTTCCATCCTTGCTGAGTGCTATCAGAGGAGGGGTACCAGCGAACCTGAGCATGTAGGGCGGCAGCAGCAGAGGCAGCTGGGTAGGTGAATGCAGCATGTGAGATGGCTGGGGTCAGCTCTGTGGTGTAGAAAGGGTAAGGGGCCCAGGCCTCTGGGGCGCAGGGATCAGAGCAGCCCCCATCAGGTCATAGGGATCCCGTGCGATCAAATGTGCTCCAAGGGCAGGGTGGATATTGGTGGGATTTGGTGTTGCCATTAGCTTGCTCTTGTCCATCTTGGTAACGGCTTTGGCAAACTCTAGCCTCAGGGTCTGCGGGTTCTCAGGATCAAAGCGAATACTGTTCAATGCATTTTTGGCTGCTTCTGCTCCTGCCCGGCTGTCAAAGATCACAAAACCAACAGGCTGTCTTGAGGTGAGCTTGATCAAGGACCCTTCACAGCCCTTGAATGGCCGGAAGAGCAGGTAGAGTTCTCTAGGTTTAATATACAAAGGGAGGCCACTGAGGAACAGTGTCCAGACCTCCTCCTCTAGGGGGGCGCTGGGGCCGTGCTTCTGCAGGGCTCGCCGTCCAGCTTCATCCAGCTTCAGGTTGATCAAGGTGAGGGGATGCGCTGAGGAGAACGCGTGCGAGGGTGGCCGCCGCACCCCCCCCCCCAGGTGGGCAGCGGGGCGCTCCTGTTGGCTGCGCGCGCGGGTGAGGAGACTGACCCTCGCGTCCGGCCAGGTGTCGGGGGCAGGCTGGTCACCAAGTTTGGCGGGGGCGTGGTGCGGAGGGGAAGGCATCGGAAGCCTAGAGGAGTCTGAGCGGCCGCCGCTTTTCACTGAGGCGGCGAAGGCGCGCGGCGGCGGGGGAGGGGGCGGGCTTCGGAACCGGCCTCCTCTGAGGCCTTGCCAGCCCCTCTTCTGCCCGTGGTGTCCAGGGGAACGCAGCCAATCCCCTTAGGTCATTGCGGGCTCCCCCCACCAGGCCGCGGTGCGCCGGCCTCTCCGGGCTCCCGCCTTTTCCCCTCTCCTCTACCTTGGTCAGCCCTCTCTTTCTTTCTCTCTCTCTCCCTCCATTCCCTTCTCCACGGCCAGTTTTTAAACTTTGATGAACTCTCTTGGAGAACTTTTCTTAAAGGAGCCCTGCGGGCTTGGGTGGAGCATGAGCACTGGGCTATTTATTTATTTATTTATTTATTTATTTATTTATTTTTAGGTTAATTTTGTATCCTGCCACTTTGCTGAAGCTGTTAATCATTTCTAGGAGTTTTCTGGTGGAGTTTTTAGCATCCCTTAAGTAAACAATCATATCATCAGCAAATACAGGGATAGCTTGACTTCCTCTTTTCCAATTAGTACTCCTTTAATTTCCTTTGCTTGCCTTATTGCTCTAGCAAGTGTTTCAAGCACTATATTGAAGAGGAGTGGTGACAGGGGGCAGCCTTGCCGAGTTCCTACCTTTAAAGGGAATGTTTCTGTCGTTTCCCCATTAAGGATGATATTGACTGTGGGTTTCCTGTATATGGCTTTGATTACATTGAGGAATGATCCCTCCAATCCAATTCCTTCTAGGAATTTAAGCATGAAGGGATGCTGGATTTTGTCAAAGGCTTTTTCAGCATCAATTGAGATGATGGTGTGGTTTTTGTCTTTCATTCCATTTATGTGTTTGAGCATTGGTGATTCCCAAGATTTCAGATATTCATCCATTTCTTCTAGGTTTTCAAACTTGGTAGAGTACAGGTTTTTGAAGTATTCCCATATGATTTTCTGGATCTTTTCCTTTTCTGTTGTGATATTTCCCTTTTCATGATGGATTGTATTGATTTGGAGTTGTTCCTTCTTTCTTTTGGTTAACTGGGCTAGAGGTATGTCTATCTTGTTTATTCTTTCAAAGAAGCAACTTTTGGATTCACTGATTTTTTTTTTCATTGTTTTCTTTGTTTCTATTTCATTGATTTCTGCTCTGATTTTTCTTATTTCTTCCTGTCTGTTGCGTTTAGGGTTCATCTGTTGTTGACTTTC
>VZQC01008980.1:36686-59359 GCA_009823505.1 Rhizomys pruinosus | reverse complement strand
AAATGCTTTTAGCTGTAGTGTTAGATCTTCACTTGTGCTCTTCTGTTTTCATCTAATGTAGGCACCCAGGCCTATAAAACTTCCCTCTTAGGACTGCTTTTAAGGTATCCATAGGTTTCGTTGTGTTGTATTGTTCTTGTCTATTCCGTTCCCAGGATGCTTTTATTTTTTATTTATCTCTTTCCTGACCCGTTCATTATTCAACGGGTGTGTGGTTTAGTCTCCATGTGTTTTTGTAGGCAGTAGGGCTTGTCCTGGTGTTGATGTGAGCTTTATTGCACTGTGGTCTGATGAATGCATGAAATATTTCGAATCTTTTATTTTGAAGGTTTCTTCTGTGTCCAGTAGTGTGGTCGATTTTGGTGAATGTTCCATGGGGTGCTGAGGAGGAGAAAGTGTATTCTCTGGTATTAGGGTGGAATATTTGGTAGAGTTCTTGAGGTCCATTTGGTGTATCATATCATTCAGTTCGATGTATTTTCTGTTTATTCTTTGTCCTGTTGACCTATCCAAAGGACTCAGTGGGTATTGAAATCCCCTGCTATGAGTTTATTGGGGTTAGTGTGGTGACTTGTGGTCCTGGAGAATTGTCTTTATATATAAAGTTTGGTACACCAGAGAGTCTGGGGGCCTATTATTCATTAATTGTGAAGCTTCTTGGTGAATTGTTCCTTTGATACAAATGTAATGGCCTTCTTTTTCTCTTCTGATTTCTTTTCCTTTGAAGTCTATTTTGTCTGATATTAAATAGCCAACACTGCTTTCTTTTTGGAATCATTTGCTTGGAATATTTTTTTCTACTCTTTCACTTTAAGGTGGTTCCTTTCCTTGAAGGTAAGATTGTTTCTTGTAGACAGCATATCGTTGGTTCTGTTTCCTAATCCAATATCCCAGTCTATGTGTTTTTATTGGGGAAGTTAGTCCATTAAATTTAAGGTTATGTCTGATAGTTTTGTGTTGCTTCTTTTGCCTTATTATCCATTTGCGATTTGGGTTTAGCTTCCTACTTCTGCAGTTATGCTTTTTATTGATTTCTCTTTCTAGGTGCCTTGGGATGGTTATCCTTTCTTCTGTTCTTTGAAGTTGCCTTCAATGTATTCTCTGAAAGATTGGTTTTCGGACATGTATTCTTTCAATTTGTATGTCACGGAAGATTTTCTCTCTCCTTCAACTATAATCGACATTTTTTGCTGGGTAAAGTTTTAACCTGGGTTGGCATCTATTGTCCTTAACACTGGGAATGTCTTTGCTCCATGTTCTTCTTGCTTTCCTAGTTTGCATTGAGAAGTCAGTTGTAATTCTGGTTAGGTTTCCCCTTATAGGTCCACTTGTTGTTTTTCTTTTGTGGCTTTAAGGATTTTTGTCTTTGTTTTGGGTGTCTAATATTTTAACTATAATGTGACGTGTGTGGAATTTCTTTTCTGATCTTGTCTGTTTGGAGTTCTATGTGCTTTTTGTATTTGTATTGGTTGTTTCTTTTTTTTAGTTTGGGGAAGTTTCATCTATTATTCTGTTGATTCTGATCAATACCTTCTCTTGGGATTTCTTCTCCTTCCTCTATCCTATGATGCAGCGGTTTGATCTTTTCATAGTGTCCCACAGTTCCTGGTTGTTCCACCTTTTGTGTATTTTTAAATTTTCATAATCTTTACTGGGTTCTTTGTTCTTCTGTGCTATCTTCCAGGTCTGATATTCCTAGTTCTGCTTCCTCCATTCTGTTTCTGAGCTTTTTCCATTCCTTTCCTCTTGATTGGATGAGTGTTTGATTTCCTTTTTCATTTCCTCTTCTGATTTCTTTAGTATTTCCACTTTTTTGGAGCTTCTCAATCTCTTCCTGTAGCTCTTTGCTTCGCTGGTTGAAAAAAAAAAAATGACAAACTCCAGAAGGAAGTGGAAAAGCTGAAAAGATCCCAGGCTGAAAGGGAAAAAGAAAGTGACCAACGAACCAAGGACCTACAAGATGAGAATGACAGACTCAAGACGGAAGTGGAAACACTAAAGAAATCACAGGAGGAAATAAAAAAGGAAATTGAACATTTATCCAATCAACAGGATGGGAAAAAGACTCAGAAGTGGAATGGAAGAAGCAGAAAAAAGAATATCAGAGACACAGGATAACACGATCCAACTAGAATGCTCAAGTAAAGATTATGAAAATTTTAAAAAAACACAAGAGTGGAACAATCAAGAAATGTTGGACACTATGAAAAAAACCAAACCTCCCCATCATAGGGATAGAGGAAGGAGAAGAATCCCAAGACAACACTATTGACCAGATCTTCAACAAGATAATAGAAGAAAATTTCCACAAACTGAAAAAAGGCAAACCCATACAAATACAAGAAACACATAGAACACTAAACATACAAGACCAGAAAAGAAATTCCCCTGCCATATAATTGTTAAAACCCTGGATGCTCGAAACAAAGACAAAACACTGAAAGCCACAAAAGAAAAACAACAAGTTACATATAAGGGGAAACCCATCACAATCACAGATGCTCAAAACAAAGACAAAACACTGAAAGCCACAAAAGAAAAACAACAAGTTACATATAAGGGGAAACCCATCAGAATCTCAGCACAAACTATGAAAGCTAGAAGAATGTGGATCAAAGTATTCCCTGTACTAAATGACTTTAGATGCCAACCCAGACTACTATACCCAGCAAAAATGTCAATCATAGTTGAAGGAGAAAGAAGAATCCTTCACGACCTGAACAAGATGAAAGAATACATGTCTAAGAAACCAATACTTCAGAAAATCCTCAGAGCAATCCAAAGAACAGAGGAAAGTACCAAGTATCCCCTAAGCAATTAAAGAGAGAAAGCAACAAAATCATAACAGAGTAAATATAAACCTAGACCAAGAATGCAAACCAAAAATAAGGTAAAAAGAAGCATCTCTCAATAATAACCTTAAATAATAATGGTCTAAACTCTCCAATCAAAAGGCATGGACTGGGAGAATGGATTAGGAAAGTGAACTCTTCTATATGCTGTCTACAAGAAATCCATCTCACCCTCAAGGACAGACACCACCTTAGAGTGAAAGGATGGAAAAAAGTATTGCAAACAAGTGGTACTGAGAAAGAAGCTGGAGTGGCTATTCTAATATCAGACAAAATAGATCTCAAAGTTAAATTAATCAGAAGAGACAAAGAGGGCCATTACATCCTAATCAAAGGAACAATGAATCATAAAGACTTCACAACCCTAAATGTCTATGCACCAAACTCTGGTGCACTTAACTTTATAAACACAATTCTGCGGGACCTTAAGAAACATATCAATCATAACACTCTAATAGTGGGAGACTTCAGCACCCCACTAAGCCCCTTGGATATATCAACAGGACAAAAAATAAACAGAGAGACATCAGAATTGAACAATACAATACACCAGATGGACCTCACAGACATCTACTGAGTATTCCACCCAAATACCAGAGAATATACTTTCTACTCAGCACCTCACGGAACGTTCTCCAAAATTGACCACATACTGGGGCACAAAAGGAACCTTAATAAATACAAAAGGATAGAAATTATTTCAGGCATTCTATCAGACCACAGTGCACTAAAGCTCAATATGAACCCCAGAATAAGTCCAACTAGCTACAAGAACACATGGAGACTAATTAACACAATCCTGAACAATGAATGGGTCAGGGAAGAAATAAAGAGTGAAATAAAAGTGTTTATGGAACTGAACGAAAAAGACAATACAACACAACAAAACCTGTGGGATACTTTAAAGGAAGTCTTGAGAGGGAAATTTATAGCCCTAAGTTCCCACATCAAAAAAACAGAAAGGGAACACATAAACAACCTGACACTGCAGCTAAAAACACTTGAGAGACAACAACAAATGAACCCTAAACCCAACAGACAGGAAGAAATGACAAAAATCAGAGCAGAAATAAATGAAATAGAAACAAAGAAAACAATAAATAAAATCAACGAAGCCAAAAGCTGGTTCTTTGAAAAAATAAACAAAATAGACAGACCTCTAGCCCAGTTAACTAAAAAAAAAAAAAAAAAAAAAAAACAAAAGAGAGAGAGCAACTCCAAATCAATATTATTAGTGATGAAAGGGGAAACATAACAACGGACAAAGAAAAAATCCAGACAATCATATGGGAATACTTCAAAAGTCTATATTCCAATAAATGTGAAAAACTAAGAGAAATGGATGAATATCTAAAATCCTGGGAACCAACAAAGCTTAACCAAGAACATATTGACAGTTAAATAGACCCATAATATTAGAGGAAATTGAAGATATAATTAAAAACCTCCCAACTAAAAAAAAGCCCTGCTCCAGATGGCTTCATGGCAGAATTCAAATAAAACATTTAAAGAGGTCTTACAACCATTGCTACTCAAACTGTTTAGAAGGATACAAATGGAGGGAATTCTCCCAAATTCCTTTTATGAAGCCAGCATCACTCGAATACCAAAGCCAGGCAAAGATGCAAGCAAAAAAGAAAGGTATAGACCCATCTCACTAATGAATATAGATGCAAAAATTCTGAACAAAATACGTGCAAATTGCATACAGACCCACATCAAAAAGATCATTCATCATTATCAAGTTGGATTCATATCAGAGATGCAGGGATGGTTCAACATACATAAATCAATAAATATCATAAAACACATAAATGGACTAAAAGACAAAAACCACATGATCATCTCAATTGATGCAGAAAAAGCCTTTGACAAGATAGAGCATCCCTTCATGTTTAAAGTCCTAGAGAGAATAGGACTGAAAGGAACATTCCTCCACATGATCAAAGCCATATCTAGCAAACCCACTGTCAACATCATCCTAAATGGAGAAAAATTGGAACGATTTCCCTTAAAGGCGGGGGTGCCCCCTATCGCCACTCCTCTTCAACATAGTGCTGGAAACACTTGTTAGGGCAATAAGACAAGAGAAGGAAATTAAAGGAGTATTAATTGGAAAAGAAGAAGTTAAGCTATCCCTTTTTGCAGATGATGTGATAGTTTACTTAAGGAATGCTAAAAACCACCAGAAAACTTCTACAAACGATTAAGAGTTTTAGTAAAGTGTCGGGCTCCAAAATCAACCTAGAAAAATCAGTAGCCTTTCTTTACACCAACAATAAACATGTGGAGAAGGAATACAAGGAGACCTTCCCACTCCCGATAGCCTCAAAAATAATAAGATACCTGGGAACAAACCTAACCAAAAATACCAAAGATCTCTACAACAAAAAATTTTAAACCCCTGAAGAAGGAGATTGAAAATGACATCAAAAGGTAGAAGGACCTTCCATGCTCATGGATCGGGAAAATTAATATAGTAAAAATGTCCATTTTACCCAAACTGATATACAGATTCAATGCAATCCCAATCAAAATCCCTATGAGCTTCTTCACAGACTTGGAAAAAACATCGTTAAATTCACATGGAAAAACAAAAGACCCTGAATAGCTAAGGCAGTCCTGAGTGAAAAATGCAATACAGGGGGGATTGCCCTGCCAGACTTCAAACTATATTACAGGGCCATAGTCATAAAGACACCCCGGTACTGGCACAAAAGCAGACCAGTTGACCAGTGGAACAAAGTTGAAGATCCAAATTTGAGCTCATACAATTTCATCCACCTCATATTTGACAAAGGGGCAAAACCCCTCAAGGAAGGAAGGATAGCATCTTCAGAAAATGGTGCTGGCAAAATTGGATCACCATCTGTAGAAGAACAAAATTAAACCTGTACCTCTCACCCTGTACAAAAATAAACTCCAAGTGGATCAAAGATCTCAACGTGAAGCCTGAAACCCTGAAGGTGATTAAAGAAAAAGTTGGCAACAACCTACAAGACATAGGTGTAGGAGGAGACTTTCTAAACCAGACAGCAGCCACACGGGAAGTAAGGTCAATAGTTGAAAAGTGGGACCTCATAAAACTCAAAAGCTCTGTACAGAGAAAGAAACAATCAAGGAGGTGAAGAGAAAACCCACAGAGTAGGAAGAAATCTTTACCAGAGACACATCTGACAGATCATTAACATCAAGAATATATAAACTACTCAAAAAACAAAGAAGAAAAATGACCTACTCAAAAGATGGAGTAAAGAGCTGAACAGAGTCTTCACCAGTGAGGAATTAAAGATGGCTAAGAAACATCATGAAGGAAATGCAAATTAAAACCACTCTCAGATATCATCTCACTCCAGTACGGCTAGCTAAGATCAAGAAAACAAAAGAAAACAGATGCTGGAGGGGTTGTGGGGAAAGGGGAACACTCATCCACTGCTGGTGGGAATATAAACTTGTACAATCACTATGGAAAGTAGTGTGGAGAACGCTTAAAAGACTCAGAATGAGCTTACCACCTGACCCAATCATACCACTCCTGGGTATATACCCCAAAGACTCATCCTACAGCAAAGATACATGCACATCCATGTTTATTGAAGCTCTCTTCACAGTAGCGAAGTGCTGGAACCAACCCATATGCCCCTCAACAGATGAGTGGATGACAAAAATGTGGTACATCTACACAATGGAATACTATACAGCAGTAAAGAAAGATGGCATTATGAACTTTGCAGGTAAATGGATGGAGCTCAAAGCCATTATGCTGAGTGAGGTGACACAGTCGAGAAAGACAAACAGGGAATGGTTTCCCTCATTTGTGGATGCTAGTACTAAATCTCCCAGACTAAAGGCAAGCTGAATGACATTATTGGTATATTTTTGTTTATCTGAAAGCAACTATGTTGTTATAGTGTGAATCTCTTAATGGGCTCTAGAATCCACCCACCAATTATTCTCAAACTCTGTAATTACTGTATATGGGTGGAGAGTATGTATCCATATTTTAGAATAATATAAAATCAATGGAGGAAAATGTGAATTCCTAAGCATAAAAAAAGACTGAGAGAAAGATACAGGACAGTTATGGCAGACTGGGGTGGGGTGGGGTGGAGCGGGGGAAGGGAAAGGGGAATATGCCTGAACTGAATTGAGAAATGATGTATGAAATACACAAAACATCAATAAAAAAATCAAAAGAATATTTTATTGAACTTTTGTGCATTTCATACATCACTTCTTGGTTCAATGCAGACTCATTTCCCCCTTGCTGCCCCCTTCCCCTCCCAAGTTCATGCAGTCTGCCATACATGTTCAATATCTCCTTCGGAGTCTTTTCAAAGGTTTTCTTTTTTTAAAATTTATTTTTATTTATTTATTTATTTATTTATTTATTTATTTATTTATGTGAATGTATTGTCTGCATGGAAGTTTGTGCACCTGTGTCGTGCAATGCCACGGAGGTCAGAAGAGGGCGTCGGATTCCCCTGGAACTGGAGTTCTCCTGGAATTGGAGTTACAGACGGTTCTCAGCCGCCATGTGGGTGCTGGGGATCGAACCCAGGTCTTCTGCAAGACCAGTCGGCACTCTTAACCACTAGGCTATCTCTCCAGCCCCCTTTTTATTTATTTATTTATTTATTTATTTATTTATTTATTTATTTATTTATGTGTGTGAATGTATTGTCTGCATGGAGGTTTGTGCACCATTGTCAAAGGTTTTCAAAGCAGAGGATTATTTTTGGGGGGAAGAACTCTACTGCTTCAGTCAGTTCCTTGTCCCAGTTCTTTTGTTGTTGTTCCCTCCAATCCATATGTTTCAACATATGCATTTGTATATGTCACACATGTACTAAAATCATGTCATCTGAAAATAAACTGTATGTTATTTTTAAATCACATTTTGGGATTCACATTTTTCCCTTTTACTTTTATATTGCTCTAAAATATGCAAACCTACCCTCCACCCTTGTACCAAATTATAAAGTTTGAAAATCAGTAGTAGGTTAATTCTAGAGCCTGTTAAACGATTCACATTCTAAGAGCATAGTTGCTTTTAGCTAAAGAGAAATATAACATTAATGTTACTCAGTTTGCCTTAGAAGTAGTTACTTGGTGCTAGCATCCACAAATGAGGGATACCATTCATCATGTGTTTTTCTGGGACTGTGTTACTTCACTTAGCATACTATCTTCTAGTTCCATCCATTTATCTGCAAAGTTCATGATGCCATATTTCTTTACCACTGCATAGAACTCCATTGTGTAGATGTACCACATTTTCTCTATCCACTCATCAGTTGAGGGGCACTTGGGTTGGTTCCAGCTCTTTGCTATTGTGAAGAGAGCTGCAATAAACATGGCTGTGCATGTATTTCTGTGGTAAGATGAGTCTTGTGGGTATATACCCAGGAGTGGTATGACTGGGACAGGTGGTAGGCTCATTTTGATTCTTTTAAGGGTTCTCCACAGTGATTTCCATAGTGGTTGTATGAGTTTACATTCCCACCAGCAGTGGAGGAGTGTTCCCCTTTCCCCAAACCTCTTCAGCATTTGGTATCCTTTGTTTTCTTGATCCTAGCCAGGCTTATTGGAGTGAGATGATATCTGAGAGTGGTTTTCATTTGCATTTCCTTAATTATTAATAATGTTGAACACTTTTAAAGATATTTCTCAGCCATCTTTACTTCCTCAATTGTGAAGTCTTTTCAGCTCTTTATTCCATCTTTTAAGTGAGTCATTTGTTTTCTTACTTTTTTGTTTTTTGAGTAGTTTATATATTCTGGAAGTTAATGCTCTGTCAGATGTATCAGCTGTGAAGGTTTCCTCTCTGTGGGTTTTCTCTTCACTTCACTGATTGCTTCTTTTGCTGTACAACAGCTTTTGAGTTTAATGAGGTCCCACTTGTCAATTGTTGAGCTTATTTCCTGCACAGCTGCTGTCTGATTTAGAAAGTCTTCTCCTACACCTATGTATTGTAGGTTGTTGCCAATATTTTCTTTATTATTTATTTATTTATTTTTCAATGGATTCACAATATAGGAGCACAGTTGTTTTCAGATCACATTAACATTGCTCAGTTCACCATACAATTAAGTAATTGGTGCTAGCATCCACAGATGAGGGATAACATTCATCGTTTGTTTTTCTGGCACTGTGCTACTTCACTTAGAATGATATCTTCTAGTTCCATTCATTTATCTGCAAAGTTCATGATGTCGTCTTTCTTTACTGCTGCATAGAACTCCATTGTGTCGATGTACCACATTTTCTCTATCCACTTGTTAGTTGAGGGGCACTTAGGTTGGTTCCAGCTCTTTGCTATTGTAAACAGAGCTGCAATGAACGTGGCTGGGCATGTATATCTGTGGTAAGATGAGTCTTGTGGGTATATACTCAGGAGTGGCATGACTGGGTCAGGTGGCAAGCTCATTTTGAGTCTTCCAAGGGTTCTCTGCACTGCTTTCCACAGTGGTTGTGTGAGTTTACATTCCCACCAGCAGTGGATGAGTGTTCCCTTTCCCCACAACCTCTCCAGCATCTGTTGTCTTTTGTTTTCTTGAACTTATCCAGTCTTATCAGAGTGAGATGATATCTGGGAGTGGTTTTAATTTGCATTTCCTTAATTATTAGTGATGTTGAACACTTTTTAAGCTGTTTCTCAGCCATCTCTAATTCCTTACTTGTGAAGTCTCTGTTCAGCTCTTTGCTCCATCTTTTGAGTGAGTCATTTGTTTTCTTTCTTCTTTGTTTTTTGAGTACTTTATATATTCTGGAAATCAATCCTTTGTCAGATGTATCTGCAGTGAAGGTTTCCTCCCACTCTGTGGGTTTTTCTCTTCACTTCCTTGATTGTTTCTTTTGTTTTACAGAAGCTTTTGAGTTTAATGAGGTCCCATTTGTCAATTGTCGACCTTAATTCTGCGAAGCTGCTGTCTGATTTAGGAAGTCTTTTTAAAAATGCAATCCTAATTAAAATCCCCAAGAGTTTCTCACAGGCTTGGGAAATAGTCCTTAATTTAATATGGAAAAACAAAGGACCCCAAATAGCCAAAGCAACCCTGAGCAAAAAGAGCAATACAGGGGAATCTCTATACCAGACTTCAAACTATACTACAGGGCTATAGTCATAAAAACAGCTTGGTACTGGTACAAAAACAGGCCTGTTGACCAATGGAACAAAATTGAAGATCCAAACTTGAGCACATACAATTTCAGCCATCTCATATTTGACAAGGGGGCCAAGGAGACACAATAGAGGAAAGACAGCATCTTCAGCAAGTGGTATTGGCAAAACACCACTTGCTGAAGAAAAAGTTGACAGCAGCCTACAAGACACTAGCATAGGAAAAGACTTCCTAAATCTGACAGCAGCTGTGCAAGAATTAAGGTCGACAATTGTTTCCTTCAATCACCTTCAGAGCTTTGCATTTCACATTGAGGTCTTTGATCCATTTGGAGTTGATTTTTGTACAGGGTGAGAGGTAGGGATTTAATTTTATTCTTTTACAATTGGTGATCCAGTTTTACCAACACCATTTGCTGAAGATCCTCTTTCTTCCATTGTGTCTTCCTTGTCCCTTTGTCAGATATGAGGTGGCTGAAATTGTATGTGCTCGAATTTGGATCTTGTCAATTTTGTTCCATTGGTCTACAGGTCTGTTTTTGTGCCAGTACCAGGTTGTATTTATGACTATAGCTCTGTAATACAGTTTGAAGACTGGTTTAGTGATCACCCTCTATTGCTCTTTTTGCTCAGGGTTGCTTTGGCTATTCGGGGTCTTTTGTTTTTTCCATATGAATTTAAGGATTTTTTTCCACAAGCCTGTGAAGAAACTCTTGGACATTTTCAGATTGCATTGAATCTGTATATTTATTTGGGTAGAATGGATGTTTTACTATAGTAATTTTTCCAATCCATGAGCATGAGAGGTCTTTTCATCTTCTGATGTCTTCTTCAATTTCCTTCTTGGGGGGTTAAAAATTTTTTGTTGTAGAGCTTTGGTATCTTTGGTTAGGTTTGTTCCTAGGTATGTTATTGTTTTTGAGGCTATTGTGTGTGGGAAGGTCTCCTTATATTCCTTCTTTTGTTGCTTGTTGTTGCTGTAAAAAAAGGCAACTGATTTTTCTAGGTTACTTTTGTATCCTGCCAGTTTACTGAAATGCTTAATCAGTTCTGGTGGAGTTTTCAGTGTCCCTTAGGTAAACTATCATGAAAGGGATAGCTTGACTTCCTCTTTTCCAACTAGTACTCTTTTAATTTCCCTTGCTTTATTGCCTTAGCAAGCATTTCAAGCACTATATTAAAGAGGCGTGGCAATAGGGGGCAGCCTTGCCAGGTTCCTCCCTTTAAGGAGAATGCTTCTAACTTTTCTCCATTTAGGATGATGTTGGTTGTGGGTTTCTTGTATATGGGTTTGATTATGTTAAGGAATATTCCCTCTAGTGCAATTCCCTCTAGAACTTTAAACCTGAAGAGATGCTGGATTTTGTTGAAGACTGTTCTGTGTCAATCGAGATAATTGTGTGGTTTTTGTCTTTCAGTCCATTTATGTGTTTTATGTTATTTATTGATTTACATATGTTGAACTATCCCTGCATCTCTGGTATGAACCCAACTTGGACACGATCTTTTTTTGTGGAATGAGCAGAAAAGATGGTTTATTATGATTTTCCTGAATATTTACATTACCCTCCACTAAAATCTTAACATTCCTAGGGTATCAAGAATCTCCAGGCTTTGGCAAATGACTGGATAAGAGAGCTGGGCCTTCATGGATGGAATTAGGGTCTTTATAAGAAAGCTTAGAGCCATCTCTCACCCCATTTTGAACATGTTCAATCACAAGGGGAAGATTGTTTCCACAAAGGGCCCTCAACAAATGCTGAATCTGCTGATAACTGTTTCTTGGACTTGGAAATAAGTATTGCATCTGTTCAGGTTCAGAAAGGACACAACTCTGTGGCATTTATCAGCAATATTACAGAAAAAGCCTAAATGATATTTTTCCTCAAACACCCTGAAAAATAAGAGGAAATGGAACACATACTAAACGTGGGCTAAGTGTACAAGATGGATTGTTTTGATATAATCTCAGTTGCCCACTGTAAGAGTCAGAAATGGAGAGCTATTTTTCCCCATAGATGTTCTTAGAGTTTTTAAATTATTTTTTATTATATTTTAAGGGATTCACAATATAAGAGCACAGTTGTTTTCAGATCACATTGACATTGCTCAGTTTGCCATACAATTAGGTAATTGGTGCTAGCATCCACAGATGACATTCGTCATTTGTTTTTCTGGGAATGTGTTAACTTTAGCTATTACAAGCCTTATGCAGATGTCACTATTAGACAACATTTAGTGACTTGCACTGGGTTCCTCATAAAATAGAAGACAGATTCATTCAAAAATGTAACCATGTGTGGTGGCGCATGCCTTTAATCCTAGCACTTGGGAGGCAGAGGCTGGCGGATCTCTGTGAGTTCAAGGCCAGCCTGGTCTACAGAGTGAGCTCCAGGCCAGCTGGGACTAAAAAAATGGAGACCCTGTCTCAAAAAAAATACCAAAAAAAATGTAACCAACAATCATTTAACAGTTTTGTTATGTGAACACAAAACATAGCCAGTTTGAGTCACTCCCCCCCCAAATTACAGCATGATCAGTGTCATAAGTATACTTCAACTATGCAATTTTAAAAAGCGAGTGTTTCACTACCCCTGAGACCACTAGTTAACTGTGGTTCATACTTTAAATGTGAGTACACCCACACAAGAAAACTAAATCAGTTTTTTAAAAAATCTGATTATCGCATTGCAAACCTGCCCAGGAAGAGTCAAAATGTAAATGTATCATTAACAGGGCAACTGGACTCCAAAGACAAAGAATTTTAAGTTTATGCATTAAAAGGTATAGGGCATAAGAATTAGTCAAAACCAATATTTAACCTGCTAATATTCACTGCCATCCTATACCTAGCACTAGTAATGTGTCAAACTATTAAAGTATTAGGTGGGTTGGGGAAGGAGAGCAAATTTCTGGATTATTTTGACAATCTCATTGTGGATGATCCTAAGTCCAGTGTCCATACATTCAGAAATGTTGGTTTTCCAGGTACTTCTCTTAAACCTGGAGAAGCCTCTATGGCTTATTCCCTTAGAAGTGACATATGAAACGTATAAAGCATTGAGTCAGAGAGAAAGATAACTGGACATCCCCATTAATGATGACAATTAATTGTTTAGCTTTAAGGAAGTCACCTCTATAAATACCTAAGGCTTAAAAAAAGTATCAATTTGAAAGCCAGTTAGGGATCCATTGTTTTATAAAAGTGTTTTACTGATTTGGCTTTCAAGAAATAGGTCTACTTAAAACTGTTACTTTGAGTACAAGAATCTCAGAAACAATTGCTTTTGAAAATAGAATCAAAGAACAGTTGTTTCTTACCTTGTGGAACACTTAATTTGTCATGATTTGAACCCAAAAGTTTTAATCAGCATGACATGTACCCTGAAGAGCCCACGATTTTTAAAGCGAAAAAAAAAAAAAAAAAAAGGAAAATTCACTCATTGGAAATATTCAATAGATGAACTGGTATTTCCAAACAAAAATACTATTACAGAATTAAAGCCAGAACATCTCCAGAAAACATGCATTTCACTTCCAATTTTTAAAGAACATTATGTAAATCATGTCCAAATTACATATTCAAATGTTTGTAAAAAATTAAGCTTTAACATTTATTTCTAGCTTTCCATATTTGTGTGCAGACAAAGAATTAAGATTGCACATAAAAATAAGCAGTGCAAAAATGTGGAGACATCACATTTGCTAGAAATCAAATACAAGACAACATTAATAAAGCAATGGATAAGTCAAAACTAGAAAAAAAATAAAACTACAGGGTCAGAAATAGAAGGGTAAAGAATGGTAATGCCCTTGTTACTACAGAAGATTAGTGGCACAGATAGTACTTGTCAAACAAACAATCCAATAGCATTGACTTTTATTCATTCATGTTAAGTCACCTGAAATGATATTTGTTGCATTTAAATGCTCATTAATGTAATTGGCTGAACAAATCATTTCAATGGATAGTCAATATCCCACAGTTAAGTCACTTCAACACAGTCTTGTGACAACTCCCACACCAAAACAGTACTTTATTTTGTAAATTTTGACCTTTTATTACTCCCAAGATATATATATATATATTTTCAGCTGTTAAGTGTACAAGATGAAGAGAAATTTTAGTTAGAAGGGCATACACCTGGAAAATAAAAATTTTAAATTCCATATACACATTTCAAAACTGCTGGGTTCCTCCCAAGTTCATTTATGATCTCTAGGGCTGCCAGTATCATGTGCAGCATAATAAAGCTACACTATTTGAATAGCTTATTAATTCTGCAAAAATCAGGTCAAACAATGTATCAACCTGTAACAGACTGTGCACTTTAACTGAACATGGCAATGTAGTCACTCTTTCAAACTTTACATCATTTGTTGTCAAACAATGAAGCAAATCCCAACAGTATATACAAAACCATCTTTGCGTTTACAAAAGATTGTTTTCCATACTGATTAATCTAGGCAGCTAACTCATTGGTTTATGCAACTTTATTGAAGAAAAATAAATCAATTACTAGCAGAGCTATTAGTTGATCACTCATCCACTGACAACTTGCATCATTTATTCAGTGCTATATTAAACAGTATATTGTATAGATTAATAGCTCCAAGCCTCCTAACAATTTAAATGAAAATTACAAAACGTTTTGAGACCCTATTTTGGAATACAGAGGGTGTTGACTTCCAATTTCCATTCTCTGTAGAACAAGAACAGGTCATTCTTTTATTGACATGCATAAAATACTTCAGATTTTCTTTTCTGCTGATACTATAAATTCAATACTAATTCTCCAGCCACATCAGTTATGAACATAAAGTATATCATGTAACTTCAAATCTCTAACAGTGGAAGGCTTAAACAAGATTGGATACTGCTAGAATAGTGCTGCTTCCTTTGACATGACAGCTGAGCATCCATCTCCCTTCCCCCTCATATGGTTTCTTCGGCATGGTAGAGCAGTGAGGAATGGTTTAGTCTCATAACCAAATTAGAGTGAAGACATTGGCCCATAATACACATGCTCCAGTTTTAAAAAAATTTCTGAATCTTGGGCAACTGTTCTCTTGTAACTACTTTACAGTTTCTAAAAGCAGTTTTCCAAAGCTGGAAGAACTTAAGTCTTCTCAGATGAGCATGTGAATGAATGGAGGGAGGTAAACAAAAATAAAATTAAAAAAAGATGAGGTCTGATAGGGGAGCAGCTGGATAAGAAAATAATAAAAGGAACAGTAATTTAAAGTTTATTCCAGCTATAATGCATATTATTCTGACTTTAAGGTAGCATCACATGGTATACTTCTGAGTCCATTCCCAAGATATTCTGTTGTGCTTATCTCTGTCTGTTTTATAGATCCATGCAATCTCTGGCACTAGGGGGTCATCTGGGTTTAGATCACATAGCAGTGAACAAATGGATAAAAGAACTTTAGAAATAGTTAAAGCAGGAGACCACTCTGATCTTAGAATATCAGACAAATGCTGCCATTACTGTTAATATCTGGATGATAAATTCTTGTTGTAAAGGCAACCTTAGGTGGTTTGAAAGGGTAGTCTGTAGGAAAATGAATTGTCAAAAAGAACACACCACCTTGATATGGGCTGTCATTAGGTCCCATAATTGTGGCTTGCCAATGAAACATATCATCTCCAACTGGACCTGCAGAACATTGTGCTGGAAGGTCATAGGCCAAATCACTAAGTTCCTTATTAATCCGTTTCAGCACCATAGTCTATGTTTTCTGCCTGGCTCCTCACTATCGTGGTGTGTATTCAAAGGTCCGGCCAAAACTTGATTATCCCAGTGGCGGGGGAAGGATTGTTTCTCTTCGTCTCACACCAGCTCTGCCAGGACAGGTACTTGGTATGGTGGAGGCGAATCTCGCAAGGACCTGGTGGAAGGCTAAACCGGAAAAACGGTCATGATCTTTTTGATGTGGATCTGTATCTGGTTTGCAAGTATTTTGTTGAGTATTTTTGTGTCTATATTCACAAATGAGATGGGCCTATAGTTTTCTTTTTTGGTTGTATCTGCCTGGTTTTGGTATTAGGGTAATGCTGACTTCATAGAAGGAATTTGGGAGATTTCCCTCTGCTTGTATCCTTCTGAAAAGTTTGTGTAATAATGGTTGTAAGTCCTCTTTCAATGTTTTGTAGAATTCTTCTGTGAAACCATCTGGACCTGGGTTTTTTAGTTGGGAGGTTTTATATTACTTTTTCAATTTCCTCAAATATTATGGGTCTGTTCAAGCTGTCAGTATCTTCTTGGTTAAGCTTTGGTGGATTTCAGGATTTCAAATAT
This sequence comes from Rhizomys pruinosus, assembly GCA_009823505.1. Lineage (NCBI taxonomy): Eukaryota > Metazoa > Chordata > Mammalia > Rodentia > Spalacidae > Rhizomys > Rhizomys pruinosus. The sequence continues at coordinate 43,079 of VZQC01008980.1, read as the reverse complement.
TCATCCATTTCTCTCAGGTTTTCAAATTTAGTAGAGTATAGGTTTTTGAAGTATTCCTGTATGATTGTCTGGATCTTTTTGTTGTCTGTTGTGATGTTTCCCTTTTAATCACAAATTCTATTGATTTGGAGTTGCTCTTTTTTTCTTTTGGTTAACTGGGCTAGAGGTCTGTCTATCTTGCTTATCATTTCAAAGAACCAACTTTTGGATTCATTGATTTTTTTTTGTATGGTTTTCTTTGTTTCTATTTCATTGATTTCTGCTCTGATTTTTGTCATTTCTGTCTGTTGGTTTTGGGTTCATTTGTTGTTTCATTTGTCATTGTTTCTTAAGTGTTTTAGCTACAGTGTTAGATCGTTTGTGCTCTTTCAATTTTTTTCTTTAATGTAAGCACCCAGGGTTGTAAACTTCCCTCTTGGGGCTGCTTGTAAAGTATTCCATAGGTTTTTTTAATGTTGTATTGTCATTTTTATTTAGTTCCAGGAATGTTTTTATTTCTTTCTTTATTTCTTCCTTCATTATTCATTATTCAGGAGTGTGGTTTTTTATTGTCTCTGCGTGTTCTTTATCTTGTAGATAGTAGGGCTTATCCTGGTGTTGATATTGAGCTTTATTGCACTGTGGTCTGACATAATGCATGAAATTATTTCAATCCTTTTGTATTTGTTGAGGCTTTTTTCTGTGTCCCAGTATGTTGGAGAATGTTCTTTGGGGTGCTGAGTAGAAAGTATATTTTCTGGTGTTTGGGTGGACTATATGGTAGATGTCTGTAAGGTGCACTTGGAGTACTGTATTGTTCACTTCAGATGTCTCTCTGTTTATTCTTTGTCCAGTTGATCTATCCAATGGGCTCAGAGAGTATTGAAGTCCCCCACTACTAGAGTGTGAAATTAATCCGTGCCTTAAGATCTTGCAGGATTGTGTTTACAAAGTTTGGTGCACTTCAGTTTGGTGCATATATATTTATGATTGTGAAACCTTCATGGTTAATGTTCCTTTGATAAGGATGTAATGGCCCTCTTAAATTTTTTCTGATTAGTTTTACTTTGAGGTCTATTTTATCTGTTATTAGAATAGCAACTCCTGCTTACTTTCTGGTACTATTTGCTTGGAATATCTTTTTCCATCCTTTCACTTTAAGTTGGTGCCTGTCCTTGAGGGTGAGCTGGGTTTCTTGTAGACAGCATATAGATGGGTTCTGTTTCCTAATCCATTCTTCCAGTCTATGTGTTTTGATTGGGGAGTTTAGACCATTAATATTTAAGGTTATTATTGAGAAATGTGTGTTTATTCCTTTCAACTTATTTTCTGTTTGCATTCTTGGTCTAGGTTTGTATTTTCACAATTATACTTTTATTAATTTCTCTCTCTAGCTGCTTGCTGATAGGTGCTCCTTTCCTCTTTCCTTTGAATTGCTTCGAGAATTTTTTGAAGGGTTGGTTTTTGGGCCATGTATTCTTTCATCTTGTTTATGTCATGAAAGATTCTTCTTTCTCCTTCAACTATGATTGACATTTTTGCTGGATATAGTAATCTGGGTTGGTATCTATAGTCATTTAGTACTGGAAATACATTAATCCACGTTCTTCTGGCTTTCATTGTTTGCACTGAGAAGTCAGCTGTAATTCTGATGGATTTCCCTTTGCATGTAATTTGTTTTTTTCTTGCAGCCTTCAGTAATTTGTCTTTGGGCGTCTAGTGTATTAACTATGAAATGGCATGGGAAATTTCTTTTCTGATCTTGTCTATTTGCAATTCTATGTTCTCTTTTCAGTTCGGGGACATTTTCTTCTATTATTCTGTTGAAGATTTGACCAATAAACATTGTCTTTGGATTCTTCTACTTCCTCTATCCATATGATGTGGAAGTTTTGTCTTTTCAGAGTGTCCCTCATTTCCTGATTGTCTCTTTTGGTTATATATTGGGAAATTCAGCTAGCTCTTCCCTTTCTGATCTGGAGGTTCTCCAGAAACCAGAGGTAACAATCAGGTCAGTTCCCTGCTGAGAGTACTAAGGTTGGGGGTGGGGGGCTGGTATGCTGGTGCCCTCTGGACCTGGTGGGTGTTCAGCTGGCTGGGTGATTTCACCATGCTGCTGTGTACACTGGGCCAGGTGTGGCTGGCTGGCAGGCAACAGAACATACCTAGGGCTGTGATCAACCTGCCTGGTGTTGTGTTCACTTATTTCCCAGGTGCCCTGCTGCCTCCACTCTCTAGATCTGGTGGGTGTGCGGCTGGCTGGGTGACTCTTCCCCACTGCTGTGCACACTGGGCCAGGCTGGCAGGCAACAAGCCATGCCCAGGGCACTGATGAGCCCTCCTTGTGTTGTGCTCACTTCTATGTGATACTTTAAAAGCAGTCCTAAGAGGGAAATTTATAGCCCTCAAGGCCTACATTTAAAAAACAGAAAGAGGAAAAATAAATGAATTAACACTGCAGCTAAAACCATATGAGAGACAACAAATGAACCCTAAACCCAACAGACAGGAGGAAATAACAAAAACCAGAGCAGAGGGCTGGAGAGGTGGCTCAGCAGTTAAGAGCATTGACTGCTCTTGCAGAGGACCCAGGTTTGATTTCTATCACCCACATGGCAGCTAAGAACCATCTTAGGCCAGCCGTGGTGGTGCACACCTTTAATCCCAGCACTCAACTGGCAGAGGGAGGTGGATCTCTGTGAGTTCAGGGCCAGCCTAGTCTACATAGCAAGCTCCAGGGCAGCTGGGACTAAGGGGAAACCCTGTCTCAAAAAGGCAAAAAAATCAGAGCAGAAATCAGTGAAATAGAAACAAAGAAAATAATACAAACAATCAATGAATCCAAAAGCTGGTTCTTTGAAAGGATAAACAAGATAGATAGACCTCTAGCCCAGTTAACCAAAAGAAAAAAAGAGCAACTCCAAATCAATAAAATTTGTGACTAAAAGGGAAACATCACAGCAGACAACAAAAAGATCCAGACAATCATACAGGAATACTTCAAAAACCTATACTCTACTAAGTTTGAAAACGCAAGAGAAATGGATGAATATCTGAAATCCTGAAATTCACCAAAGCTTAACCAAGAAGAGATTGACAGCTTAAACACACCCATAATATGTGAAGAAATTGAAAATGTAATAAGAAACCTCCCAACTAAAAAAACCCAGGTCCAGATGGTTTCACAGAAGAATTCTACAAACATTTAAAGAGGACTTACAACCATTATTACTCAAACTTTTCAGAAGGATACAAGCAGAGGAAAATCTCCCAAATTCCTTCTATGAAGGAATTACCCTAATATCAAAACCAGGCAGATACAACCAAAAAAGAAAACTATAGGCCCATCTCATTAATGAATATAGACACAAAAATATTCAACAAAATACTTGCAAACTGGATATAGACCCACATCAAAAAGATCATCCATCATGACCAAGTTGGAGTCATACCAGAGATGCAGGGATGGTTCAACATACATAAATCATTAAATATCATAAAGCACATTCATGGACTGAAAGACAAAAAACACACAATCATCTCAATTGACACAGAAAAAGTCTTTGACAAAATCCAACATACCTTCATGCTTTAAGTCCTAGAGGGAAGTGGACTGGAGGCAACATTCCTCAACATAATCAAACCCATATACAACAAACCCACAGATAACATCATCCTAAATTGAGAAAAATTAGAAGCATTCCCCTTCAAGGTAGGAACTTGGCAAGGCTGTCCCCTATTGCCATTCCTCTTCAATATAGTGCTTGAAACACTTGCTAGGACAATAAGGCAAGAAAGGGAAATTAAAGGAGTATTAATTGGAAAACAGGAAGTCAAGGTATCACTTTTTGCAGATGATATGATAGTTTACCTAAGGGATGCTAAAACCTCCACCAGAAAACTCCTAGAAATGATTAAGAGTTTCAGTAAAGTGGTAGGATACAAAATTAACCTAGAAAAAAATCAGCCTTTCTTTACACCAAAACCAAGCAACTGGAGAATGAATATAAGGAGAACTTTCCACTCACAATAGCCTCAAAAACAATAACATACCTAGGAACAAACCTAAGCAAAGACACCAAAGATCTCTACAACAAAAAATTTAAAACCCTCAAGAAGGAGATTGAAGAAGACATCAGAGTATGCAAAGAACTCTCATGCTGATGGATTGGAAAATTAATATAGTAAAAATGTTCAATCCACCAAAATTAATAAACAGATTCAATGCAATCCCAATTAAAATGCCCACGAGTTTCTCCACAGACTTGGAAACCCCTTAAATTCATATGAAAAAACAAAAGACCCTGAGCCAAAGCAACCCTGAGCAAAAAGTGCAATACAGACTTCAAACTGTACTACAGGGCTATGGCCATAAAAACCGATCCATAGACAAATGGAACAAAATTGAAGATCCAAACTTGAGCACATACAATTTCAGCCATCTCATATTTAACAAAGGGGCCAAAAAGACTCACTGGAGGAAAGACAGCATCTTCAGCAAATAGTGATGGCAAAACTGGATCACCATTTGTAGAAGAATAAAATTAACCCCTTACCTCTCACACTGTGCAAAAATCAACTCCAAATGGATCAAAGAATTCAACATGAAACACAAAACTCTGAAGGTGAGTGAAGAAAACATTGACAACAACCTACAAGAGATAGGCATAGGAAAAGACTTTCTAAATCAAACAGCAGCTGTGCAGGAAATAAGGTCAACAATTGACAAGTGGGACATCATTAAACTCAAAAGATTCTGTAGAGCAAAAGAAACAATCAGTGAAATGAAGAGAAAATCCACAGAGAGGAAACCTTCACAGCTGATACATCTGATAGAACATTATCATCCAGAATATATAAACTACTCAAAAAACAAAGAAGTAAGAAAACAAATGACTCATTTAAAAGATGGAGTAAAGAGCTAAATAGAGACTTCACAAGTGAGGAAGTAAATATGGCTAAGAAACATCTTAAAAAGTGTTCAACATCACATTGAAAGGAAGAAAAGCCTCAGATTGCCATAAACATCTAACCCCTCTGTGGATCCTACATGTAACAACTATTTATAATGAGTCCTAATGAAACTTACCTTCTAGGTGCCACAAAGGTTCTGATATGAGAGACTTTCTTGCCTTCACCCCCATAGAACAAGGAGAAATATGATGATGATGAGGTCGTTCTCCAACTGTAAATTGGAGACAACTATTATAGAGGTAATCTCTTATAAAACCGGTAAAACTGCCTTCTTTAATTGACTAATAGACATAAGAACTGTGAAAAGGATTATACTCTGTTCAGAACCAAATATAATACTAAAGTCCTTGGGCTATGCACTTAGGCAAAGTATATTAATGCAGGAGCTCTGACATCAGCAATGGATTGTTCTACCAGGGGGATGTTGGCCAGGGGATCCAAGGCCCCACAAAAGGTAAGGGCTCCTTGCCCCTAAGTTGGGATACCTGCAGGAGGAGAGGCGATAAGACCCTGCTGCCGAAGACCTGACGTTAACATGGGAGGGATGTATTGAGACCCATTCTGACATAACTGCCTGCATCTTTCTCTCAGTTTTTTTTATTCGTTTTTTCATTTTTAAGATAAATAACAGAGACAAAAGCAATCCTTCATGCAAGAACAATTTCCGGCTTTGTGCCCAAACCCCAGGCCCCACCCCCAGCTGGGTTGAGGAGGTTGTTGTTCAATCAGGCCGATCAAATGAGGGTCCAACTACTTGCTGTAGTTTTCACAACATCACCCCAATCGCCGCCTACATTCTACCACGAGACGACCCCTCTCCCGAGATTGTTCCCTATGGCTGTAGAAAAGAAGGGCACAGGTGGATGAGAGGCCAAACCAGTCCACTCTCCTCCGGAGCTGGTGACTTGGCTTCTGTCAATTCTGGCTTGTTGTCCTTTCACGGGCTGACAGTTTGTCGCAGGAATAACCTTTCGATCCTACTCATGACAGCACACGTCAAGTTAGAGTATATATGTGTATTTACAGCAGCACTAATAGTATGGTAGTTACTTTAGCATGACACTGTTTGGATATTAGTTAAGTCCATGAATTACATTCCCCCCCTCTTAAATTATGACGGGCTTACTGTGGCTTATCAGCAATCTTCCCTAACCTAGTATGAGGATGTAGTGTGGACATCAGCCATGGGTTATTTCTCCAAGGAGAGAGCCAAAGCCATTATTTGATTTGGGACTATACAGACATATGGCTGCCTCTCTACACAGTATTTTCCAGGCAGGTGAGGTGTATGGTTGAGTTTATGGTTGATTGTAGTGGTGCTGACGTGAGTCTTGTTTGACTCAGGAGAACCCGTATTTGCTTTACTTGGTTTATGGCCGTTTGGTAACACTCTCTGGGCATAATCCAGAAGCCATACTGTACACTTGCAATGTTGCGGCC
>VZQC01008980.1:3188-35276 GCA_009823505.1 Rhizomys pruinosus | reverse complement strand
AAAAAAAAAAAAAAAAAAAAAAAAAAAAGGATCAAGAAAACAAATGACCCAATTAAAGATGGGCTAAAGATCTGAACAGAGACTTCTCAAGAGAAGAAATAAAGATTCGTAACTCTTTAAAACTATTCAACATTGTTAGTAATTAAGGAAATGCAACTTTAATCACTTTAAGATTTTATCTTAAGACTAGCTATGAACAAGAAAAGAAATGATACCAAATATTGGTTTCTGGGAGAAAGGGGAACATTCTATCACTGCCAGTAGGAATGCAAACTCATGGAACCCCTATGGAAAACTGTGGAGAACTCTTTTATTTTGTCTTTATGAGACAGGGTCTCCCTGTAGCCCCAGCTCTGGAACCCCAATATGTAGACCGGGTTGGCCTTGAACTCACAGAGATCCGCCTGCCTCTGCCTCCCAAGTGCTGGGATTAAAGGCATGCACGTCCACTCCTGGCTCATGGAGAATTCCTAAAAGACTAAAAATGACCTACCATTTGACCTAGCCATACCACTCCTAGGTGTATATCCAAAGTATTCAACCTATACCAGAGATACCTTCACAACCATGTTTATTGCAGCTCTTTTCACAATACTGAAGAGCTGGAAACAATCCAAGTTTCCCTCAACTGATGAGTGGATAATGAAAATGTGGTACATTTACACAATGAAGTTCTATGCAGCAGTAAAGAAAGATGACATCATGAAATTTGCAGGCAAAGGGATGGAACTAGAAGCTCTTATGGTAAGTGAAGTGAAACTGATGCAGAAAAACAAATGACACGGTGTCCCTCATTTGTGGATCCTAGCACCAAAGCTTTATTTGTAAGTCAAGGTGTGTAATTTGTTAGTAAAAATAATACCACAATGACTAAAACTGCTACAGATGTTTATGTCTCTATTTTCCTAAGGTCTACAATTTATGAGAAAGAATAAATCTTTTCCTTAAAAGTACATTAAAACATACTGGAATGTAAAGTTGTGTTTCTTTTTACCTTCATGCACCTTTACTGTGAAAATGTGAATCCCTAACATGTATTTTGGAATTAACCTATACTTTATTTTCAGACTTTGTAATCTTGGTATATGTATGGAGTATATATGTGCATATTTTGGGGTAATATAAAATTAAAGGGAAAAACAGCAAAAAGACTTGTTCAAAGAACTTACTACAATAGTAAACTTCTGCATTGAAAAGGTTAAAAAAGACTGAGAAAAATATGCAAGACAGGACTTGACATGTATGGCAGAATGCATGAGTTCTGGTGGGGGGGCAGGGATGGGGAATAGGTCTAAATTTGATTAAGAAATAAGGTATGAAACGCATAAAATATTAATAAAAATTAAGAAAAAAAGAAAAACAGGCAGAGACACAAGTCAAAAAAAGAGATGTGTATGAAAACACACAAAATTTCAGTAAAATATTTTTAAAGTGTGTATTAATTGTACTCAATAATAGGTTTCATAATGAAATTTTCATGTATTAGTATATTGTATTTTCATCCTATTCTGTCCACAGTCCCCTTTCTTGAACTCTCATTCTCCCTCTAATTGTCTCCTTCCAAATATTCCCTAATATTTATGCTTCTGCTTTTGCTTTCTAAAAAAAGTAGATTCTACAAATGAAACAAAATATATGTGCCTTTCTGAGCCTCACTTATTTTACTTGGTATAATGGTCTCTACATCTATTCATTTTCCTGCAACTCACACAGTTTCATCCTTTGTAACTGTATAATATTCTGTAATGTATCACATTTTCCTTATCCTTTCTTTTCTTTGTTTGTATAGGGGCTCCCTATACATGAAGCAAATACTTTACGAAGCCCCAAAGGATTTTGTTTGAGCAGACAAAAGTGGTTTTGGGGAATGATAGAATTTTATAAATAGGTGAGAGAGTCACCATGTAGGTATTGGGAACTGAACCCAGATCCACTGGAAGAACATCAAGTGCTCATTGAGCCGTCTCTTTAGCCCCTGAAATTTATTCTTTTTTTTTACAGGCTTTAAAAAATTATGTTTTACTTTGTGTGTATGAGTGTTTTGTCTGCATGTTTATAAGTGCACCACATATGTGCAATGCCCACAGAGGCCAGAAGAGGTCATCAGATCCTCTGGAACTGTAGTTAGGGATAGTTGTGATCTGCGATGTGGGTGCTGGGAACTGACCCTGAGTCCTCTCTCTGCAAGAGCAACCAGTACTCAACTATTGAGCCTCTCCAGCCCATGAAATTTATTCTTAATATATAGTTAGCTCAGTTGTGAAGAGCACTTGCTGCTCTTGCAGAGGACTTGGATTTGGTTCCCAGGATCCACATGGCCGCTAACTCCAGTTTTGTATGTCAGTGCCATTATGCTTAGCTTAAGTACTAGTTTTTATGCTTCTGGACAGGTGGTCTACCGCCAGTACCTAGCATCAAAGATTTTTTTCTCTTGAACACTTGCTTTCCCACCACTTTAGCACTGAAAACTAGCAAGTCAAATCATTGTAAGCTGGTGATTATCATTATCTCAGAAAAGTATATAAACTCACTTCTTAGCGTGGTTGTAATTTTTTTTTGAATTTTTGTGTTTTTACTTACATTTTAAATTAAACATTTGAAATTTTATTTCATAATTTTACACACACATAACATACTCTGCTCACTCTCCCTTGCTCTCTCTCATCCTCTTCTCACTGAACCCCTCTTCCCAAATACCCTCCTACATATTTTTTTTGTGGTCTAATGCATTTAAAAATTCTTTTATTATTTATGTGTATGCACGTGTGCCTTTATTAGTTTATGTGCACCACATGCACGAAGGTGCCTGCAAAGATCAGACGATGTCAGACCCCCTGTGACTTGAGTTTCAGGTGACTGTGAGACACCTGGTATGGGTGCTGATGGGAATTGAACCTGTGTCCTCTGCAGAAGTAAACGTTGGTAATCACTGAGTCATCCCTCCAGGCCAGTCTCAACACATTTAATTAGGATTCTTTGCATGAGCATGGGTAGGGAGTTATTTACTTCACCAAGGCCACCTTGCCAAAGGCTACATCCTCCTGATGGCTAATCGTGGTTGTCAACTTGACTTGCTCTTGAATTAATTGGAAAGAGAAACCCTTGCTTGATCAGATTATTTGAAGCTGGAAGACCCACCTTAAATGTGATGGCAGCAGATATAAAAGGTCAGTAGAAGGGAACTTTTGCTTCTGTCCACTATCCTTATCTTTCACTGGTGAGTTTATTTTGTTCTTGTTGCATTGCTTCCCCAGCTTCTTCAGATTCCAACATAGACTGAAGACTCAGGTCTCCAGGTATCCTTCCAGCCTTCAGCTCCAGATTGGGAATACTGAGATATCCAGCCTTGTGGACTGAGCAACTGCCAGGTTCTCACCCTCCAGTGTGGCATACCCCTTGTTGGACTACTCAGATTCTATTCTGTAAGTCAACGGAATATGTATATTCGTCTAATATATAGTCTAATCTAATATATAATATTATATTATATATTATTATTTTATCAGTTCTGTTCATTTAGACAACCCTGACTAATATAACTACAGAGGAATACAATTCTCCTTCCCCTAATGATCATGTAATATTTCTTTTTAAATCTTCCCTGTCAATCTACAAAAAGTAATAGATCTAGATATATTATCAGAATACAGCATAATTTTGCAGTCAAAATTTTGTTACACAGAAAATAACACTTTTAAAAGTAATTTTGAAATGTCTTTCACATGGCAGCTTTGCCAACATGGAAGTATGAAAAAACTAATTACAATAGTTAGTGCATTTTTTACAAGATGGTAAACCACGTTAGAAATACACATTTATCAAGTGGAAATCCTAGCTGTAAAGAAAAGCATACAGGGCAAGTGAGATAGCTCACCATGTAAAATCACTTTTTGCCAAACCTGAGGACCTGAGTTTAATCCCTGGAGCCTGCGTGTTGGAAGAAGATAACTGATTTTCACCAGCTGTTCTCTGACATCCACATGTGTATTGTGGCACACACACACACACACACACACACACACACACACACGCACACACAATAAATGTAGTAAAAATTTAGAAATAAAAAGCATCTTAGACTGTATAGAAGTAGGGGCCACATGAATCTGTGGAAATTCAGCATGTGAGGTATCCTGATATGCACTGGTGTCAGCACTGGTTGAACATATTGCTATTGAAGAGGTCTTGTGTTCAGTTCTAAGTATACATGTTCAGTAGCTCACAACCACCTATAACTCCAGCTCCAGAAGATCTGATGCCCTTTTCTGCTTCCAAGAGCACCTGCCCTAGTGAACATACCCACCCACAGAAACATACAGAGACATATAATTAAAAATAAAATAAATCCTGCAGGGCATGGCAATGTACATCTTCAATGCTAGCATTTAAGAGTCAGAAGTGGGCAGGTGTTTCTATGAGATGGAGGCCAGCCTGGTAGGGAGTGCCAGGCCACCTGGGACTATAGGGAAACCCTGTATCAAAACAAACAAACAAACAAACAAAAACAAAACAAAAATGAAAATAACATTTTAATATTCTTTTTTTAAAAAATATCACCGATTCTTGGAATTTTGCCTTCTTTTTTACTCCATTCACAGACCTTATACACTTCCAGAATGGCTGACTTGCAATTCCTAAGATGACTATTGAAATAAGTGAGGAGGCCTTCTTTTGCCTTTTAGTTTCTCAAGGAGACAGTGGAGAACCTTCAGCCTCCAGAGATAGGATTTTCATGGCAGATGGAGCTCTAGAATGTTGAAATTCTGTGCTGTCTTGGGATCACCATACAGAATCTGATACTCTTTTAATCATTGAAATCAGCAAATGGTAAATGTTCTGTAAATGGAATGAAAAAATCCAGCTCCCTATTAGAAAATAGTCTCTTGATGATTTTTGCCCGACTGAAGCTAATGACAGTGTCGTGAAGGCTAGTGGCTAGAGTGTTCGGTATATGAAGTGCATCTAATGCATTTCTCAGCCTACTGATATTTCTAACTGATGATGCCATTGTCACTTACAGTGATCAGAAGAATGCCAATGTCATGGATTTACTTCATGGGTGGGCATGCAAAGATTTGAGCTCCTGTAGTAGAGTGAATGAATGACAATAGTGACGTTGTGAATATGTGATGGTTTCATGACTCCATTGGTGGTCAGCCAATTGTAAGTTAAAATATCTATACGGTTTATCAAAAATAGAAGACAGATGGTAAACTCTAACTGGAAATTGACATCTGTATTAGTCAGTTTTCTGTTGCTGTGATAAAGCACCATGACCAAGGAACTTATAAAAGGAAGAGTTTATTTGAGCTTACGATCGGTTCCAGGGAATTAGAGTCCATTGTGGTGGGAGGCGTGGCGGCTGGATCTGGAGCAGCAAACCAAGGGTCACATCTCGCAAAGAGCACAGGAAACAGAGAGAAAGCAACTGTAGACCATGGGGCTTGTTAAGCTCACTAAGCCTGCCCCCAGTGACACACTTCCTGCAGCATGGCCACACACCCCGAGACCTCTAAAAACAGCGCCACCAACTGGAGACAAACGTCTGAATACCTAGAGCCTATGGGGGACACACATTCAAACCACCACATTCCACTCCCTGGCCCCCATAGGCTCCTGACCATATAAAATGCAAAATGCATTTAGTCCAACCTTAAAAATCCCCACAGTCTTTACCAGTCTCAATGCCATTCAAAGGTCCACAGTCCAAGGTCTCTTCTGAGACTCAGCCATCTCTTAAAGTGTAAGCTCCTGTAAAATCAAAGGCAAATTACACACTTCCAATGTACAAGTGGAACCAAATAACAACATTCCCACTCCAAAAGGGAGGAACAGAGCATAGATGAAAGGATACTAGGACCAAAACAACAAAAAACCAGGCAGCAAATGCCAGAGTCCGGTAGCTCCAATGCAACTTTCTGGACTTGACTTCAAAGGGCTTATATGGCTCACATCTTCCGCTTTACTTGCAAGAAAAACATTCTCTTTCTTATGCTGCTACCACTCCCTGTATGCGCTCTCCTTGGCAAATATCTCACAGGCTTGGAATCTCGAAAGTCTTCTTGGGTAGTCTGCTGCCAACCGGCTTCACATGCACAGCTTCACGCAATGGACTATCGGGGCCTTATTTATTCAGGGAGGCCCCTGCTGGTACGCCGTCCTGGCCCCGTTGGCTCTCTGGAAGCACGGAGGAAGAAGTGATGACCCCTCACTCTTGCAAACTTCATACCTCTAAAGTCAGCACTTACGTGAATGAAATTTCCAAATGTGGCTACAAGTTGTTGGGGTGGACTCTCTCCTACTTTAAACCACATTTGCCATTTTTTTCTGCCCTGGACTTGCTGGAGGTATAGCTGGGTGTTAGGTCTTGCCTGAAGGTACTATTTCTTTTTTACTTGTAAACATCCAGGCCTCTCCTTAATTGCTTTAATCTCCTTGATGAAAGGGAGCCTCTCTCCTTCACAGGCCTTGGCCACACCTTTAATCTTCCCAGTGCAGTTTTTAGATCCAAACTATACATTCTGCATTTCGTTCTGCCCAATCATGTCTCTCTTTTTCACTGTAGAGCTGTATAATATTAACCATTAAAGCCAATGCCATCATTTCTACAGTAAGGCTGGTCTTGAATAATCTCCCCAAGGCAAATCAGTCCAGTGCTTTTCAACTTAGCATCAGGCAAGCATTTTGGGCTGTGGGCAACTGCTGCCAGACTCTTTAAAAATATCCTGGTTGCGAGCCAAGTCCTTTAATTTTCCCCTGAATCGCAATCTTTTTCAGCAATGGTTTCTTCCAGGCCTCCACTAGAATGGCCTTTTAAACTCTGCTTACAATAGTCAACAGCCTTTCCCAGCCCAAAGTGCCAAAGTCTTCCACACTTCTCACAACATACACATGGTCAGGTTCTTCACAGCCAACAGGCCACACTCTGGTACCAATTAATTGTATTATCCCAGGTTCTAGTTGCTGTATAAAGCCAGCACATGACAAGAACTTATAAAGAAGAGTTGTATTTGATTGACATGGCGGTTTCCACGAATTAGAGTCTAATTGCGGCAGGAGGTGTGGTGGCAGGATCTGGAGCAGCAAACCAAGGGTCACATCACTCAAAGAGCACAGGAAACAGAGAGAGGAAGCAACTGTAGACAACGAGGCGTGGTAGCTCACAACCTGCCCCCAGTGACAACACTTTCTAGCTCATGGCCACCAACACCCCGAGAACCTCCAAAGCAGTGCCAAGCCAACACTGGGGGGAGACAAACGTCTGAATACTAGAGCCTATGGAGGGAACACACATTCAAACCACCACACATCCTAAAAACAAACAAACAAAAAAGAAATTGACATCTAGTTAGGGTATCCATGTTCCCCCTGAAAATCCTTTGTGGGGACTTCATCACCATTGCAACTGCATTAGAATGTGGAGGAAATCCTGTGTGGAGACTTTATCACCATTGCAACTGATTTAGAATGTGGATCCATTTCAGAGGTGAGTTGCATAGACCATGAGAATTGTCTACATGCAAGAGCCTGAAGCTATTGGTTATTTGTATGGTATACTCTGTGTGTGCATGGTGTGTGTACTTGTTGGGAGGGAGAGTGTGAATACAGGGGCACATGCACATGTGTGCACATGTGCATATGTGTTCATGCATGTGGAGGCCAAAGTCAACATCAGGTGTCTTTTTAAAAATTATTTTTTGCTGGAGAGATGGCCTAGTGGTTAAGAGCACTGACCGCTCTTACAGAGGACCCGGATTCGATCCCCAGCACCCACATGGTGGCCGAGAACCGTCTGAAACTCCAATTCCAGGAGAACTCCAGTTCCAGGGGAATCCGAGACCCTCTTCTGACCTCTGCAGCATTGCACGACGTGGGTGCACAGACTTGCATGCAGACAGTACATTCATACACATACAGAAATAATAAAATTAAAAAAATTACAAAAAATTATTTAATTTTTAAGGGATTCACAATATAGGAGCACAGTTGTTTTCAGATCCCATTAACGTTGCTCAGTTTGCCATACAATTAGGTAATTAGTGCTAGCATCCACAGATAAGGGATACCATTTGTCATTTGTTTTTCTAGGACTGTGTTACTTCACTTAGCATGATATCTTCTAGCTCCATCCATTTACCTGCAAAGTTCATGATGTCATCTTTCTTTACCACTGCATAGAACTCCATTGTGTAGATGTACCTCATTTTCTCTATCCACTCGTCAGTTGAGGAGCACTTGGGTTGGTTCCAGCTCCTTGCTATTGTGAAGAGAGCTGCAATAAACATGGCTGTGCAAGTATCTCTGTGGTAAGATGAGTCTTGTGGGTATATACTCAGAAGTGGTATGGCTGGGTCAGGTGGCAAGTACATTCCAAGTCTTCCAAGGGTTCTCCACACTGCTTTCCATAGTGGTTGTATGAATTTACATTCCTACCAGCAGTGGATGAGTGTTCTTCTTTCCCCACAACCTCTCTAGCAGTTGGTATCCTTTGTTTTCTTGATCCTAACCAGTCTTATTCGAGTGAGATGATATCTTAAAGTGGTTTTAAATTGCGTTTCCTTAATTATTAGCAACGTTGAACACCTTTAAAGATGCTTCTCAGCCATCTCTAATTCCTCACTTGTGAAGTCTCTGTTCAGCTCTTTGCTCCATCTTTTGAGTGGGTCATTTGCATCTGTGCCTTGAGGTCCTGGAGAATTGTCTTTATAAAGTTTGGTGCACCAGAGTTTGGTGCATATATATCCATGATTGTGAAATCTTCATGGTCAATTTTTTCTTTGATAAAGATATAATGGTCCTCTTTGTCTCTTTTGATTTCTTTTACTTTGAAGTCTATTTTGTCTCATGTTAAAATAGCAACACCTGCTTTCTTTTTGGTACCATTTGCTTGGAATATTTTTTTTCATCCTTTCACTTTAAGGTGGTGCCTATCCTTGAGATTGAGATGGGTTTCTTGTAGACAGCATACAGATGAGGTTTTTTGCCTAATCCAATCTCTCAGTCTATGTCTTTTGATTGGGGTGTTTAGTCCTTAAATATTTAAGGTTATAACTGAAAGATGTGTGTTCCTTCCTTTCACCTTATTATCCATTTATATTTATGGTCTAGGTTTCTACTTCTGCAGTTATGCTTTTATTAATTTCCCTTTCAAGGTGCCTGGGGATAGCTGCTCCTCTCCTCTGCCATTTGAATTGCTTCAAGTATTCTCTGAAAGTTTGGCTTTCTGGACATGTATTCTTTCATCTTGTTTATGTCATGGAAGATTTTTCTCTCTCCTTCAACTATAATCGACATTTTTGCTGGGTATAGTAACTTGGGTTGGCATCTATAGTCCTTTAACACTGGGAATGCTTTGCTCCACGTTCTTCTTGTTTTCATAGTTTGCCCTGAGAAGTCAGTTGCAATTCTGACAGGTTTCCCCTTATATGTAACTTGTTGTTTTTCTCTTGTGGCTTTCAGAATTTTGTCTTTGTTTTGGGCATTTTAACTATGATATGGTGTGGGGAGTTTCTTTTCTGATCTTATCTGTTTGGAGTTCTCTGTGCTTCTTGTATTTGTATTGGTTTGTCTTTTTTTAGTTTTGGGAAATTTTCATCTTTTATTCTGTTGAAGATCTGATCAATACCATTCTCTTGGGATTCTTCTCCCTCCTCTATTCCTATGATGTGGAGGTTTGATCTATTCATATTGTCCCACAATTCCTGGTTGTTCCACTTTTGTGTATTTTTAAATTTTTGTAATCTTTACTTGAGGTTTTTAGTTGTTCTGTGTTCTTTCTGAAGCTTTTTTCTGTTCCTTTCCTCTTGTTTGGATGAGTGCTTGATTTCCTTTTTCATTTCATCTTGTGATTTCTTTAGTATTTCCACTTCCTTTTGAAGCTTTTCAATCTCTTCCTGTAGCTCTTTTCTTTGCTGGTCGGTTTCCTTTTTTATTTCAACATGGGATCTTTTCAGTGTTTCCACTTCCTTCCGGAGTCTGTCATTTTCTCCCTCTAGTTCTTTCTGGCGTTTGTCAGTCTCTCTCTCTCTCTAGGTCCTTGAGTTTTTCATTTTCTCTCCTTAGTTCTCTGACTTGTTCTTTATATTCTTTGATTTCTTTGAATATGTCTGAAATTGTTCCTCTAAGATCTGTGTCCTGGGCCATCCCCAGGGGATCCTAGTATAGGAATGTCCCACAGGGTTGGTAGAGCTTGGTGTGTAATTGTCCTGCACCTTTTCCATGTTGTCCCTTCATTGTGTCCCTGGCATGTGGGTTTCTCTTTGCCTGTATTCCAATGCGAATCCCAAATGTCTTTTAACTGTGGTGAAGGCTTGCTTTGCTTGCCTCCTTCAGATGCCTTCTTTGTTTGTTTGATTTTTTTTCACCTTGTTTATGGAATGTTGACTTGTCTAAGTTTTAGGCTTGGAAGTCTAACTCACTCTTCCCTTTCTGTTCCAAAGGTTCTCCAAAGAATCCACTTG
Source organism: Rhizomys pruinosus (assembly GCA_009823505.1). Lineage (NCBI taxonomy): Eukaryota > Metazoa > Chordata > Mammalia > Rodentia > Spalacidae > Rhizomys > Rhizomys pruinosus. Next base: position 24,816 of record VZQC01008980.1, on the reverse strand, counting down.
GACACTCCCTCAGCAATTCCAGGTGGGGATGGGGGGAGATAATGCCTGTTACTCTGTGCTTCAGGTGGTCCTGGGAAATCCTTGATCTAAGCTCTGTGCACTCGAGTCTCGCAGTGGCAGCAGGCCCACCTTTTATACCAGCTAGCAGGATGACTCCGCCCTCACAGCCACACAAGACAATGATTTAATCAAATCGATGGGACAATTATCCAACAACCCAGAGATAGAATTATCCAACAACCCACCTGGCTGAAGTGCCTAGTTCCTACCTGTGCTTCAGGTGGTCCTTGGAATTCCCTGATCTCTGTGCATTCAACATCAGGTGTCTTTCCTCGATCACTCTCCACCTTTATGTATTTTAATTTTTTAAAGTATATTGACCTGTCTGTGTATATATACATATATGTGGAAGCATGCACTTCAGGAGGTGTCTGGAGATCAGAGGATCACTTGTCCAGGTCATTTTTCTCTTTCTATCCTGTGGGTTCTGGATGGAACTCAGGTCACTCAGGCTTGGGGATAGTTGCCTTTACCTGATGAGCCATCTCATTGGCCCTTCGACCTGTATTTTTTGAGATAGAATCTCTCACTGAACGTGAAGCTCATTTATTCAGCTACACTGGCCGGCTAAAAAGCCTCTCCCCATAGTACCGAGGTCACAGGTCATACTAGCATGCTGCCACACCCATTTTTTTGAGACAGGGTTTCATTGTAGCTCTGGCTGTCCTCGAACTCACTCTGTAGACCAGGCTGGCCTTGTACTCACAGAAATCCACCTGCTTCTGCCTCCCAAGTGCTAGGATTAAAGGTGTGAACCACCACACTCATCTTTTTTTTGGAAATAATCCCCTTTTATGGATTTGAAAGCCATATTATGAAGATTTCAGCAATACACAAAGCAATCTATATTCCAAAGACAATCATAATAAACATGATGATGATATTGCATAAATAGAAATCCCATCCTAACATTCATATGGACTCTCAAGGTACCTTAAATTACTAACAGTCTGGAAATGAACAATCCTCAAGGACTCACACTAACACCACAGTGATCAAAAGTGCATGGTATTGTTATAAAGATAATCATATAGACCGATGGAAAATAATAGATGACAGAACCCAGAAATGAACCATGATGTATATGATCCATTGATATTTTAAAGGTTGCCCAGTCCAATTAACAAGGTAACAACTGTCTTTTCAATATACAGTCCTGGTGAAACAATGTCCTCATACGAAGGAATGAATTCAGGACCCTTACTTAAAACTATATATAAAATTGACTCAAGTTAATCAAGGACCCACATGCAGTCCAACAACTCTTGGAACTGGTAGTGACTTCTTGAATATGATAATCAAGACACAGACAAAAAAGTAAATGAGACAAATTAAAACTTCATGAAATTTGAGCATCAAAATACCATCAACTGTAAAAGCCACCCACAAAATGAAAAAGGTATTTGTAAATTGCATATCTGATATGGGATCAATATATATTACATATAGAGATTTCCTTTTTTTTTTAAATCCAAGAATAGGCAATGAACTTTGAGAAAAGTGTCCTAAAAAGATATACAAATAGCCCAAACGTACTGAAACAATGCTCAGAACCGATCACAATGGACATTAAGCTCATACTAGCATGGTGACCAAGATAGATCTGCAGGTAAAAATACTTGCTACCACTGATGCAAACCTGACTCTACAGTGTTGCCCACTAACTTTTACATATGGTAGCATGCTCCCCCTCCAACATACATGAAGACAAAGACAAACTACTGAAAAATTACAAAAAACTTTACATATTTCACATACAGATAACTACTACACATATTTGTACACTTTAACAACAAAATAACAACTCGTAACAAAAACTTGGAGAAATCAGAATCTGTGCATACTTTTATGAAAATCTACAGTAGTATATAACCCCTATGGAAATAAGTTTGATGTCTCCAAAAAACATTAAAAGGTAGTTACCATGTGTTTCAGCATCTCCATTTCTAGGTATTTACTCCAAAGAAATTAGCACAAGGCCTCAAAGATTAATTTGTACACTGATGTTTACTCTGGTATTGCTTATGATAGTTAAACATGGAAAAAAACAAAGTGTCATTTAGTGGCTTAGAAAAATATGTACATACATACAAAGTGGAATATTACTCATTCTTGAGAAGAAATCCTGGAGGTGATCCAAGGGGGAGGAAAAGAAGTGCCTGGCACACACTTTCTCCACAAAGAACCAATGAAACAAGTCTACATCTTATTATTTTGAGGTAGATGACTGGAAGAACACTGAAGTCAGAAAGAGAGACTGGAATGTTGTAATATTTAAAGGGCGGGCACAACAGCATAGAGAAACAAAATACCCTAGCACCTGTCACCTTGGTTCCATGATCTAGAAAGGAAGATTCTTCTTTGTAGGATTACAGGTAAAAGGGTGTCAGAAAACTCTGTTTGGATGCTACCTGTTCTTTTCACAGGCAAGTTTCAGCCTTCACAGATGTGCAGCTCACTTAGGTAAGGAACATGAAATTTTTTTAACATTTTTTTTTATTGATGCTTTGTGCATTTCATACATCATTTTCCAATTCAGTTAAGGCATATCTCCCCTTCCCTTCTCCCCGACCCCCACCCCAACCGAGATCATGCATTCTGCCAGGAACATGAAATTTTTTACAGATTTGCCTTGCTAAGGAAAAAGATCTCACATCATCTTTCTAGGACATGATATCCAGAACCCAACCTGTGAAGAAACGTACTGTGAATCTGTCTTTTTTTTTTAACATTTTTTTATTGATGCTTTGTGCATTTCATACATTTTCCAATTCAGCTCAGCCATATTTCCCTTTCCCTTCCCCCCACCCCACCCCACCCCATCCCAGATCATGCATTCTGCCATAACTGTCCTGAGACATAACTATCTCAGTTTTTTTTTCATTTTTTAGCTATAAGTGATAATCCATGAGTACAAGCATCCTTCATGTAAAACCAATTTGCAGGCTGTTGTGCCCAAACCCCCACAGCTCCACCACCCAGCGAGGGGTGAGGGGATGTATGTTCAATCAAGTTGATCAAATGAGTGTCCAGACTACATTGCTGTAGTTTCACCATTCACCCCAATCGTAGCCCTTACATTCTACCATGCCCCCTCTTCTGCAGATTGTTCCCTAGGCTTAGAAAAGGGACACAGGTGGATGAGAAGCAAAACAGCCACTTCTCTCTGGAGCTTGTTGTCTTGGACTCTGGTGAATTCTGGCTGTTTCCTTCATGGGCTGACAGTTTGTCCAGGAATAACATTTCGACCTACTATATGAAGCACAAGCAATTAGATATATAGGTATTTAAACAGCACTAATAGTTATGGTAGTTACTTTGGTATAGACACATATGTTTGGATGGTATGTTTAATCCATGAATTACATTTTTTTCCTGTTAAATATGACCGGGTCTTACTGTGGCTTATAACATCTCCTAACCTGTAGAGGATGTAAGCTTGTGGGCACAGCCATGGGTTATTCCTCCAAGGAGAGAGCCAATAGCCAATTAGATTTGGGGATATACAGACATATGGCTGCCACTGGCGCACAGTATTTCCAGGCAGGTGAGTGTAGCTGGTGCTGATGGTGGAGTCTTCTTTGACTCAGGGAGACCATATTTGCTTTATTTGGTTTAGTGGCCTTTGGTAACACCTCTGGTATTCCAGAGGCCATCTGTACACTTGCATGTGTGCTCAAGTACATCTTTCCCATGTTAACGTCAGGTCTTTGACAGAAAGGCCTTATCGCCTCTCTTCTGCGGTATCCCAGTTTAGAGGCAAAGCCTTTACCTTTTGTGGGGGCTTGGATCCCCTGGCCAACATCTCCTTGGTAGAATAATCCAATTGCTGATGTCAGAGCTCCTGTATTGATATATTTTGCTTAAGTGCATAGCTTAAGGACTTTAGTATTATATTTGGTTCTGAACAGAGAATAATCCTTTTCACAGTTCTTATGTCTGATAGTCAATTAAAGAAGGCAGTTTTACCGGTTTTTAATAAGGGATTACCTCTATAATATTTGTCTCAATTTACAGTCAGAGAAGCGACCACATCATCATCATATTTCTCCTTGTTCTATCGGGGGGAGGCAAGAAAGCTCTCATATCAAAACCTTTGCAACCTAGAAGGTAAGTTTCATTAGGACTCATTATAAATAGTTGTTACAAGTAGATCCACAGAGAGGTTCCATGTTTATAGCAATCTGAGGCTTCTTCCTTTCAATATTCAAATGTCAACCTTTCGTTGGCACTTTCTGGTACATAACTACTCAACGCAAAAGCTGATCCCTCTTTCTTTCTCAGCCTTAAGTTTGTGACATTTTGTCCTGTTGGAACCCACAAATCTTTTCCTGTAGTTAGTTTTTAAGACTTGAATTGCAAGGTTTTGACGAGAAGGTTTCATGACTATCTGTATCCCCCCCTTTCTTTTAACCCATGAGTCTCCAGAAAGACAGTTGTATAATACATATACTATAGGGTGGAATCAAGGCACAGATTTCATCAAAATCACCTATGTTGTTTTGGGTGACTGTATGTAGATTAACTTGGGAAGCAAACTTATTTTTTACATTAAATCATCTTCAAGAAAATGCTACAAGGTGATACTGTACAATATAGAGTAAATTATAAATTTAATTTAATAATATAAATTATAGAGAGATAATTATAGAGAACATTTGGTATGGTGCCAAATCCCAAGTTTATTGCTCTACAGATTTTAGTGGACAACAGCGAATTATAACTCCATTTAACTCAGATGCACAACCGTTTTTGGACCCATAAAGCCATAAACCAATGTTGCTTTTAATATATACATATTTACTTTTACTTAAGTCATAAAACACCATGTAACCTGTAGAGAGTGTCTAGGCAAAACTGCGTACTTGTTGAACTCACGTCAATTAAAGTTGCATAGTTGAATACACCCGTGTCCCTCTTCCGCCCTCCCCTTCCCAATTCACCATTTCAGTCAGCTTTATCTGATCCAGTCTTTCTGTTGTTCTTTACTATGCATCCCTCTCCACGAAAATATTATGTCTGGGTTATTGGTACTAGCATCCACACATGAGGACCACCATTTGTCGTTGTTTTTCTTTGGGACTGTGTTACTTCACTTAACATAATGTCTCTAGCTCCATCCATTTAACTTTGCAATAAAGTTCATGATGTTGTCCCCCCCCTCCCTCTTTACCGCTGCAAGAACTCCATTGTGTAAATACATGCTTATCCACATTTTCTCTAATTCACTCGTTCAGTTGAGGGCCCGGCTGGTTCCAGCTTTTTGCTATTGTGAACAGAACTGCAATAAAATAGCTGTGCATGTACTTGCAGTAAATGTGTCTTGTGGGTATGACTGGTCAAATGGAATGCTCATTTTTGGAAGTATCTTAAGGGTTCTCCACCATGCTTCCATAGTGCTTGTACCAGTTTACATTCACCCACAGCAAATGGATGAGTGTTCCCCTTTCCCACAACCTCGCCAGCACTAGGTATCATCGTTATTCCTTGATCCACCAGTCTTATGGAGTAAGGTGATATCTCAAAGTGGTTTAATTTGCGATTTCCTTAATTATTAGCGATGGTTAACACCTTTCTTAAGATGTTTCTTTGGCCATTCTAATTCCTCCTCTGTGAAGTCTCCATTCGATCTTTCTTCCATCTTTTGAGTGATTCATTTGTTTTTCTTCTTCTTTGTTTTTTGAGTGCTTTGTATACTCTGGAAATTAATGCTTTTGTCAGATGTATCTGCACGAAAGTTTTCCTCCCCCACTCTGTGGGTTTTCTCTTTCGCTCCTTTATTGTTTGCTTTGATGTTACAGAAACTTTTGAAGTTTAATGAGGTCCCATTTGTCCAATTGTCCGATCTTATTTCTTGTGCACCTGCTGTTCTAATTAGTAAGTCTTTTCCTACGCCTTATGTCTTGTAGTCTGCTGCCAAGTTTTCCTCTTCTATCCCTTCCAGAGTTTGGGGTTTCACGTTGAGTCTTTGGTCCATCTGGAGATGACTTTTGTTACAAGGTGAGAGGTAGGGGTTTAATTCATTCTTCTACAAGTGGTGATCCAGTTTTGCCACACCCACTTGCTGAAGATTGCTGTCTTTCCTCCATTGTCTGTATCTTCTTGGCACCCTTTTCAAATATGAGGTGGGTGAAATTGTATGAAGCTCAGGTTTGGATCTTCTAAGTTTTATTCCATTGTCAACTGGTCTGTTTTGTGCAGCTACCAAGCTGTTTTAATGACTATAGCCCTGTAGTAATAGTTTGATGTCTGATATATAGCGAATCCTCCTGTATTGCTCTTTTCACTCAGGTTTTTTTTTTTTTTGCTATTCGGGGTCTTTTGTTTTTCCAAATGAAATAGGATTTTTTTCCAAGCTGTAAAGAAACTCTTGGGATTTTGATTGAATTGCATTAAATCTGTACACTAGTTTGGCAGGATGGACATTTTTACTATATTTATTCCCAACCATGAGCATGGGAGTTTTGTCCATTTTCTTAATGTCTTCCTCAATTTCGTTTTTCAGGGATTTAAAAGTTTTTGTTGCTAGAGATCCTTGGTGTCTTTGTTAAGGTTGGTCCTGGGTATTTTATTGTTTTTGAGGGCCTATTGTGAGTGGAAGGTCTCCTTGTAGTCCTTCTTCAGTTGCTATGTTGTTGGTGTAAAGAAAGGCTACTCATTTTCTTCCTAGATTTATTTTGTATCCTCCACTTTACCAAAGCTCTTTATCATTTCTAGGATCTTTGTGGAGTTCTTAGCATCCTTAGGTAGACAATCATATCATCAGCAAAAAGGGATAGCTTGACTTCCTCTTTTCCAATTAGAACTCCTTTAATTTCCTTTTCTTGCCTTATTGCCCTAGCAAGGGTTTCCAGCACTATATTGAAAAGGAGTGGTGACAGGGGGCAGCCTTGCTGAGTTCCTACCTTTAAGGGGAATGCTTCTGTCATTTTCCCATTTAGGATGATATTGGCTGTGGGTTTCCTGTATATGGCTTTGATTACATTGAGGAATGGTCCCTCCAGACCAATTCCCTCCAGGACTTTAAACATGAAGGGATGCTGGATTTTGTCAAAGGCTTTCTCTGCATCAATTGAGATGATGGTGTGGTTTTTGTCCTTCAGTCCATTGATATGTTTGATGATGTTTATTGATTTTCGTGTGTTGAACCATCCCTGCATCTCTGGTATGAATCCAACTTGGTCATGTTGGATGATTTTCTTGATGTGAGTCTGTATGCGATTTGCCAGAATCCTGTTTAGAATTTTGGCATCTGTGTTCATTAGGGAGACGGGTCTATAGTTCTCCTTTTTGGTTGTATCTTTCCCTGGTTTTGTTAGTAGCGTGATGCTGGCTTCATAGAAGGAATCTGCAAAAGCAGTTGGTAGTCTTAATCACTGAGCCATAGCTCCAGCCCTAACACCCATATTTTTTTATTTAGTGTTGGGGGTAGGAACTCAGGTCCTCATATTTGGCAGTTGGCACCTTACCAACTAAGCCACTTTCCCCAACCCCAAAAGGTATTCTTCTTAATATTTTATTTGTTATTTTAATTTTATATGTGTGAGTGTATTGCTTGCATATATGTAAGTGCACCTACATCATGCAGTGCCTGCAGAGGTTAGAAGAGAGCATTCAGATTCCCCTGGAACTGGAGTTACAGACAGTTGTAGCTGCCATGTGGCTGCTGGGAATCCAACCTAGGTCCTCTGCAAAGCAGTCAGTACTCGTCACTGCTGAGCCATTTCTAGCCCTCTCAAAAACTATTCTTATAAAAATGGTTAGGGACTGGAAAGATGGCTCAGACATTAAAAGCATTTGATACTCTCTCAGATGACCTGAGTTCTGTTCCCAGAACCCACATGGCAGCTAAAAACTGTAACTCTGGTTTCAGGAGGCATGACACCTTTCTTTTGGCCTCAGCAAGCATTGCACACCTATATACATGCAGGCAAAGCACCCTTACATATAAAGTAAAAATAAAAATTTAAAATTACTTATTTGTGTGTATATGTGGGGAGGTTACATGCCTGCTACTGTGGGAACTGAGTCAAGTCTATCTTAAATTAATTTCTGATCAGGCTGTTAGTTCAAAGGGGCCCTAGAAGTCAGCAGAACTTATTCTCAGCCTAGGGTCACATATAACAGGAGTTCTGGAGCATGACCCTGGGGTCAGCAGTTAAGTCTTGATAAACAATCAGGGGAGGCTGATGTCAGAACATCCTGGCCTATTGTTCCCCCTTCCTTACATTGTGTAATAACTAACCAGCTGCCTCTGCTTCTGTGACTTGCTTCTTGCTTCTTGCTATCCATTAAGATAATGCTTCACATAGCAGGAAATTCTGGGTTGAGGTAATTGTGGTCTGTGCCTTTATAAGGGCCCCAAACCTTGATCCACCCATAATGGCTCTCACATTGGCAGGAGAGGCTGCTGTCCAAGAGTTTACTAACCTTGAATAAAGGTTTTCCTTTAAATTTCTAAATTTTTAACTTTTTGGCTGGTGGTCTTCTTGGGTAGTCTTGACTACACTACACTACAGTGAATGTGTGGAGGTCAGAGGACAACTTGCAAGAGTCAGTCTTCCTTCAAATGTGTGGGTCCCAGGGCTTGAACTCAAGTAGCAGAGCTTGGTGGCAAGTCTCCTTACCTGCTGTGCCATCTTGACACCCAAAAGCCATTCTTAAAAGATTCTTGCTCTTTCCACCCACCTTCTGCTGCATGAGGCTGCATCAAGAAGGCACCCACAGGTGTTAGTGCCTTGATATTGGACATCTTAGCCTCCAGAAGTATGAGAAAATGAATTTTGATTTTTATCATAAATTGGCCCCTCAGTTGTTCTTTTATAGCTATACTAGCAGATATACACAGAAATCGAATTGAAGGAAGAAAATGGGAAATTGTTTTAACAAAATCTTAATATAAAAGTGAATAGTGGGTATAGGTTGGAACAATTTTAGCATGAGTGCTGGTAAAAAGCCTGTGTTGGAACTGGAGTTACAGATGGTTGTTAGCTACCATGTAGGTGCTAGTAATTGAACCCAGGTCTTCTACTAAGAGCAACCAATTCTATTAACCACTGAGCCATTTCTCCAACCCTCAAAACAATGTTAAAATGCACTGGTTGAAGCACTGAGTAGGTGGGTTACAGAAATGCAAGGAAATCTCTGCCATAGGCTTCAGATGTATCTGATGGTATTCTTATGTTTTAGGTATTTTCTGTCATGGTGGAGACATCATAAAAGCAGGAGTTTGATGACTTACTGTATCTGTGTACATACTGCAAGAGCAGTAAGAAGCAGAGTACAGAGTAGGAGATGAATCAAAAGGTTAATAGAGCTTCCTGCTCTCACAGAGGACTTGAGTTCAGTTCCCAGCACCCACATCATGTAAGTCTAGCTCCAGGAGACCTAATACTGTCTTCTGGCCTCATATACGACAGGCACTGCACATACATAGGACAGTTACACACATGTGGCCAAAGCCATAGACATACACACATACATGCAAATAGATATTTTTACTAATTTCATTTATTTTACTTTATGTTTGTGGTTTGCCCCCATGTAACTGTCCTATGTATATGCAGTGCCCTTGAAGAGGGCACCAGATTCCCTGGAACTGGAACTGGAACTGGAGTGACAGATGGCTGAGAGCTGCCATATGGGGGCTGGAAACTGAACCCAGGTCCTCTGCTCTTAACCACTGAACAATCTCTTCAGCCCCTTAATAAAATAAATCTTAAAGATTGGGGAGGAGGACTGGAGAGATGGCTCAGTTGTTAAGAGCTCTCATTGCCCTTGCAGAGGACTGAGCTCAGTTACCAGCACACATATTGGACAGCTCATAATTGCCTGTAACTCCATCTCTAGGGGATCCAATGGCTCTGGTCCTGTGGCCACCTGTACTCACATGCACATACCCCCCCCAAAATAAACTAAGCCTTCAAAATAAAAGAAGCAGAGAGCAAGCAATGAATGTTCATTTCTTTTTTTCTGTTCACCCAGGATCCATCCCAGGGAATGGAGCCACCCACATTTAGGATGGGTCTTCCCACATCAATTATTCTATCTTTCCACCTTAGTTACTCTTATGTAGATAATCTTTACTGGATATGTCCAAAGGCTTGTTTTTTCCAGTCATTCTACAGTATTTCAAATTGATAACATTAACGATCACAAACTCCACAGTTTAGAATATTATTATGGAAAAGTCACATTTTCTTTCTTTGACTCAACATCTGTGTACAATTGCTAGCCCAGCTATAACAGAAAGCTTGAAAGTGTGGGGCTAGAAAGATGTTTAGTGGTTAAGAGTACATGCTGCTCTTGCAGATGACCCAAATTCAATTCCCAGGACCCATGTCAGGCAGCTCAAACTCACCTGTAACTCCAGCTCAGGGAAGTCTAACAACCCTCCTTTAGCTTCTGTAGGCACTCATACACAGCCACAATGAAAAGTAAATCTGAAAGAAAGAAAGAAAGAAAGAAAGAAAGAAAGAAAGAAAGAAAGAAAGAAAGAAAGAAAGAAAGAAGAAAACCTGAGACTGAATAATTTATTAAAAACTGGAATTGATCTCATAGTTCTGGGAGCTGGGACTTTCAAGATCAGAACACCTGTACTTGGTGAACACTTTGCTGCATCTTCATATGACAGAACATAGATAGGGAAGAGAGAAAAAACACTTGTTTCTACAAAACATTTACTGGCTTTAGCTCATGGGCTGGAACTCACCTCTCTAGAGGACCCACATTCCTATGCTGTTGACCTGGGAATTAAATTTTCCCTATAGGATTTTGGAAAAAAATGGAGACTATAGGACAGAGTACATATCAGTTTCAGTTAAGTCTCAGATCTGAGTCCTATATGTGAGGACCCATTAAGCATCTTAGAGTCATCAGAATCACAACGAAGCATTGATAACCTGTCATCCTGAGAATGATGAGTACAAGGCACAGGGCATGGTTTATATAAAAGTTTAGATAAAGAAATTATACTGTATACAAACACGGTGGAAAATGAAAAATGATCAGAGACAGACTGGGCCCCTTGACAGTTAAGAAAAGTTACTTGGTGTTACCTTGTAGGAAATTTGTGTGGAGTATTTGAATGGGAGAGGTAGTAGTAGTAGTAAATTTTGCAGCACCCTTTGTCCTTCCCATGTCTCATCATTTGGAGTGAGGCCAACCTGGGGATCATTACAGTTAGGCTCTAACTGTATAAGATACCATAAGCCATTAGGGTCAGGCTGTAAGCAGTCAGGGCCTGGTTGTTTAAACTGGGAAATTTTTTATTTTATTATATTGCTTGTTTTTTTGTAGCTACTCCAACTAGATATTTTTTGTGTGTGATTTGGTCCTTTGAAGGAGAAACCATATATCCACATATGCCTAATCTTTGAAAATTCAGATCAAAATACTCATATATTTTGATCTTAAGTCGGTTTATCTGGAGGCTTGTCCCAGTGGGGAAAACAGGGAGAACAAGTCATTGACTAGGGCTTGTCCAAAGAGGTGAGGTCTATCTGGAAGGCCCTAGGTACCTGCCAGGGCTTGGTGGGTAAATATGCAGTAATTTTTAGAAAGCCTTTGAAGTAAGACAGTCCAGGAGTCCAGGTAAGCTACTCAGTAACCTGAGTGGAGAACACATGCCAATCTAAGGCAAACAGTAATGAAGAGTCTGTGTGGACAGAAATACAAAAGAAAGTACATTTACAGGCTAGCATTGTGAAGAAGGTGACATTGGAGTATATTTGTCTCAAGAGGGCTTAAGGAATGGGAACCACATGGTGGATGGGACCTCAGCCATATTTATGTCCCATAAGTCCTGGGCCATTCTGTAGATTCCATCTGACTACTTTACTGCCAAGATAGAGGTGTTACATGGAAAGTTACAGGAGTGTAGTAGCCTTGGAATGAGGAATTTATTATTGTGTGACTGTAAGGTTTTTCATGCTTTGGGCTTTAAAAGATATTGTGGCTGCTGTTAAGAGTGACTGTAGAAGGAGTCACTGTTGGTGAGTACTAGGAATTGAGATATCCCATACTTCACGGGGGAAATTTGTTGGTTGTAGTAAAACTCAATTATTATAGAGACTATAGGGAGGGTCTTCTAAGCCCTAGATATCTCTAAGGAATCAAAGGACAGGGTACTCAGTGTCAGGAATGCCATAAGAGCCTCTCGAGTCTCAACAAGACTTAAATGGGCCTGAAATGCCTGAAATGTAGACATAATGTTCTAGCCTAGAAGGGAGAGGCTGGCAGTATGGCTCAGTATTAAAGGCACCCATTGCCAATCCCGATGACCAAAGTTCTAATTGCTGGGATAAGTTCTCCAAGTTGTCCTCTGACCTCCATATGTGCTATGGCACATAGGTGCATACAAAATAAATAAATAAAAAGAAACATAATTTAAAAAAGGGAATGGGGTGAGGCACCTAGTTAGGACCAGACAGGACTGAATAAAAATTGTGTGACTATCACCTTGCTAAAAGGGGTGTAAATCTTCTCATCCACCTGTGCCCCTTTTCTAAGCCTAGGGAACAATCTGCGGAAGAGGGGGCGTGGTAGAATGTAAAGGCTGCGATTGGGGTGAACGGTGAAACTACAGCGATGTAGTCTGGACACTCATTTGATCAACTGGATTGAACAAACAACCTGTCACCCCCCACTGAATGGTGGGACTGTGGGGGTTTGGGCACAACAGTCTGTAGATTGGTTTTGCACGAAGGATGCTTATACTCATGGATTATCACTTATAGCTAAAAAATGGAAAAAAAAACCTGAAAGATGCAGGACAGTTATGGCACAATACATGATCTGGGATGGGGTGGGGGTGGGGGGGAAGGGAAAGGGAAATATGCCTGATCTGAATTGGAAAATGATGTACGAAATGCACAAACCATCAATAAAAATTAAATTAAAAAAAAGGGGTGTAAATCAAACAGGGTGGCTTTCCATCAATATTGGTGAGAAAGATAGAGGACCTGGTCAAACTGGAGAAGATAGTATTTAAAAGGAACATAATTTTGCTCCTTGCCACATCTATTATCACCTGAGGTTCCATAGAATTTGAACTGGTTAGTTTCTGTCAACTTGACATAAACTGAGTTACCTGGGAAGAAGGGAATCTAACTGAGGAATCAGACTGGCCTGTGGGCATGGCTGTAAAGCATTTTCTTGATTATTAATTGATGAAAAACTGTGGGTGGTGCCATCCTTGCATTGGTGTGCCTCAGTTCTGTAAGTTAGCAGGGGAAGCAAGCCTGTAAGCAGTGTTTGTCCATGGTCTCTGCTTCAGAGAGGTCTCTGACTTCTCTCAGAGAAGTGTCTTGGGGGGGCTGGAAAGATGGCCTAGTGGTTAAGAGTGCTGACTGCTCTTGCAGAGGACCTGGGTTCGATCCCCAGCACCCATATGGCGGCTAAGAACTGTATTTAACTCCAGTTGCAGGAGAATCTGACACCTTCTTCTGACCTCTGCGGCATTGCACGACATGGGTGCACAAACCTACATGCAGACAGTACATTCATACACATAAAAATAAATAAATAAATAAATAAAATTAAAAAAAGAAGTTTCTTGGAAGTGTAAGATGAAATAAAACTTTTCCTCCCCAAATTAGTTTTGGTCAGTGCTTTATCACAGAAACAGAAAGCTAACAAGACCAGAGATGGAGAATGTGAGTGACTATTAGCTTCAGGGCCCTTTGGTTCTCAAGAGGAAGGGGGCCTTTTTCTAAGTTGGGCTTCCCTTATGCCAGGGGCATTTGTCCTCTATAGATGTGATCTGTACCTGGGATCCTTGGCTAGAGACTAGACTTCTTTCCTGCAGGAGAGGCAGATATTCTCACTTCTAGCAGGCGCCTCTTTTCAGATTGGACATGGCCTTGGGTGAACCCGATAGTGTAATCAATGCATTGGGCACTCTCAACTGAATTATACTGGATGAAGAATAGGAAAGAGTCCCTTGAACCAAGGCTGGGTTAGTTCCCTTAGACTGAATAAGGTAAATACTAGATGAAAGCCTAGGATTCTATACTTTCGGGGGGGGGTTCATCTGGTTAGATCAGACTTACCCTGAAGATTAATTCACAAACTGAGAGTAGTCACAAATCAGTGGGGAGGGAAAGGAGGACTCGCTGTCTCAAGAAAGGTAAAACCTGGTTACCAATAGGTCTTTCAGACCAGGAAGAAGAGCTAGGTATGGAAAACCCAAACACTCTCAGCCATATGTTATGCTCCTGCCCTGAAGAGCAGCAGCACGTGCTGGGACAGAAAAATGAGAAAAGTAAGAAGAGAAAGTCCTCCCAGTGTTGTGGATTCTCCAGGGACAAGCTGATGCTGGTGCTGTACCCCACGATAAGGTGGGGTGGGGGTTGCCTCTCATCCTTGTAGACATTGGTCGACTGTCCTTTTTCTGTTTGCAGCTCCCAACAAAATGTCACTTTTACAGTGCTCTACGAATTGCTATGGTTAACTATGCTCATCTGGCCTTTGGTGATTCAGTGCTGCCACCTGACGCCTACCCTGAGGTCCTGTTAAACCTATTACATATACATTTAATTTCTGCAAGCGAGCAACAATTTCTCTAACTGTAAGATCTGGCATAAGAAATAGAGCAAAAACAAAGCTCTTCAAATGTTCTAGTGTCTCTCTCAGTACATTCCATCTTATAAACTCAGTGAAAGGCATGTCCTTTGGGTCCTCATATTGTGGAAAATGTGGTTTTACACTTTGAATCTACTCGAGCAGGCCCATCTGCCTGACCCTCACAATCCCTTCATCAGTACTAAGCCAAGGAATATCAGGCATCTCTAACTCGCTGTTAGTAGGCCATGTTTTAATAAATACGTCAGCCAACCATTCAAATAAACTTTTAACACATGTTTTAACTGCTTGAGCTTGCATGTTAAACCTAGAATCTTTGCTCAGTGGGCTCATATCGATAAACTCAGTCTGATCCAATTTTATATTCCTTCCACCATTATCCCACACCCTTAAAATCCATTCCCACACATATTCCTTAGGCTTCTGCTGGAATGAATCAGCAAACTCATTAATTTCTTTAGTGGTGTAGTGCACCTCCTCATGGACCACACATTCTATCTCACCTTGAGGGGCTTGCTTAGCCTTCAATCTGGTTATAGGTCTAGAGGCAACAATTGTTGGGCCCTGAGGGACATTAACTCCCACTGGGAGGGGGAGATTAGCTTCCTCAGGCAAGGGTGGGGAGGAGGGATCTGCAGGGTGTGGATTCTCTGCTGAGGGTGGGGAGATTAATTCCTCAGATAAAGAAAATCCCTCAGAATCTGAGGGTTCAAAATCCTCATCATTGTGGTTCTCCCACACATCTCCATCACAAGTTTCAGGGTTCCACCCTTTCCCCACCAGTGCTCTCACTTTGACTGCTGACACTCTTCATGGCTGGGAATTAAATTTGCGTTGTAAATCAGCCAAACGTATAATAAGGGCTCCAGCTTGATTTTCTGCTGCTTTAGCTCTTTGGCTGTTGGAGAGAAGATGCTCTTCCAGAGCACACTTGGAAACTTTCAAACTGTTGTTTCGAATCTGGAGCTGGTTAATTTTATCACTGAGCTCCTTATTTTCCTCTATCACTTTATCCAGACTTGCTAGTAGCAACCAGGCAACATCATTATTTTCCTTATTTTTCTGCAATTTCTCAAATGTTTAATATATAGAGTCGCTAAATTCTTTGCTTCTCACAAGAGGTGAGTCAGGTGAATCAAATGGATCTATCTTCATAATTACATCAAATAGTCTGCACCAAGGATTATCATTCCTCTTCATGTCACCAGGAGAGCCTTCAGTAACTCTAGACTTCATTGGGTTGGAGAGCTGGCTCCAGAAACTACCAAGCCCACTAAAGAAATTCATCCTTTCAATTCTGTTTCTCTAGAACCACTTCTGGTACCAAAATCTGTATTAGTCAGGGTTCTCTAAAGAAACAGAAGCAACAGGATGAATATATAGCTATGTACAATTTATTGATTTGCTCACATGACAGAGTTCAAGGAGTCCAACAGTAGCTGAGCCACACCGGAGAGGCTGAGAATCCAGGGAACTGCTCAGTCTGCAAGGCTGGATGTTTCAGTAGTCCCAATCTGGTGCTGAAGGCCCGATGGATTCCAGGAGATCTGCCGGTCTCAGTACATCCTGGGATCCATAGGGTTGATTGCAGCAGGAAGACAAACTCACCAGTGAGAGAGAGGCAAGGCACAGGAAAAAAGGGACCAGATCCCTCTGGCGTGGCCTTTAATACTGCCTGCAAGCAGAAGGTAATGCCCACATTTGGTGTGGGCCATCCGGGTTGAGGTAGTCCAATCCGAAGATCCTTTTTCTCTTATTGGTTCCTTAGTCCAGTCAAGTTGACATCCAGTATTAACCATCACAGGCTCCAAACACTGAAGGTCTAATTGTTAAAAAAGGGAGAATTTCACTTTTATTATTGTCCTTTTTGTCTCTATAATATTCTTCCATTTTTAAAATGCCACTTTATCATTCACCCACTGTACCATAGGAATTATTCTATAGAAATCTTTGTATGAAACCTACAAAAACAAACTCATGATTGTGGCATTCCACTGATCACCATTTCCTTAATATGTTAAGTAACAAGATGACAATCTGATATTCCACCAATTGAGATGAGGGCACATATAAATCCAGCATCAGTTAGAAATATCACTAAATTGGGGCTGGAGTTGGTTAAGAACACCAATTTGGAGTTGGTTAAGAGCATCAACTGCTCTTGTGGAGGACCCGGGTTCGATTCCTTGCACTTACATGGCGGCTAAGAATCCAACACCCTCTTCTGATCTCTGCACTATTGCATGTCACAGGTGCACCTACCTACATGCAGACAGTACACTCATACACGTAACAAAAAGAAATATCACTAAACTGAAAATGCATTTACAATACCTAGTCTTAAGGCCAGGGATATGGCTGAGCAGGCAGAAGCACTTTTAGTGTGAGGATGATGAACTGGATTCCTGGAACCTATGTAAAGTGTCAGATGCAGTAATGCACATCTGTAATTCCAGAAAACAACAGAAACCAGCTCATTGATAAAGGGTCCTGCCTGCCTGGAAGAACCGCCTGCTCTTGCCCCACATGCCTGACTCATGCTCCACCCATCTCTTACTGCAATCAGGAAGGAATGGCTGTAACAGGGTAACTTTTGTTCTCATTTAAAATTACTATTTTTTAGTGGAAGTTCAGGACATCAGAATTGAACTAGGTATAAATTTAGCAATGCAGGAATAAATTTATTGTATTTTCTGTAAAATTATATTTTCAAGTTCACTTTTACCATTATGATCTCATTTCTTCTTTCTGAATTAATTGAAATTGCAAATTTAAATAAGTAAACATAAAATTTCTGTCTTTAAAATAGAGATTTAAAATATTTTTACATTTGTTTATTTTTGTGTGGGGGTGTGCATGCATATGCCACAGGGTGCATGTGGAGGTCAGAGGACAAGTTTTAGGAGTTAGTTCTTTCATTCCATAGGTCAGGTTGGCGTTGTACTGCTAATCCTCCTGCCTCAGTCTCCTGATAGCTCATATTACAGGCATATGCCACTTGCCTGGTTTGAGTGCCAGTTTGTATGCTATTGAACAACAAGTCAACTGGGTTGCAGCTCACTGCACTACATAGCAGCAAAGGTATTTTCTTGTAAACACATTTGCACTACAAAATCAGATAGATAATTAGCCTATCTCAGCAAAAGTATATAAATTTGTGAAACTTGGTCGTATATGACTTTTTGTTGTTTTGTTTTTTGAGACTGTCTCTCTGGAGCCCCAGCTGACCTGGATCTTACTATGAAGATGAGGGTGGCCTTGATCCATCTGCCTCTTGAGTACTAGGATTAAAGGTGTGCAACACCACACCAGGCTCCTTTTCTTGCTCCTAATTCTAAATATTATACCCACACATGCATTTGGTTACATACACACACATACACACACATGCACACACATACACACACACTCACACACACATACACACACACATGCACACCCACATGCACACACATGCATACACGCATGCATGCACATGCGTGCATGCACACACACACACACTCACACATATATGTATATGGGTGTATATATTATAGACCAGAATATGAATATGAAGGAAAACATGAAATTTTTTTTTTACTTTTTAGATTGGGTGAACTTACTTAATATTATATATTCAGAGTTCATCCATTTTTCTGTCAATTTTTGTGATTTCATATTTCTTTAGAGCTGAAAAATATTCCATTTTGTATATGTATTAGATTTTCATTATCCATTCATCTGTTGAGGGATGGTTGGTACCAGCCATGGTTAGTTGAAGGATAACCTGGTCTACATAGCAAGTTCCAGACCCTGTCTCAAAAAAAAAAGCCTGAGATGGCTCAGGGTTTAAAAGTGCTTATTGCATAATCATGAAGATGAAAGTTCAGATCCTGGCAATCATGTAACAAGTCAGGTGTCCTGTGCACACCTGTAACCCCAGTTCCAATTATGGTAGAGTCAGAAAGATGGCAGGGACTTTCTGGATTCCAGCCTAGAAAAGAAGATGTAAGCTGTAGCTTCAGGGAGAGATCATGCCTCAAAGGAATAGATAGAGTGATAGAGGAGGTCACCTGATTCACACACTCTTCTGCCCTTATTGTGCACACAGATGCATGAACCTGTACACCCAGGTACACACACCTTCTCTCCCTTACACACACATACAAATAATATTTTAAAAACAGCCTCTCAAGGGCCAACATAATAGCTCAGTAGGTAAAGGTACTTGCTATGAAGCCAGATGACCTGGGTTCAATCCTTGGGTCCCACATCGGGCCTATGGAATGGAGGAAACAAAGCTGATCTGGTATAACATATTCAACGAATTACATTAGATATCAAATACGTAAAAGACTGTCTTATACAACTTAGCCTGACATTAGTGTTCTAAGTATACTGAAGTTATGTTAGGACCCTAGTCAGTAGATTAGGTGTGCTAAATGTATTTTCAGGGCTGGAGGGATGGCTCAGCAGCTAAGAGGACTTGCTGCTCTTGCAGAGGACCAAATTTCAGTTCCCAGCATGAGTGTCAGACAGCTATCAACTTTCTAAATCAGACATTAGTTTCTCAGGAATTAAGGTCAACAAGTGGGACCTCATTAAACTAAAAAGTTTCTGTACAGCAAAAGAAACAACCAAAGAAGTGAAGAGAAAACTCTCAGAGTGGGAAAAATCTTCACCAGTGATACATCAAACAGAGGTTTAACATCCAGAATATATAAACTACTCAAAAAACAAAGAATCAAGAAAACAGGTAAGAATAAATAAAGATGGCTAAAAACAGCTTAAAAAGTGTTCAACATTGTTAATACTTAGGGAAATGCAAATTAAAACTACTTTAAGTTTATATCTTACCCCTGTAAGACTGCCTAAGATCAAGAAAACAAATGATACCAAATTCTGGAGAGGTTGTGGAGAAAGGAGAATGCTCATTCACTGCTGGATTGCAAGCTCATGCAACTGCTTCAGAAAGCAGTATGGAGAACTCTTAAAAAACTAAAAATGAACCTACCATTTGACCCAATCATACCACTCCTTGGCAAATACCCAAAGGATTCATCCTGTTACAGAGATACTTGCACATCTATGTTTATTGCTGCTCTTTTCACAGAAGCAAAGAGATGGAAGCAACCTAAGTGTCCGTCACCTTATGAGTGGGTAGTGAAAATGTGGTAGATTTACACAATGGAGTTCTTCTCAGCAGTAAAGAAAAACAATGTCATGAAATCTTCAGGTAAATTGATGGAACTAGAAGCTATTATGCGAAGTGAAGTAACATAGACTCAGAAAATCAAACTACTTATGTTGTCCCTCATTTGTGGATCCTAGCACCAAATCCTCATATGTAAGTATATATCTTGATGTAACTGCAGGAACCAGGTAAGTGTAAAGGAATCAGGAAGGTAAAGGGAAAGAGGAAACCTGAGACAGAAAACCAGTAGGAGACAGGTGTTACTAAAGGGGAAATGGATAAAACCAAGGTATCTAAATGGGAAGGGGAGAGAAAGAATTATAGAAGGAAAGGTGGGAATAAAAACAAAGAAGGAGCTCAAGAGAAGTGGGACCATAGGAGACTGGTATTATCAAAGGAGAAATGGGGAAAATAGGGATACTATAAATGGAGAAGACATAGAGGGAGGGCTAGACAGGGAGGGTGAGAGAGGAGAGATAAAGAATGCATAGTTAGGGTAAAAAACCCAATCATATTAGTCTAACAATCTATTGATACATTACAGACACATTATCTCTACACAAGCCCATCTGCAAAGCTGAAGGCTCTATAACAAGAAACAGTACCAGACAGGAGAAACTCTTTTAGTTGTTGGTCAGGGTAGTCCAAGAGACTCACAAAAGTACATGGGCTGTTTTCACAGCCTTTGATTGCACCCAGAACCCGAAGGTAATGCCCTATTGCTGAAGACAGGGCATAGTGGAATTGGAACAGTGGAAGTGGAATTGACCAGGAAGCCACCTCCCCTTAAGGGGGAGGCTAGGTCTCACAGCTTTGAGAGCACTAAGCAAGATACTAAGGGAGTACATAAATTAGTTGTCCAACAGCAGTGTTAAGACAAAATATCCACATCAATGTCTGGAAGAGAATACGACATCAGTGCAGTAGTGGAACTTTTCTTTTTTGGTATTTTAGAGACAGGGTCTCCATTTAAGTCACAGCTGGCCTGGAGCTCACTCTGTAGACCAGGCTGGCCTTGAACTCACAGAGATCTGCCTGCCTCTACCTCCTGAGTCCTAGGATTAAAGGTGTGTGCTACCATGCCCAGCATATTGGCAATTTTATTTTTGAAGTGTTTGTGAAACGTGCAAACTCTTGAACTCAAGCCTGGTTAATGAGCAGCTCAGGCAGTGCTGCTGCAGGCCATCCAGATAACCTTTTATTCTGGTCTGCTTTTTTTTTGCCAATTCAATATATATATATATATATATATACATACATACATAAATAGATATATAAATATATGCATACATACATAAATAGATATATAAATATATACATACATACATGCATACATACACATATCACCTGAGTTGGAAGATTTTCTTTTTAAAATTGATTTACCATTCTTATGAAGTCTGTTACATGCCTGCTTTGGAATTAGTTTCATAGCATAAAAAATGTACTTTTATAATCAAAGGAAATATTGATTGTCCAGAGTGTAAAAACCTCTTGATATTACAGTTTACAGTGTATTCCCAGCACAGAAACATTGCAATATTTTAAATGGAGATGGTCTATGGTTATGATAGTGAAAGATGCCTGTTCAAGACTTGACATACATTGCCTGCTCACTATATTAGACAAAACCCCATTATTTAGTTTGTGTGATACTAGTCATTATTATAGATAACTTAAGATGTTCAAGATAATTTTTTTAGTCTTTTTTGAGACAAGGCCTCCCTGTAGCCCCTGCTAGCCTGGAACTCACTATATAGACCAGGCTGGCCTTGAACACACAGGGATCTGCTTGCCTTTGCCTTCCAAGTCCTG
>VZQC01008976.1:2503240-2532322 GCA_009823505.1 Rhizomys pruinosus | reverse complement strand
CCCCCTGCATTTTTAAAAAGAATGTTCTGTTGTTTCCCAGCTTTATCCCTAAAGCAAATGGCACAGTTAATTTTCCTCTTCCGTGCCATTTGTGATTTGTTTATATGCTTGTCATACGAGTGGAAGGGACCTGGAAACAGAAGTTTGGGTACGGTGGCATCTGAAACTTCTTCATGTTTTCCCTTGCACTTGTTTACCATGTATGAAGCCCAGGGTTTGGTCAGAGCAGGTGGCTCAGTGATTCTTCCTGCTCCTGGCACTTACTCTCAACCACCATTAGGGATATGAAGTAATGCTGCTGTGTTAGCTGTGAGCAGAAAGGAAAAGCACAGTCTCTTGGAAGTTCCCTGGGATCAAATACTGACTCTGCCCCTTTCTAGCTCTTTGACCATAATAAATCACCCTATCTGTTTTCACTATTAACTCATATGCTGAGCAGAACTAAAACTACATTCAGGACTATGCTGAGAAGAGGTCATGTGATATTAAGCCTGTGGTTCTACTAAACTTCAGAGGATGCTCAACACAAAGTGGCTGGTATGATGTCTGTTTTTGAGTTATAAAGCATTTTGGCATAACCTCATTAAGCCACTGTATTCTCCTATAAGTGAGAGGGTAGTTATTTTTGCCCTTTTATTAAAATGAGAAAATGAAGTTCCGAAGTGGGCTGGTGCCTGGGAAGAGTCCCATACTGAACAGGCCTTCTGGTCTCTACTGCTGTGACTACTGTGGGTTCCTCAATTAGAAATAGAGCTCTTGGGAAGTGGGGTAGAAAAAAAGAAACGTCTGTTACTTGTCTTATTTTCAGTCTAACTGTACTCTCTAAAGAATCAGAGTAAGTCAAAAACATTCTAGACTATGGATTTTGACTCCAAGGATAAAGCTTTTATTCTAAGGAAGAAGCAATAAGCTGAAATGATAGGAAATAGAATTAATCCATAAGCTAAGTATTTATAACTGTGTTCCCAGTTACCCAGAGACTGGAACTTTGTATCAGCTACTTCACTCTCAAATATGACAAGGAAAAAAACAGTGCTATTAAATTCTTCAGGCTACTGAAGTTTGAGAAATAAGGTTAAAAAAAAAGAACATTGACACTTTGGCATGGAATAGAACTTGCTTCCTACCCTACAAGGTGAAAGTTTATTAATACTTATTTTTATTTGAGCTTAGGAAAGGTTTGTTTCATGAATTATAGCATTTAATCAAGTCACACAAAGCAAGGCATATAGAAATAACTTTAATTAAAAAACATAGATTATAATATCAGACATGACAAAGATTCGAATTTGTTGGGCAACTTGTGTTTTTCTGGCTTTTGTTTTCTTTTAAAATGTTAAAAAAAGGAAGACAATGCCCCCCGCAGGTGACAGTGAGCAAGGACACCTTAGCCATGGACTCCTGTCATCTGTGCATCCAGCCAACCATTGCCAGAGAACAAGCACTCAGCTCCTGTCATGAAGGAAGTAAACATGGGTTCACTCTTCAGGGACAGACAAATAAATGCATTGTAGACAAAAAAAAAAAAAGTACAATGGAAAAAGAAAAACAAATACCCCAAAAATTATTCAATTGAGAACAGGAGAAAAGAAAATATGACAGAGCAGAAGGCAGGAAGGGGGTGGGGGTGGTAAATAGTAAAGGACTATAATTGGCCTTTAAACCACACAAGTATTAATAAGAAAAATTAAATGAAAAGGAAAAAAAAATGAACCCCAATAAATTAAAAACGTTGGTTAAAGAAACTTAATAAAAAAAACAAAAAAAAAAAGAAACATTTTTTTAAACAGAAAAAAAAAATAACCAAGCCAAAAAAAAAAATTCCAAAATAAAAAAAAAAAAAAAAAAAAAAAAAAAAAAAAAAAAAAAAAAAAAAAAATAACATCAAAAAAAAAAAAAAAAATAAAAAAAAAAAAACAAAAAAAAAAAAAAAAAAAAAAACAACTATCAAACAAAAATATACGCATCACATAAATAGAACAAAATAAAGCTGAGACTAAAAACGGTATATAAAAATAGATAAAAAAAAGAACGGGAAAGATGCCATACATGGCTATCACATCATACCTATGTAGGAAAAAAGAAACGATTTAAAATATAAAAAAAGAATTATAGAAAAAAAAAAAAAAAAAAATCACACTATGAATGAACTCTTACCAATCTTAAAGGAAAACCAGAGGAGTTTGCGCAAAGCAAAAAAAAGAAACATGGATATAAAATTTAAAAAAAAAAAAGGAAAAAAAATTAAATTAATTATAAAAAAATGTTAAACTAAAATAAATAAAAACAAAAAGAAAGAATGATATTATCGTATAGACACCCTCATAAAACTTGGTATAATAAAAGAAATTAACGCAATGCATAATATCGATAATTCCTGGTCCGAAGTAACACATATCAAACGCAGACTCCCAACGTTCAGATCCTGCAAAAAAAAAAAAAAAAAAAAGAAAATAAAAAAAAAAAAAAAAACCAGAAACTTGTGACAGAGATAGATGATAGTGATGATAAGGCAGCAAGGAAGGAATTAGGAAGAGTAGAAAGAAAGTTAGGAAAGTTAAGAGAATAAATAGGAAGAAGACAAAAAGAATGAAGGATGGATGTAGGAATAGAAAAGGGGTTTTATAGTCGAGAGGAGAAGGGGAAGGCGAGAAAGAAGGGAAAAGGAGTGCATTTGGTTTTTAGATGAACAAAATTTCATATATGTCTACAATGTTGTAGACATATATGAAATTGTCAAACACTGAATACAAAATATTCAGAGAGTAAGAGACAGAGAACAGTTGAGAGAGCAGAAACCAGGAGACAGAGAGAGAGAGAGAGAGAGAGAGAGAGAGAGAGAGAGAGAAGATAAAGAACGAAGAGGGGAAGAAGGGAAGAAAAGTTAGAGAGAAAGAGATGAAGAGAAGGAAAGAAGAAAGAAAGAGGGAAGAAAAGTTAGAGAGAAAGTGATGAAGAGAATGAAAGAAGAAAGAAAGAGACGAGTGAATCTGGGTTGGACATAATCTAATCCAAAGACATTGTGGGTAGATGTGTTGCTGCAGGGTGCCTGTGGTGGTCTGAATGAGAATGTCCCCCACAGGCTTCAAGTATTCAGACACTTTGTCGTCATTTGGTTTATAAAAGCGAGCTGTGGCAAGGAGTAAATTTGAATTTCTTAGTAACATCATTACAGAATTCCTGGCCGTTATTTTTTATTAATTATTGTGTGCATACAGGCTAGGGTAGGCCTGCATTTTGTTCAGGTGGCCAGTGGGTTGGAAAAAGGCTCCCCTTTGTGGGACCTTTGTGGACCACCAATCTAGGTAGCTGGTGTTGTGAGTGGACATAGGCTGAAGGGAGGCCAACAGCCATCAGCCTGAAATTCCTGTTCAGGGTTCAGCAGTCTCTGGGCAGGTAGGAAGTCATGGCCAAGAGTGGAATACATGTCTCGTGGGTCCAGGCTAAGGGCCTGAGTTGGAAGTACCATTCAGGCCAGGCTACGGGAAGTAGCCAGCTGGCCTCTGTGCTGAGGGGTCAGCTCCCCACAGTGCCCTCATTGAGTTCCCCTTCCCTTAGCAGAGCCACATGGTCCTGTTCTGCATAAAAAGAAAGCTTCCTACAAAAAGTGACTAATACAAACTAATGCAATGATCCTGTCTTGAAAACAAGCAACAAACCAACAAACACATTATAGACATTTATGAAATGGTCAAGTGATGATGACTAGAACATGTTCAGAGATGGAGGAAGGGAGGCAGACAGAGAGCAACAAAACATCTCTGAGTACAAGGTATCCATCCAGGAGGTCAAACCAAGGAAACTTCAAATGGCCCAAGCTTACACGGACATTATATAAGAATAGAGATAATAAGTAATAAGAATGTAATTCTTCCTTACCACACCTACCAGAAAGATTCTACTTGGTGCCAAGGCCCCAGGTCAAGTGGAGCCACAGGAGGAAGCTGCCCTGCCTATATTCATTCACCTCTCGGGAGGAGGGAGAGCACACTCACTTGGGCGAACAGTGAGTGTGAGGGGGATGACACAAAGTGGATGGGTGATGTCCAGCTAGGAACTCAGGCCTGGGAAACTCCTGATCTGGGGCTAGTCCTGCCCCAGCTGGGCTCCACATCTTGCTCTGGAGAATCCAGCGGCTCTTACTGAGGTGATGGCTGGCTGGTGACCAGATAACATAAGCCTACCTCCGATCCTTCCTGCTGCCTTGGGAGTCTCTGTCCATCTGCACACCCCTTCCTTCATGCTCTGTGCTGAGAGTGTCTGCATGGAGACAAAACCCAAGTGGGTGAGTGAGCTGTGCTATAGGTCCCTGGAGATACACCCAACCCTACCAATTCGTTCCATCGCACCTCCAAACCATCCTATAACAGGAAGGAGGAGCTGAGGATGAGAGCAGGAGCAGGTCTGCACCCTCTGGCTACATACCCTTGTCATTTGCCTGGAAATAGGATGTTGGAGGAGCCCCAGAGGAAGTCCTCCCAGTTCCTTAACTTGTGACAAGGGCAGTATATTTAGAGGGGAATTTGAGTGACATTTTCATCACACAGGGGAAAAGGGATGGTATGGGAAATTCCTACTTGGAGCTTAACTCAGGGTGAAAGAGCCCTGGTTGCTTAAGACAGCGACAAAGACGAGCTTCCTGGAGTTGAGCTTCCTGGAGTTGAGCTTCCTGGAGTTAGCCTGCCTGTACTTCCCAGTTCCTGCTCCCTACCCGGGGTCCTTTGTGGCTGCTCCACTTAGTCAGTCAGTCCTTGGGATGCAGAAGAATAAGCCTGTCTGAGGAGGTGGGGCTCACCCAGCCAAGAAGCCTGAATCTTCACCTTTACTCTCTCCTCCTTCAGAAGGGAGCTGAGTCAAAGCACTGTGACATGGGCTCCCTCACTCGATCCCTCAGCTGGTAAGCTGGGGGAGCTGTAACTGTGTACTTACATGGGTGATGTGTATCTATGAAGGCTGTAGGACCTGAATCCACAGGGTCCCAGAGCATGCAATGTGGGAATCAGGGTCCTCTCCTATAAGTGGAACATTATCAAATCATGTAGGCTGAGCTGGATGTGGGGGTGTAGACTTGTCGTTCTCACACAGGGATCCCTAGTTTGAGCCCACCCAGGGGGTCTCCTCCTCTAAGAAGAAAGAAAAAAAATGAGTGTTTGAAGTTGAGTTCCACCCCTGCCACCTAACAGGTGTGTGTGACCCTGGCCCAGGACCTTACCCTCTGACCTATAAAATCATCTCAGTGCATAGCATGGTGGTGCACACCTTTAATCCCAGCGCTCGGGAGGCAGAGGCAAGTGGATCTCTGTGAGTTCAAGGCCAGCCTGGTCTACAGAGTGAGCTCCAGACCACCTGGGACTAAAGGGAAAGAGACCCTGTCTCAAAAAGACCAAAAAAAAAAAAAAAAGTTCTTGGGCTGCCGTCCCTGGTAGTGCCGGCCTTTAATCCCAGCACTCACTCTGCAGGTGGATCTCTGTGAGATAGAGCTCAGCCCCATCTATATAGCCAGTTCCAGGCCAGCTGAGGGCACAGGGAGAGCCTGTCTAAAAGGAGAAGGAGAGAGAGGGAGGGAGGGAGAGAGAGGGAGAGGGAGAGGGGGAGAAGGAGAGCGGGAGAGGGAGAGGGAGAGGGAGAGAGAGAGAGAGAGAGAGAGATAGAGAGAGAGAGAGAGAAGTGGGGGGGGCATTCTCTCTCTCTCTCTCTCTCTCTCTCTCTCTCTCTCTCTCTCTCTTCATCACTTCATCACTTCATCCTTCATCAGGGCCTCCTCTCTTCCGAGCTCTGAGCCAGGCTCACCTTGAAGTCTTTATGTAGCCAAGGATAACCTACAGCTTCCTGATACTCCTGCCTCTGTCTCCCAAGTGCTCAAGTTATAGGCCTATACTAAGTCCAGTTTTATAGGGTGCTGGGGATAGAACCCAGGGCTTTGCACCTGATAGACAAGAGCTCTCTACCAACTGAGCTACATCCTCAGCAGAAGATGTGTCATACATGCTGCTTCCCTCACTTTGCTCCAAGAAATGGCTCTGGCTCTGGCTTGGGCTGAATAAGGGAGGTTCCAGGCAGGGAGCCATGGCTTGCTTCACTAGCACCATCCCTGCTTCTTCTAGGATTCAATAGGAATATGGGGAGGGGAATCCCTCCAGCAGTGCTCAGTTAGCAACAGAGGAAGGAGAAAGAACAAGGAAGAAGATTCTGGCTATGCACAGTGGCACACACACAGACACACACAGACACACAAACACAGACACACAGACACACACACGAATACACAGAGACAGATGGGGAGGGAGGGAGAGAGGGAGAGAGGGAGAGAGAGACAGACAGAGAGACAGAGACAGAGACACAGAGACACAGAGAGACAGTGGGATGCAGAAGGGGAGGGCAATGGGAGCGGGGGATGGTGGAGGTCAGACAACGTGTGATACGCATGTTGGAAGATGCCATAAAGAAACCCATTGCCAGACTGGCAAGATGGCTCAGCAGGGAAAAGTGCTTGGCACTTGCCACAAAAGTTGATGTCGGGAGTTCGATCCCCTCTACCCACCCAAAGAGGGAAGGAGAG
The DNA here is from genome assembly GCA_009823505.1 of Rhizomys pruinosus. NCBI lineage: Eukaryota > Metazoa > Chordata > Mammalia > Rodentia > Spalacidae > Rhizomys > Rhizomys pruinosus. The sequence goes on along the minus strand of VZQC01008976.1, from coordinate 2,525,763 downwards.
AAATGACACCACAAAGCTGGAATCTAACTTCCACATGTAAGATGTGGCACATGTACATATGTACACACATATTCTACATAACAAAAAAATAAAAAGATAAATATCCCTGTTAGCATAGAGTGAAAGACAGGGAGAATCATGGGCAATGTTCCAGCTGGGAGCTGCGGTAGCAGCAACTTAATGGGGAAAACCATGAGAGTGAGCTGGAACATGCATCAGAGTCCCCCAGATGTGGATCAAGATCACCAGGATGCTCATCAGAACCACACAGGATGTTCATCAGAGTCACCTGGAAGTGCACATTAAAATTACCTGGGAGGTGCATTAGAATTCCTGGGAGGCACATATTAGAATCATCTGTGATGCACATTAGACTCACATAGGATGCACATTAGAATCTCCTGGAATGTACACTAACATCACCTGCTATTCACATTAGAATCGTATGGGATGCACCTTAGAATCACCTTAGATGAACATTAATCACATTGGAGGCACATTAGACTCACCTTAGATGAACATTAGAATCATATGGGATGCACCTTAGAGTCTCCTGGGAGATGCAATAGAATCACTGGGAGGCCCACCCCCAAACCCTGTTCCCCTTCTAGCCCTGGGTACAGGGCCACTTTTTCTCTTAGCACCTCAGATCCCTGGACTACATTTCCGGTCCAGACTTGCCCATTGTGTCCTGAGCCCCTGGACTCACACCAGCTCAATTTTCCAGCCTGGCTGTTTAGACTCTTCACTAATGGTTTCCACCCCCATCTTGCCCTTGGACTCCTGAAAGCAGCCTCTGTCCTGTCTCTCCCCACTCCCACCCGGCCTTGGATTCCCTAGAGCAGCCTTGTTCCCTGCCACACTGCCACTGCTCCCTAGAGCTTGAGAGAGCAACTCTGGTTTCCCCAGCCACACATCCTGTTCTCCTTCTAGCCTTGGGCACTAGTCAACCTTTGCTCTTGGAACCCCAGATTTCTGGACTACCTTCCTGGTCCAGACCCACCCATTGTGTCCTGAGCCTGGACTCACACCAGTTAGGCCGTTCACAGATCTCCACCCCTCATCTTGCCTCTGGATTCCAGAGAGCAGCCTTTTGTCCTGGCTTTCCCCACTCCCACTTGCCTTGGACTCCCTAGACCAGCCTTTTTCCTTGCCTTTGGCACAAGCCAGCTTTTGTCCGTGACCCCTAGATCTCTGGACTACTCTCTTAGCTCCCTCTGGCTGTGAGTTCTCCAAATTGCACCCTGCCCATCCCCCTACATTGGGACCACCTGAAGCCCCTCCCACTGCTGAAAGATTAAGCTTTTCTCAGCCCTTTAGTAAGGGCCCAGACTTTGCAGAGAACACCTGAATCCAGCCTCCTCCTAGCAAGCTTCCCAAAATGGGCTGTGCCTCCAGACTAGTAGGGGCCAAGATTTTAGGAGGAAGACCAAGTGTTTAATTGCCACCTGACTTGACCTCTACATGAACTCCTAAGTAGCTGTACTAGAGCCCTCTGGTTCCTGCAAGATAAAATCAAAAGAGAAAACCTGAAGCCTTAGACCAACCAGGTTTTCAGAGCCAACAAGAAAACAACCAAGGTACATCAACTATACAAACAGAATTAGACTGCAATTCAACAAAGAAAAGCTTGAGTTTCACACCTGAATCACAAACAACAAAAGAAATCCACATGGTAAAAATCACAATGGAAAAATAATAATAATAATAATATGAAAAGCCCAATAATATGTCCCCACCAAACACCACCATGCATATAGGGGAGTTTGACAATGAAAAGCCCCTAGAGATAACCCAGGATGCAGAATTTAGAAGAACAATTATAAACATGGTGAAATAATTCAACAAATTTAAAGAACATACAAACAAATCAAAGAACTAAGAGAGGATAGGGATAAACTTCTGAATGAATTCACAAAAGAGATAGAAATATTGAAGAAAACTCAGGCTGAAATGAAGAAGGAAGTGAAACACTCAATAAGCTAATGTGAAAGAATAGGAGAAAGCCTCACCAATAGAATGAATGAAATGGAAAGCAGAATACCGAGACTGGATGATAAAGTTGAGGAACTGGACTGCTCAAGCAAAGATTATAAAAAATTTAAAAATCACAGGAATGGAATTTGCAGGAAATGTGGAACACTATGAAAAGACCAAATTTATGCAGCATAGGCATAGAGGAAGGAGAAGAATCTCAGGATAATGGTATTGACCAGGTCTTCAACAGGATAGTAGAAGAAAAATTCCCCAAATTAAGGAAAAACATGCCCATACAAATACAAGAAGCACACAGAACATCAAATTCAACAGGATCACAAAAGAAACTCCCCAAGACATATCACAGTAAAAACACTAAATGTACAGAATAAAGAGAGAATACTGAAAGCTGCAAAAGAAAAACAAGTCACATAAAGGAAAACCCATCAGAATTACAGTTGACTTTTCAATACAAACTATGACCGCCAGAAGGGTCTGGACCAAAGTATTCCTAGATCTAAATGACCATCGATGACAACCCAGAATACTTTAACCAACAAAAATTTCTATTATATAGTTGAAGGGGAAAGAAAAATCTTCCACAACATAAATAGGCTGAAAGAATTTATGTTCAGAAAAACCAGCCCTTCAGAGAATATGTAAATCACTACAAAGAACTGAAGAAAGGAATGACTATACGTAAGCAGCAACGGAAACAAACAAACAAACAAACAAACAAACTAACTAAATGAAGTTTGTCCAACAAGGCAAATACAAAGTTAATCCAAAAAGGCAAACAGAAATTAAAACGAAGAGAACCAATTCACATCTTTCTTTTTTTATTAATTAATTTATTTTTTATGTGTATGAATGTACTGTCTGCATGTAGGTTTGTGCACCCATGTCGTGCAATGCCGCAAAGATCAAAAGAGGGTGTTGGAGTCCCCTGGAACTGGTGTTAATGACAGTTCTCAGCCACCATGTGGGTACTGGGGATTGAACCCAGATCCTCTGCAAGAGCAGTCGGCACTCTTAACTGCTAGGCCATCTCTCCAGCCCCCCAATTCACACCTTTCAATAATAACTTTAAATATCAATGGAATGAACTCAGAAGTGAACTCAAAGGACACAAGATAGTTGAATGGATTATGAGAGAGATTATGATGAGAACCAATTCACATCTTTCAATAATAACTTTAAATATCAATGGAATGAATTCAGAATGAACTCAAAAGACACAGCATAGTTGAACGGATTAAGAAACAAAATCCATCTTTTTGTGGTCTGCAAAAAAATCATCTCACCTTCAAGGACAGACACTAACTTAAGGTGAAAAGATAGAAAAAAAAAAATTCCAAGCAAATGGCACTAAGAAGCAAGCAGGAGTTGCAATAGTAATATCTGATAAAATAGACTTCAAAATAAAACTAATCTGAAGAGATAAGAGAGTCACCTCATTCTTGTCAAAGGAACAATCAGCCAAGAAGATATTACAATCATGATCATATATTTGCCAAACTCTGGTGCACCCAACTTCATAAATACAATACTTCAGGAGGTTAAGTCACAGATTAATCCCAATCGACTAGTAGTAGGGGAGTTAAATACCACACTGTCTCCATTAGACAGGTCAACTGGACTAAGAATAAACAGAGAGATATCTGAATTAAACAATATCATGAGTGTGCAGAGATGAGATCGGGGGTTTCCCAGGACCACCTGAAGCACAGGTAGGAGCTGGGTGCTTCAGCTAGGCAGATTGTTTGGTTCAATTCAATCATCTTTGGTTGATTCAATTGTCTTGTGTGGCTGAAGCAGGCTAAAGAGGCATATATCACCCCCCCCCCAAATGGATTCTTTGGAGAACCTTCAGAACAGAAAGGGAAAAGTGAGTTAGATTTCCAATAGAAAGCCTAAAACTTAGACAAGTCAACACTCCATAAGCAAGGAGAAAAACCAATCAATCAAACAAACAACAAAGGTGAGGAATTAGAGATGGCTGAGAAACATCTTAAGAAGTGTTCAACGTCGCTAATAATTAAGGAAATGCAAATTAAAACCACTTTAAGATACCATCTCACTCCAATAAGACTGGCTAGGATCAAGAAAACAAATGATACCAAGTGCTGGAGAGGTTGTGGGGAAAGGGGAACACTCATCCACTGCTGGTGGGAATGTAAACTGGTACAGCCACTGCGGAAAGCACTGTGGAGAACCCTTGGAAGACTTGGAATGAACTTGCCACCTGGCCCAGCCATATCACTCCTGGGTATGTACCCACAAGACTCATCTTACCGCAGAGATACATGCACAGCCATGTTTATTGCAGCTCTCTTTACAATAGCAAGGAGCTGGAACCAACCCAAGTCCCCCTCAACTGATGAGTGGATAGAAAAAATATGGTACATCTACACAATGGAGTTCTATGTAGTGGTAAAGAAAGATGGCATCATGAACTTTGCAGGTAAGTGGTTGGAGCTAGAAGACATCATGCTGAGTGAAGTAACACAGTCCCAGAAAAACAAATGACGAATGGTATCCCTCATCTGTGGATACTAGCACCAATTACCTAATTGTATGGCAAACTGAGCAACATCAATGTGATCTGAAAACAACTGTGCTCTTATATTGTAGAATCCCTTAAAAATAAACAAATAAAGAAAAAAAAAAAAACAATATCATACAACAAATAGACCCAGCAGACATACTGGATATTCCATCCAAGCACCAAAGAATATACTTTCTATTGAGCACCTCATGAAACTTTGTCCAAAATCAACCACATATTGGGACACAAAACAAACCTCAACAAATACAAAAAAATTGAAAGAATTACATGCATTCTATCAGACGACTAAGAACCTTCTTAGGCTGGGTGTGGTGGCTCACGCCTTTACCTCTGAGTAGAACTCCATTGTGTAAATGTACCACAATTTCATTAGTCACTGGTCAGCTGAGGGATACCTAGGTTGCTTACATTTCTTTGCATCTAAGCACTTGGGAGGCAGAGGCAGATGGATCTCCGTGAGTTCAAGGCCAGCATGCTCTACATAGCAAGCTCTAGGCCAGCTGGGACTAAAGGGAGATGCTATCTCAAAAAGCCAAAACAAAACAAAAAACTAAAAATGTACCATTTGACCCAGTTATACCACTCCTTGGCATATACTCAAAGGACTCATCCTACTGTAAATATACTTGTACATCCATTCTGTTGCTGCCATTTTCACAATAGCAAAGAAATGTAAGCAGCTTAATTTTCCCTCAGCTGACCAGTGGCTAGTGAAATTGTGGTACATTTACACAATGGTGTTCTACTCAGAGGTGAAGAAAGAGGACATCATGATATTTGTAGGTAAATGGATAGAATTGTTATGCTAAGTGAAGTAACATAGACTCAGAAAAACAAAGTATGTTCCCCCTCATTTTTTCGGATCCTAGCACCAAATCCTTATATGTGAGTATATATCCTGATGTTAACTGTAGGAACCAGAAAATGGAAAGGAATCATGAAGGTAAAGGGAAAGAGGGAACCTGAGAGAGAAGAAGAGTAGGAGAGGGTGTTGCTGGGAGAGGTGGATAGGATGGGGATGCTTGAATGGAAGGGGACAGGGAGGGTTCTACAAGGAAATTTGGGCATAAAGGGAAAGTAGGTACTCAGAAGAGGTGGGGCCATTGGAGACTGATATTTTCAAGGGAGAAATGGGGAATATGGGGATACTTTAAATGGGGAAGGGCTGGAGGGAGGCTTGGCAGCAAGAGGAGAGAGGAGAGAGAAATGGTGCCGTCTGTTGTGGGAAACCAGAGGGAATCACATTAGTGTAACAACCTAATGACAGATCACATGTACAGTATCTCTCAATGAGTCCATATGTGTAAGTGAGGGCTGCATGGCAGGAAACAGTACCAGACGGGAGAGACCTTCCTTTGAGTTGTTGGCCAGGATAGTCCAGGAGACTCCCCAAATTACACAGACTACTGCCACAGCCCTTGATTACATCTCAGAATTTGAAGGTAAGACCCTACTGCTGAAGACAGGACTTACTTTGGAGACTGGATTTGGAGCCTTGGAGCTGGAACAGACATGGAAGCCACTGTCCCCAAAGGCTAATTCCCATCGCTTTGTTGAGCACTATGCAACTAGATAGGGGAGAACAGTAATCGATGGTCCAACACCAGCTTTAAGACCAACAACGCATCGATGAAGGCACAGCATAGGCACTGGTGCAGTTAGTGGCACTTTTATCTTGAGGGAAATCAGTGGATACCTAAGTGGACTTAAAGGCCACTCAATGGGAGAAAATCCACGCGTGGTACTGTAAACATGGCCAAGTATATATGAATGGATGGAGGGATGCTAGAACTTGGAGAAAACCCCAGGACTGTCACATCTCTAAACTAATGTAATTTCTTACTAGGTGCAAAATATCAATCCTTATGTGTGCAGTTAAGTATCCCAGTCACCACTCATCAAAGAAGCTTCTTTTGTACCACATGGAGACTGTTGCAGTGTGCCACAGCTGGTCATACACAGACATTGTCCTTGAATTGCCCAAGCCTAAACGGCACATCTGCAACACATCCCCTGCGCCTAAGGCTCATGAAACAGAATGAGGGATAAGGAGGACACTAATGAATTGGTCAACTCTCACTAATGAAGCTCCCATGAAACAGAGGGCCAGAAACACAAAGGGGCACAAATGCCCAAAGCATGGAGATTGGGAGCCTACAGAGGGCGGGTCCTGGGGACAGGACTCCCATACTAAGCTTCACTCACCCAGGGCTCAGGGACCTTTGTGGAAGAGGGGGTAGAAAGACTGTAAGAGCCTGGGAGGAGGTGCATGACCATATGGAAATAGACTCAAACAAGCTCTGAGGATCCTCTTCATATGGTCCTACAGTGATGGTGTCTGCATGCATAAGACTCATGCAAATTTAAGTAGACAAAATCCAGCATAGGATTATGGAAATGGGCAGCAGGTCCCAACATTAGTAGAAGAAATATTGGTACATGATTACTGCTGGGTGAAGAAAGGCTGAACTTCTTAAAGTGGGGGACTCTGGATGGGCTGACCAGACCTCACTGGATGAACTTGCACTGAGGAACACGTAGGGATGCTGACTTGACACAATGGGCCTTCATACAAATGAGGGAGCATAAGAATTCCTGTGGGGTGCTGTGGAAGGTGCCAGTGGGAAGGGGGTGTAAAGGGGATTAAGATCGATTGAGATGTTCGGTATAAAATCCAGAATAATTCAGTTAAAAATGGGAAGGAAAAAACCATAAAACCTCCATTAATAAATTATTTTAATCTCATCAATCTTTTATATTTGTCTCAGTTACTATAAAAACCTTGTTTTAGAAATCCTTTCAAAATACATACTGTTTCTGTATTCATACATTGTTTCTACATTTGTGCTTCTCTGCTGACAACCCAGCATTTCACTCACTGATGGTAAATAACTCTGATATGCTTAAATGAAGTACCAGTGTCTTAGTCCTTTTTCCTGTTGTCATAACTACTGAGGGAAAACCATTAATAAGAGACCAGAAACTGTGGCTATTAGGGAGTCCTCACAAGCCTAGTGAGGAGCCCAAACTGCTAGCTTCAACAATGCTCTAACCCGACACCACAGACTACATCACAGACCTATGGGCTCAGTCCCTGGAAACCAAACCCCTGTGAATGCATATTAAAATTTCCAGGATACTTCGTTAAGTTGTAAGTGGTTACCAGGTGTGGTGGCGCATGCCTTTAACCTAGCACTTGGGAGGCAGAGACAGGTGGATCTCTGTGAGTTCAAGGCCAGCCTGGTATATATACCGAGTTCCAGGACAGCCAGAGCTACAGGGAGACCCTGTCTCAAAAAGTCAATCAATCAATAAAATAATTAATTAATTAAATGTTGTAGGTGGTTTTGATTGCTTCAGAGAGTGCAATCTGTTCACTAGAGTTGAGAAGACAGTAACCAGACTCCTCTTCAATTGAACAGCATGATTTCCCAGAAAAAAGATTTATATTAGTTATTTTTATTAATTAAATATATAAAATATAACTATAACTTAAAATATTTTAAACCCTGGGAAAAACATTAAAAATTGTGTGGTTCAGCTAAAGTAATACTTTGGGATAAATTTATATCAACAATTTTTATCAGGAGAATAAAAAATATTTTTTTAGTCTTTTTGCGACAAGATCTCCCTTTAGTACTAGCTGGCCTGGAGCTCACTCTGTATATCAGGCTGGCCCTGAACTCACAGAGATCTGCCAAGTGATGAGATTAAGGACATGAGCTACACATCTGGTTAAACACTAATAAAAGTTTAGACCTAAAAAAAAAAAAAACAACAATAACAAAGTTTAGAAAACAGCAACAGAACAAAAAACAAAAGTAAATAATAATGAAACAAAATGTTGTTTATATGGGAATATCAACAGTCACCAAAGCTGTAATCAATTTGGTAAGAATTCTCAAGTTGCAAATTTCCAGTATCTACTATGGGAAAGTTGTTAAGAAATTCTAAAAGCTAAACAACACAGAAAACTCCTGAAAAAGTAAAAGTTGGCAAAGCTTCTGAGAGATGGGGGACCTGAATGGTCTTCCACCTACTGAAATATTCAATTTGTTGTCTGACTCTGTGTATTGTAATACTGAGCACAATACGAGAATGCCACATAATGATGGAATTAAGAGTACTTTAATAGCCAGTCAAGAGTGGCTAATGCCCCAAAGAACTCTTGACCCTGAAGAGAAGCAGAGAAAGGTTTATAAAGCTTCAAACCACAGCTACATCATTCCAGGGCAAAGCCAATAACCATATTTACATCAGATCACCGTAGTTTTACTAGACCGGGGAGGTCAGTTAACAAAGAGTTAACGAGGAGGTTTTTCAGTTAACAAAAGTATCTAGGTTTTGGTCAGGGAAAATGAATTTCTCAGACTTGCAGAAACAATGGACTCTCTGAAACTGCAGGTGTAGTGGGGGAAAGGGTGTTCTGCCTGGCAGTTGTCGGTTTCCCAGTAATGTAGAAACAATACACTTATCTACATGAGATTGGCTGGCCTAGCTCAGTCAGCAGAGCATTGAATTGAGCAAGGAGGGGCAGCTGGGCAGAAACACAGGGCGAGTAAAAGTCAGGGAGAATACAATGGAGTTGGTCTCGCCATTTCAATATATACATTTCTCTTGGCTCAGGAAGCTTAATTGTTAAACTCTTCCAAACATTTGTGGAATAAATACATCAATACTATACAAACTCTTCCACACTTCCAAACTTACATCACTTTGATATAAAACCAGATAAATTATAACAGGATAAGGAATCCCTCAGGAAAGTGGATTAAAATATTAACAAAGTGTATGCCAGGTATGGTGGAGCACACCTTTAATGCCAGCCCTGGGGTGGATTTCTGTGAGACCAAGCCTTGTCTCATCCACATAGTGAGTTCAGTGGTATCGAACTGAATCAAGCATTATATAAACAGAATAATGTTTCATGTCCAATTGTCTGACCTTCATTAAAAGGCAAAAATCAATCAATTTTAGAAAATATTTTATTTTTAATTTTCTGTTTATTGTGTATGAGTGTATTGCCTACATGTATGTAAAGTGCACCCATGTCATGCAATGCCTGTGGAGGTCAGAAGAGGGTGCTAGATGCCCTGGAACTGGAGTTATGAACTGTTAGCCACTATGTTGGTCTTCTATAAGAACAGCCAGTGCTCCCAACCATTTAACCATCTCTCTAGCCCTCAATTAATGTATTTTGTCAGACTGAGAAAAAAAGCAGTAGATATAAGAAAAGCATTTGAGGGGCTGGAGAGATGGCTCAGCGGATAAGAGTACCGACTACTCTTTCCGGTTCGATTCCCAGCACCCACATGGCGGCTAAGAACTGTCTTTAACTCCAGTTCCAGGGGAATCTGACGCCCTCTTCTGACCTCTGCAGCAATGCATGACACGGGTGGACCAACCTACATACGGACAGTACATTCATACACATAGAAAATAAATAAACAAATAAATAAATAAATGAAAAAAAGAAAAACATTTGATAAAAATCAATACAATCTTCACATTTTTGTAATTTCTGGCCTGCCAGATTCATTCTCACTTATGATTGCTTTTCTCAGTCTCCAAATCATTTCAATCTTATACAAATGCTTTTTCAAGCATCCTCTTTTTTTTAAAAAGATGCTTTGTTTTTGTGTAGGGGGTCATATGCATGTGAGTACGGGTGTCCTCAGAGACCATCGGGAGTCCTGGAGCTGGAGTCATAGGCAATTGTGTGCTGGGAACCAAACCAAGGTCCTCTATAAGAGCAGTATGCACTCTGCCGCTGAGTCATGGGAGAAATTTATATTCCTAATCAAACATCCTCTTTTCTTTGCACTTATTTGTCTTAGATGATCTTATTTCTCTCTTTACCTAGAGTTGCTTTTTTATATGTTCAGTTCAAATTCCAGGGACCTGTAAATCAAGAAACCATAAACAAATTTAATATAAAGCAAAGAATGTTTTATTTGGATACAGAATAGTTTTGTGAGTTAGAAAATGCAGGCTCAGCCAGTCTGAGCCATCAACATTTTGCTGAAGGAAAGTGGGCTTGAGCTTTTCTCAAGTGCAGTGGTGGGGAACTGACATGAACAGGAAAGGTGGTCGCACATATGGCAAGTCCCGTGACACATCCAAGTCTGATTATGTCCTTATTTATATATAACCCCATACTTAAAGAATGTCGAGCCTGTATTAATATATATTAGTTTCATGTGCTTTTTTTTCCCCTTCTGGAAATAGAGGTAGGGAGAACTGTTTTCTTTTCAAAACATGGTTTTGTGCAGAGAGAAGCGATGATGAAATGCCCATCCTTGAGTTGGTGGATCAATGCTTATGTCACAGAGAAAAATAGATAGTAGAGGGTTTCAGACAATACTGCCAAGAGTGGTCTCATTTCTTTGCTCACTAGGAGGCTAGAAAGATTTTCAAACACAGCGTGTCCTGGAGCCATGTGAATCACAGTTACTTTAGGGAAGTTTGATATTATTAATCTCAGTGAGATGTTTATTTTAAGGTTATTGAGGTCTTGGTGTAAACTCATTCCCAGTGCAAACGACTATGGATAGTTTTAAGAATAAATAAGTCTGTTCTTGGTGGTGGTGTCTGAAAGCCTCAGCTGCATATTTTTCTCTGTGATGTGACATCGACCAAATCAAGGATGGATATTTCATTGTCTCCTTCTCTCTGCACAAAAGTTAGAAAAGTGAAAAAAGAACTTTAGGCCAGGTTGTATAAATGTCTTGTTGAGCTTGGTGCTGGTTCACCAACTAAAGGATTGGGATGAATAGCAAATTAGCCATATCTTCTTGCCATTTGTAGGATTTTGTTATTTTGTAGGACAATGTTATTTTGAAGAAATTCTCCATTTTGTACTTACTTTTTCCTAGAAGTAGTTTGCTAACTGCCATAGAGAAGCTCGTTGTGAGGCAAGGTTTTGTACTATGAGAACATATAGAAACGAGGACCATCCTAACCCCAAGATGAGACAACCGGATGAAGCTCATCAGTCGCATTTCAAAGAGCCCAGAAGGTCAGAGATGAGAAATTGAAACATAAACAGATTTCCTTGATTATTTATAGAGCATATGAAACAGTTATGATATACTTTTTGAGTTACGTAGACAGGTTCCCAAAAATATTACTCAGCCCTTGAATTATCAGTATTCCACTGTTTGAAGTCATGAAGAATTTTCACATGCAGACTTTTGACATGAGCATGAAAAGGTCTTGTTCCAAGTCTAAATAATTCTGGTTTGGCCAAATTTCCAGGTCTTTTATGGAAGTAGAGTCTGAGCTTTCTGAGTGAGTTGTTCATAGGCTCATGGAAACAGTATTCCCTACAGAGGGATCTCTTCCCATGGGCCCTTTTGCTGCTGCAGCTGCCGGGCAAAACCTTTGGTTTCCTGGATTCTTCCTGTGAAATGGCCAGGTGCTTTGATTATAGCCAGGAGTTTTGACAAATGGACAGTATTTAAGAGCTCTCATACAAGATCCATTTGACTAGAAGAAGCCAGAAATTCCCTTTTCTATATCATGAACATTCCAGCTTTAGGGGAGGCCGCATGCCAACTCCTTTTCCTGGGCAAGGGCATACTGTTTTACTTGTACCAATTTAGCATGTGGGAGAGAATTGGCTTCTCTTTTTTTTCACATAAATTTATTTTTATTTTTTTTAACAAATCTAGACCCGTGTTTCTGCCCATTCCCCCACCCTGCCAAAGCTCATGCATTCTGCCAAACATGCTTTTCATCTCTTTCTCAATATTCTCCATGAGAAAGTTGACTGTTTTGAGCAGAAGTTCACTGTTTCAGTCAGTTGGCTTTTCTATTTGTAGGTAAAGACCCAGTTGTGTATCTGCTCTGTGATGCATGACATCATCTCTAAAGTGAGATCTGGAGGTAAACTAGACAACTTCTACTTTCGGTCATGTACATTTTTGTGAGAGGGTTCTGGGATAGTCAGTCTGTCATGGTCAGACAGTAATGGGGGTGTTCTTCCTTTGCCAGGAGAGAGTCTGGAGATATTACAGCCAGTGAGTGTTATTCTGGAAGAAGAAAGCAGGAGTGGAGTGTCTTGTGAAATGCTGATCTCCTGGCAGGAGGCGCTGAGTTTGTGTCTCAGCTAAATGGGAAACAGGAACTGTGTGAGAAAACCCATAACTATTTATTCAGTGGTTTGCATCAATTGGCAGTAATTGAAACTGTTGTTGGGCCAGAGGGTAAATATTTAGCAACAGCGTTTATTGTTGGCTGTAAGTGCCCAAAAGTCTATTTTTTTCACCACAAACCTCAGTTAGTGCTCTTAGCATGTTTTCTTCTCTTTCCTTGATGAAGAGAGAGAGAAAAAAAGACTATAACGAGAGTGCTGCAGGACTGTTAAGTCAGGGAGGCTGCTTCCCCAGCTCCAGAAGGTCAAAGAAAGGGCTCAGTTTGCTCTAATATAAAATTAGAAAGGGGATGAGCCTTTCCGATGAGTTTAGAACCCAGCTCCAGGATAGCCTGTCTGTCTCAAGAGTCTGCATGTGGAACAGGGGAATAATAATGTAGATTTGAGTAGGGCCCAAAGAAGTCCAGTTTCAAAGATGAAGTAACTAGGTATCCAACTCATGGTTGAAAAGCTGCAGTTTCTCTTGAAAAGCCTCCTGTCCTTCTGTGGCTAGCTGAGGGAAGGTGGAAGTTGCTAGGCACAGTGCAGAAGTGAGTCACCTATTTGTATGGAGCAGCACCCCGGGGAAAAATTGCTCCCATAGGATCAGCTGGTGAATGTGAAAGAAATGTTAGGCTTTCTGTATACTTTCAGGGTGAACTGTGATGTTATTACCATAGGGCTGAGCTGTGAAAAATCACCAGGTAGTAGAACATTCTTCATATAGTATGGCCACAAAGAACACCTTCCAAGGTGGGTGGATAGATAGTTCATGCTTGAAAGCTAGCCCTCTGGAAGCCAAGGAAGGGGGGTCTGGAGTTCAAGGACTGCCTGGGCTATATAATGAGACTCTGCATCATCCTGTCAGCCTCCTAAGGTGATGGGGCTACAAACCAATACCTGAAAAGCACCTGCTTTCTGGAAAGATAGCAGTCATAAGAATGTGGATGTGGAACTGAAGGTTATGTACTGCAATAGTGGTAATGTCACTGGGTGCTGTGAGCCTTCTGTCCTGGGAGGGTGCATGGTATGGTGAGGACAGCTATAATTAGTACCGATGAAGGAATGCTTCAATAGAAGTCTTGATTTCCTGTACAATTCAGAGACTTAAAAAAACACTGATGAATTTTGGGAAGATATTTATATGGGTCATTTTGGATCATGGAAACAATGAATATGATTGTATCAGTTGATTTTTATGATCATAGAGGAACATAAAGGGTGTCTAGAGAGGGGTGAGTGACTATAGGGCTTTTAAGCAGTAGATTCCATATATCTTTTGTTGATAACTTTAGCAATCAAAATTTTCCAGTTGCAGTTTTTAGAATGACCACAAGATGTCACTATAAAGTCAGTGTAACAAAAAGCTATTATTCCTTGATGGATCTGAATTCAAAATTCTGCCATGTTCCCAGACGTATGCTGAAGCTTCTTTTGTCTAGTTTTAGTTTCCTTTTAAGCTAATAAATACTGATTTTTGCATATAAATATTGCACATAAACATTCAAGCATGATTATTTCACGGATGGACAACTTGAGAATGAGGCAATAAGTATGTGCAAGGTTGAAATTCTAGAATTCTACTTTTAATTTGTGTGTATTTGTGTATATTGAGTGTGTGTGTGTGTGTGTGTGTGTGTGTGTGTATATGTGTGTGTGTGAATTCATGCGTGGGGCGTCCTGAGGCCAGGGGTCAACATTAAGTGCTTTTCTCTACGGCTCTTTATTTTTTCTGGCAGGAGTCTTCTCTGAACACCCATCACGCTAGGATTGTTATGTGGATGCTGGGCATCTAACTTGAGCCCTTGTGCTTGGACAGCAAGTGCTTTATCCTCCCCCCTGCCCATGTTCTTAATCTTCTGAAAACCCACCGTACCATGTTCCACAGTGCCCTTACTATGGGCCATTCTTAGCAGCCGTTGCCGTGGATTCCAATTGGCCCCACTCCTGGAGGCTCGTTCCGGTAATCATCTTAGTGCCATAACGTGCTATCTCACATTTTCCTTTTCATTTCCCCGATGGTTGGTGATACTGAGCGCCCTTCCCAGTTTCCATGGGCCACTGGGAATGGGGCTACTGTTTACTGCATATGGAATTTTAGTTTTGTGAGGTGAAGAGTTCAGGAAGCACACAGTAGTGACGACTGGACACTGGGGATGAACTGTTCAACAGCAGCTGAACTGTACTTAAAAGTGGCGAAGACGGCAAAATCTCTATTTGTGTTACCAGAGCATAAATAATGAAAAAGGTGAAACTATAATTTTACCAACCTGAATATTACCTACAAAATAGAAGTTATTTCCTATTAACTCCAATGTATTTATAGGGAAAACATTTATGTCTAACCTTTCATTTAGTTTCTCTAGGCCATGAGGTTTTTTTTTTCTAAGAAAAAAATATGTGTACAATTGAGCTGATCCCGTGGCATATTCCTATAACTCCAGAACTCAGTCGGCAGAGGAAAGAGTGTGGGGGTCTCCAGGCCACCAGCGTGGGCTACATAAAAACTACCACTCCTTTTTCAAAAGGTCAAAGTTGGAAAAACAAATGTATTTTATTTTGCATTTATTTCATGATTGTAATTTTTGTTTGCCTGAAATGTAAATCATAGATATTAACACATTAAAAGTGTATTATATATATTACTTCTTGTGCTATTTTCCCAAGGATTAATCTTATCTGTAATAGATAAACTTTTTATTCTTTTTTTTTTTTTTTTGAGACAGGGTCTCCCTGTAGCCCCCAGCTGGCCTGGAACTCGCTCTGTAGACCAGGCTGGCCTTGAACTCACAGAGATCGCTTGCCTCTGTCTCCCAAGTGCTAGGGTTAGAGGCATGCACCACCATGCCCGGCCAACTTTTTTATTCTTAATGTTTGTGTGTTTTAAATTGTAACTTAAAGTAGAAACACAGCAGCATATGTAGCTAAAAGTTGGAACTACTATCAAACACATTGTGAATTTCTATTCTCTCTTCATTACAGTACCTCATCAGAAAGCTATGACATGGAACATTAATATTGCCAAGAAGTTTAGCTGCAAATGGACCACAGGAGAAAATGTGTTTTACGATCTTTATGTTACCCCCTGAATACATTTTAAATTTCAGAATTTTGGACTATACAGCCTACATATGCATAAGTGCAGGCTTTTTCATGTCTCTGCAAGTGCTGTGGATGGCAGGTGCTGAGTGGTAGGTGCAGAGGGGCTATTGAAGGAGAGGGGTTTTCCTGGGGTCCTTCCTACTGCAAACTCCTAGCTTCTGTAGCCATAAAATTGGGTTCGGACAGTTTAATAAATTTAAAGAAGTCAAAAGGGAAAAAAGATGAAGGAATGAAAAGCAATTAAATAGAGTGTATACTAGAGAAAGATAGAAAAAAAGCACAGGAAGATCCAAAAGGTGGCTCTTGGTCATGGGTGTGATGATGCTTCAGCAGATATGTTAGAATGAGAGGATGCAGATGCAGCACCAGCATCAGAAATGCAACGGGGAGCTGTGTGGCCACACAGTGCTAAGAGGCTGACGGTGGGCCTTGCAGTCAGTACTGCATCTGAGATGCAATGGAAAGACACCACCCAGTTGCAACTACCAAAACCAGTTCAGAACAGATGACTTGAGTAGATCTACTGTCAATAAGGAAATAAAATCAGTTCAGCACATTTTCAGAAAGAACACTGCACACCCAGGCTGCTACAAAGGGGAATTCTAACCCACATTTAAGGAAGAGATAATTCTAGTTCTACAAATATTCTGCCGGAAAACTAAAATAGTTATGCCTGCCCCTGGAAGAACAAGTTTTGAGTTTTATAAGTAGTAGTGAGGTCTAGGCATGACTACTTCTCACTTATGTAACAGTGTAGTGGATGATATGCTGTTAGCCATGGCCAGCATCTTTGGCAAGAATAGCTGTGGATTCTTATAGGGGAAAGACAGCATCTTCAGCAAGTGGTGTTGGCAAAACTGGATCACCAATTGCAGAAGAATGAAATTAAACCCCTACCTCTCACCCTGAACAAAAGTCAGCTCCAGATGGATTAAAGACCTCAATGTGAAACCCCAAACTCTGAAGGCAATAGAAGAAAAAGTTGGCAGCAGACTACAAGACACAGGTGTAGGAAAAGACTTCCTAAATCAGCAGCTGCGCAAGAATTATGGTCGACAAATGACAAATGAGACCTCATTAAACTCAAAAGCTTCTGTACATCAAAAGAGACAATCAAGGAAGTGAAGAGAAAACCCACAGAGTGGGAGGAAATTTTCACTGCAGATACATCTGACAAAGCATTGATTTCCAGAATATATAAACTACTCAAAAAACAAAGAAGAAAGAAAACAAATGACCCACTCAATAGATGGAGCAAAGAGCTGACAGAGACTCCACAAAGCGGGAATTTAGAGTGCTGGAGAAACATCTTAAGAAGTGTTCAACGTCACTAAACAATTTAAGGAAATGCAAATAAAACCACTTTAGATATCATCTTACTCCAATAAGACTGGCTAGGATCAAGAAAAAACAATGATACCAAGTGCTGGAGAGTTGTTGCGGGAAAGGGAACATTCATCCACTGCTGGTGGGAATGTAAATACATGGTGTTATATGCCCACTATGGAAAGCAGTGTGGAGTAACCTTGGGAAGACTTGGAATGAACTTGCCACCTGGACCCAGCCATACCACTCTGGGCATGTACCCACAGGACCGATTTCTTACCGCAGAGATACATGCACACCATGTTTACTACAGCTCTTTCCACATTAGCAAGGAGCTGGATAACCAGCCCAAGTGCCCCTCAAACAAAGAGTAGATAGATGCAAAATGTGATACATCACACAATTGAGTTCTATGCAGTTGGTAAAGAAAGATGTCATTCATGAACTTTGCAGGAAAATGGCTGGAGCTAGAAAACATCATGCTAATGGACTAGTACATCACAGTCCCAGAAAAACAAATGACGAATGGTATCCCTCATCTGTGGATACTAGCACCAATTACCTAATTGTATGGCAAACCAAGCAACATCAATGTGATCAGAAAAACAACTGTGCTCTTATATAGTAAATCCCTAAAAAATAATAAAGAAACAAACAAAAAAGAATAGTTGTGGCTTCTTTTTGTTGTTTTGGTGTGTGTGTGTGTGTGTGTGTGTGTGTGTGTGTGTTGGATGTGGAAGCCAGAAGCAGACCTAAGGTGTCTCTCCTCAGTTTTGTGTGTGTGTGTGTGTGTGTATGTGTGTGTGTGTGTGTGTGTGTGTGTGTGTGGTCGACATGGAAGCCAGAAGCAGACCTCATGTGTCTCTCCTCAGTTGCTCTCCACCTGTACTTCTTCAGGCTGGATCTCTCCCTGAGCCTGAGCCTCATCAATCCAGCTAGGCCGGCTGGTCATAGATCTCCCAGGATCCCCCGTCTGCACTCTGACCCCATCCCAGTGCTGGAATCACACTCATGGGCCATGGCGCATGCCTTTTCTGTGGATTCTTGGGATCAGAACTCAGGTTCTCATGCTTTCTCTCTGGGCTGGCACTTCACTGATTGAACCGCCTCCCCGGCATCCAGGTAGTACTGCTGGGCTTCAACTCAGCTTCACACGTGCTAAGTGCTCTTCCACTGGGTTATATGCCTCTCCCAAGCTGAAGAAAGTAATCTTAAATTAAGTTTCTGTCTTCGAATGGTATCCCTCATCTGTGGATGCTAGCACCAATTACCTAGTTGTAAGGCAAACTGAGCAAGGTTAATGTGATCTGAAAACAACTGTGCTCTTATATTGTGAATCCCATAACAGGTTCTAGAACTAAGCTACCATTTGTTTTCAGAGTTAGGAAGTTTGGGTATATGGATGAATGATATGTATGCATATTGAGAGTAATATAAGATCAAAGGAATATGGAAAAAACTAGTTTGTCATGACATTATGTCTAACCATAGTACTTATTTTATGGGAGTGCTTCTTAGTATTTCTTATACGAGGCTGCTTGAGCTTTTGTCCAAGCATTTTCTAAAATATTATAAAGTAGTTAAAAGTATCAGGCTGGTGTAACTTAGCCTTTCTGAATGTTTAACAACCATACTTAATGCTCATACCAATTTGGCTGACGGTCTTAAGGGATAACTTTGTTCTTTGCCCTCAGAGGTCAACTAAGTCCCAGGGGACTATGCATAGGGGCATCTCTTGAAATGTCCTGCAAATGTGAGTCACCAGTCTTCCTGTGCAGGAAGATCTTGGAGATCCACTAATGGGACTTCAGCAGTGTCCAGTCTATAAATAGGAAAGTCTGTTCATGCTTCAAAAAGGGAAGCCTGGTCTATCAAGACCTGATTTTGTCCTCAAGTGGATGGAACTGGTGATTGAAAAGTCAAAAGGATCCAGGGACTCCCTCTCCCCCCCAAAAAAACCCTGAGTGACCCTTGAGGACCAGATACTCAACTGACCTTGAGAAAACAAAAACCTTGGATAATCTGGGCTGTGTGGCCTTAAACATTCCAAATGGAAAGTACAACCATAAATAAATAAATAGTAAGGTCTGATAAATTGTATTTCAGGTATAAAATTTGAGATATATAAAAAGACAAAAAAAAAAAGAACACAGTTGTTTTGCCTGTCTTACTGGTAAGTGCAGATAGCCTGTGGCTACCATTGCTTTTGCCATCCTTCAAAGATATGAGAAGACACAGCTTTTCAACCTTCCAATATGGACTGAAGATTCATGTCTCTCCAAGAATCCTCCAAACCTTCAGTGCCAGATGGGGACTGCTGAAACATCCAACTTGTGGACTGAGATACTACTGGGGTTTCACTCTCTTCAGAGTATAGACTGCCACTGTTGGACTACCCAGGCTGTATCATGGAGACCAGTACAGGAAGATCAAGACAGGATGCGGTGCTTACTGGACCTCATTTGGTGACTATGGGAAGGGAAAATCCCAGTGTGGAATACAAGGGCAGAACTGATGGTGGTTTGGGCTTGCCAAGGAGTAGCCTTCAAACATGACATCTGTTCTAGTTTGTCTTCTATTGCTGTGACAAAACACTCTGACTGATACTGTTCTAGGTTGTCTTCACTGCAACCAAGGTGTGCGTCCACCAATGGTCTTTCCTGACCTCTCACAGTGCCAAGCCTCAGCTGCTTTCTGTGACCCCCTCAAATTTCAACACCAGAACCATATAGGAGACTCTTACACACTACCAAGTCTTGCTTCTGGCTTGAGGTGGAGGCTCAGGCCCCTTCTGGAACATAGCTTCTGTGTGCTGACCCTGAAGAAATTCTTCCCAGAAGAATCACCACAGTGATGCTGGTTTCTTGTTACTTACAGCTGATTCTTCAGCCCCAGCTAACCAGAACCCATAGATTAAACAGTCCTGGAGAGATGGCCTAGTGGTTAAGAGCGCCGACCGCTCTTGCAGAGGACCCGGGTTCGATCCCCAGCACCCACATGGCAGCCGAGAGCCATCTGAAACTCCAATTCCAGGAGAACTCCAGTTCCAGGGGAGTCCCACACCATCTTCTGACCTCCATGGCGTTGCACGTCGCAGGTGCCAGACTTGCATGCAGACAATACATTCATACACATACAGAAATAAATAAAATTAAAAAAAATTTTAAACAGTCCTGATCTCTGCTTCCCTTTGAAACTAGAAACTTCACAAGCCAGGCCTCCATTGTCTACAACTGCTCCAAGCTCCACAGCAATGATCTTTAGGCATCCAATGATTTTTCTAGCCCAAATTTCCAAACGCCTCCACAGTCCTTCCCCAAAACACCAAGGTCAGGTCTGTCACAGCAATAACCCACACTCTGGTACCAATTTCGGTTCTAGTTTGTCTTCCATTGACATGACAAAACACTCTGACCGACACCAACTTGGGGAAGAAAGGGTTTATTCAGCTTACATCTCCTGGGTCACAGTTCATCACTTAGGGAGCCCAAGGCAGGAACTCAGGGCAGGAACCTGGAGGCAGGAGCTGAAGCACAAGCCATGGAGGAATGCTGTTTACTGGCTTGCTCCCCTGGCTCATGCCCAGCCTGCCTTTTTATACAGAACACAACAACCTGCCCAGGGTGGCACCACTCATTGTGGGCTGGGCTCTCCCACATTGCTTGACAATCAAGACAGTACTCCACGGATGTGGCCACAGGCCAATCCAATGGAGACAATTCCCCAATTGAGGCTCCCTCAACCCAGGTGTGTCAAGTTGACACTAAAGCTATCCAGCACAATTTGCCCATTTGTCAACTTGACACACAAAACACATCACTATTAAACCACCACCTTTCCAGTTCTTATCCTCAAAGTATGATGTTAACATTAATCACAACCTAAGACAGCACAACCTTAAAAGCCCCACAGTCCTTAAAATGTCCAAACACTTGAAAGTTCACAGTCTGGGGCTGGAGAGATGGCCTAGCGGTTAAGAGCGCCGACCACTCTTACAGAGGACCCAGGTTCGATCCCCAGCACCCACATGGCGGCTGAGAACCGTCTGAAACTCCAATTCCAGGAGAACTCCCGTTCCAGGGGAATCTGACACCCTCTTCTGACCTCTGCGGCATTGCACGACACAGGTGCACAAACCTGCATGCAGACAGTACATTCATACACATACAGAAATAAATAAAATTAAATAAAAGTTCACAGTTTATTAAAAGTCTTAACTGTGGGCTGCTATAAAATCCAAAACAAGTACTGTCTTATTTCAAAGGGAAGAATCAGGTACATTCAAAACCTAAGTCCAGCAAAGTAGCTCAAGGCTGGACACCTGGGACTCACGATCTTCTGGGCTCCAAAGGGTTTCAGCAGCTCCCCTTCTCTGACTCTGCTGTCCGTGGCACACACAGCTCATCTCGCAGGCCCAGGTCAGCTCTATCTCACACCTGCTGCTGCTCTTGGTGGTCGTCCCATGGTCCTGGCATCTCCAAAGAGCTGGGGTCTCCACTGAAACTGAGGCAGCACCTTCACCAATGGTCTCTTCTGACCTCTCTTGGTGCAAAGCCTCAGCTTCTCTCCATGACCCCTGCAATCCTGAGGTCTTCACGGCAACTGAGGTGCACTTCCACCAATGGTCTTTCCTGACAGCCTCTCACAGTGCCAAGCCTCGGCTGCTCTCTGTGACTCCCTCAAATTTCAAAACCAGAACCATATAGGAGACTCTTACACACTACCAAGTCCTGCTTCTGGCTCGAGATGGAGGCTCAGGCCCCTTCTGGAACACAGTTTCTGTGTGCTAACCCTGAAGAAATTCTTCCCAGAAGATTTCACCACAATGATGCTGGTCTCTTATTACTTACAGCTGATTTTTCGGCCCCAGCTAACCAGCATCAATTGTCCCAGTACAACAAAGATTTCCTTTCAGGTTCTGGTCTCTTGTTACTTACAGCTGATTCTTCAGCCCCAGCTGACCAGAAGCCACAGATTAAACAGACCTGATGATCTCTGCTTCCCTTTGAAACTTCACAAGCCAGGCCTCCATCATCTACAACTCTTTCAGCAAAACTGTTCCAAGTTCCACAGCCACGATCTTTAGGCATTCAATGATTTTTCTAGCCCAAAGTTCCAAATGCTTCCACAATCTTTCCCCAAAACACCAAGATCAGGTCTGTCACAACAATAACCCACTCGCGGTACCAATTTCTGTTCTAGTTTGTCTTCCATTGACATGACAAAACACTCTGACCGACACCAACTTGGGGAAGAAAGGGTTTATTCAGCTTACATCTCCTGGGTCACAGTTCATCACTTAGGGAGCCCAAGGCAGGAACTCAGGGCAGGAACCTGGAGGCAGGAGCTGAAGCACAGGCCATGGAGGAATGCTGTTTACTGGCTTGCTCCCCTGGCTCATGCCCAGCCTGCCTT
>VZQC01008976.1:2461789-2502771 GCA_009823505.1 Rhizomys pruinosus | reverse complement strand
GGCACAGGTGGATGAGAAGTAAAACAGTCCACTCTCTCTGGAGCTGTTGACTTGGACTCTGGTCAATTCTGGCTGTTTCCTTTCATGGGCTGACAGTTTGTCCAGGAGTAACCTTTCGATCCTACTAATGAAGCACAAGCAATTAGATATATAGGTATTTAAGCAGCAAAGCCTGCCTTTTTATACAGAACACAACAACCTGCCTAGGGTGGTACCACTCATTGTGGGCTGGGCCCTTCTACACTGCTTGACAATCAAGACAATACTTCACAGACGTGGCCACAGGCCAATCCAATGGAGCCAATTCCCCAATTGAGGCTCCCTCAACTCAGGTGTGTCAAGTTGACACTAAAGCTATCCAGCACAACATCTTTCAGCCTAATAAAAAAAATCATAAGCTGAAGATGCTAAAACCTGTGATATATGTGGCATGCATATGTGCATATTTTTTTTAAAATTTTTTATTAATTTTATTTATTTCTTTTTTTCTTTTTTTAATACTTTTATTGATGAATTCTGTATTTCATTCATTATCTTTCAGTCCAATTTAGACACATTACCCTTTCCCTGCCCTCATCCCACCCCTGTTCATGCCTTCTGCCATAAATGTCTTACATCTTTCTCTCAGTCTTTCCAAAGTATTTCCAAGTATTTCGTTTTGGGCAGAGTTTAACTGTATCATTCAGTTCTTTAACCCAGTCTTTATGTTGTTGTTTTTCCCCTCCCCTTTTGATCCAACAAATGCCTATTTAATCATCACATATGCATCAGAATTCTGACATCTGGGAATAAACTATATGTTAATTCCAAAATATGTTTAGGCATTCATATTTTCCCCTTTAATTTTATATTACTCTAAAATATGAATACATACTTTACACCCATATACAATAATTATTTCTATATGTGTATGAATGTACTGTCTGCATGCAAGTTTGTGCACACATGTCGTGCAATGCTGCGGAGGTCAGAAGAGGGTCTCGGATTCCCCTGGAACAGGAGTTCTCCTGGAACTGGAGTTTCAGATGTTTCTCGGCTGCCATATGGGTGCTGGGGATTGAACCCAGGTCTTCTGTAAGAGCGGTCGGCGCTCTTAACCGCTAGGCCATCTCTCCAGCCCCATATGTGCGTATTTTAGAGTGATGCATATTGGAAAGAACAACAACAACAACAGACTGGGTCAAAGAACTGACTGAAATGGTGAGCTTCTGCTCTAAACACTAAACTTCTGCATCGAGAATTTTGAGAGAGACTGAGAAAAAGATGAAAAACATATTTGGCAGAATGTATGAGCTGTGGTGGGGTTGGGGGCAGGCAGAGGGGCACGGGTCTAGATTTTATTTGTAATGTAATTTTGAATGAAATGCACAGAGCTTCAATAAAACATTGGCTTTAAAAAAAAGAAAGTCAGCTGCTACTACAGATTAAAAAAATTAATGTTCTGTCTAAAATGTCCTTAACACATTCCATGTTCTTATTATTGGTAAGAACAAGGGCATTTTTAGTGAAGATTTCCATAAATTCTATGTGTGAATCACTATAAAGCTACACATCTATACATTAGGACATAGTATTCTTTTCTTTTCTTTTTAATGTGTATGAGTGTACTGTCTGCATGTAGGTTTGTGCACCTGTGTCATGCAATGCTGCGGAGATCAGAAGAGGGTGTCGGATTCCCCTGGAATTGGAGTTAAAGATGGTTCTTAGCTGCCATGTGGGTGCTGGGAGTTGAACCCGGGTCCTCTGCAAGAGCAGTCGGCGCTTTTAACTGCTGAGCCATCTCTCCATCCCCCATAGTATTATTTTCTATGTAAAAAAACACATTTTGAGAAAGGATCTCCATATGTAGCCCAGGGTTGCCTCAGATTTGGGATTCTCTAGCTTCATCATGTGACACTAAGCCCAGCCTGTCCTCTTAATTTTATGATAAGATCTTACTTGTAGTCTTAAAATATTCTTGTAACAAAACTGCTTCTAGAACTAGAAAACCTAGCTAGCACTCATCAAATGAAAGAAGCCTATTCAGAAAGAAGTGTTTGAAACATCAGCACCATATTGCAAAATCTGAGTGTGCAACTTCGTGGGTGAACAGAGGTTTATAGTCTCCAGGGACTGGTGCCAATACCAGCACCTGGTGTCTGTGAACCTTGGCTCTCCATGCCCAGGGCTTTCGGATCATTTCGGCTATCTACCTGTGAAGTGCTAGCCAGGAGGTTTTGAAGCGATGACAAGGAATAGACCTGTAGTTATAAATTTCTGCCAAGCATACTTTCAGAATCCTTTGACTTCATGCCTGGGTAGGATAGTCTGAACAGAACCTGGATTGCTGGAACATATTCAAATAACATCTTGTAATACTTTGTCATTTTAGAGTCTTTTATATCTTGGAACACAGAACTATTCCATCTTTTAAAATAGGTGCCTACAGACACTGTGATGGAAACCTTCACATTCAACTCTGGTGAAAACAGCGCCGTCTGTCCACAGCAGTCTTCCAGCAAGCTTCCTGTTGTCAGCACGTGCTCTTGATCATGCGTTGGGATGGCTTCCAAAGCTGACACTAACACACTGCAGAGATTTTTAGACTGACTTGGTGCTTGATCCAAACCAATGTCAGTTAACAAAGGCAGGCCAAACCCACCCTCAGATTTGAAGCAGTAAAATAACAACTTTCTTGAACAAACAGGAACAAACTGTTGCTCCTGGGTGCTGGGATTCCAGATGTGTGTCTTCACATCTGGGTTAAGATTTTAGGAAATACTTAACATTAAGGCTATTCCATGATTAAAAACTTTGTCATTTTTAAGCTCTTTTCTGTTATCCCATGGAACATCCCCTTAGGGCTTCCACCCCAAGAACTATTTTCAAGAAGCTCCATCATTAGAGACACCTGCTTCAGAGTGGAAAAGCCTACCTCATTTATCCTAGGAAGACTGAGGCAACCAGATAGGTCCTGTGACATCTCCCCAAAGAAGGATGGAGAGGATAAGCCTGCAGGATGTCAACTCAGTTGTCAAAGCCTTGGTTGGCAGTTCTTTGCTTCCCACGGTTTTAAGATGTTAGTGATGGTGAATTGTAGTTGTCCACACATGGGAAGAGGGAACCTCAATTGAGGGATTTCCTTCAATCAGATTGGCCTGTGGGTATATCTGTGAGAGTATTTTCTTGATTGCTAATTAATGTAGGAGGGCTCGGGCTACAATGGGCAAGCTGTAGAAGAAAGGCAGGGAAAGCAAGATAGTAAGGAGCCTTCCTCTATGGTGTCTGCTTCAAGCTCCTGCCTTGAGTTTCTGCCCTGACTTCTTGCAATGTGAACTTTAACCTGTAACCCCAAACCCTTTCCTCCTCAAGTTGCCTTTGGTCCTGGTGTTTACCACAGCAACAGGAGAGCAAACTAGAGCAGAAGTTGGTGCCAGGAGTTGGGTATTCCTGTCAAGGACCTGAACATGTCTTATGGGAGAATGGAGGAAGTGTTTGGGACGTTGGGCTAGAAAAGCCATTGAGTCCTCAGAGCTGAATAGGCTGCTCTGTGGAAGCTGGGGAGATGAGAATGCTGAGAGTATGCAGACAGTGGGAACTTGGCTTGTGAAGTCTCAGAAGCTTGGAAATCCCTCAAAGACTCTATAAGAACCATTTCTGTGACATTTTGAGTCAAGAATCTGGTTTCTGGTCAGCTGCTGCTGAAGAATCAGTTGTGACCAACAAGGGACTAGTACCACTGAAGTGAAACCTTTGCTTTGCTGTGTTAATCAGTGCTGGTTAGCTGGGATGGAAAAAATCAGATTTGATTAATAAGAGACCTAGATCATCAAAATGGAATTTTCTGGGAGGTGTTTCCTCAGGCTCAGTACATAGAAGCTGTGGTTCAGAGGAGGCCAAGACTTGACTTCAAGCTGGTAGCCAAACACCCAGGCAGCAGAAAGTATGGCACGGATTTGGCTTGAGCCTATAAGAAAAGGTGTGTGTGTGTGTGTGTGTGTGTGTGTGTGTGTGTGTGTGTGGGCGCGGTGGCTGTCCAAGCCCTCTGGGGCCTAGAACATAATAAGTGAGTTCCAGATGCCAGGTATTGAGTGTTTTTACACTATTGATATTGGTTTTGCTCTGATTTGATTGTAACTATGCCCTGGCACTTCCCTTTTGAAATAAGAATGTAATTTATTTTGGGTTTTACAGGCACCTACAGTGATTTAAAGAGAATTTGAACTTTTAAAGTATTTGAATTTTTTTAATACTGTGGGATTATGTTTAAAATGTGATATTAACATAAGATCTTGAGGACAAGGAAAAGTTGTGGCTTAACAGTGATATATCTATATATCTATATATCTATATCTATATATATTTGGTCTTTTTGAGACAGGGTCTTCCTGTAGTCCCAGCTGTCCTGGAACTTGCTATGTAGACTAGGCTGGCCTTGAACTCACAGAGAT
The DNA here is from genome assembly GCA_009823505.1 of Rhizomys pruinosus. Taxonomy (NCBI): domain Eukaryota; kingdom Metazoa; phylum Chordata; class Mammalia; order Rodentia; family Spalacidae; genus Rhizomys; species Rhizomys pruinosus. The sequence goes on along the minus strand of VZQC01008976.1, from coordinate 2,498,341 downwards.
CCGTCTGCCTTTGCCTCCTGAGTGCTGGGATTAAAGACATTCACCACCAGGCCCAGCTAACAGTAATATATTTATTTGTGTGTCAAGTTGACAAGAGGTGGACTTGTGATGGCTGATCTTGGTTATCATCTTTTTAAAATACTTTTGTTTTATGTGTATGAATGTATTGCCTGCATGCATGTAAGTGCACCATGTCATGCGGTGCCTGCAGAGGACAGAAGATGGCATCAGATCGGAACTGGATTTACAGACCCTTCTTAGCCACCATGTGGGTGCTGGGAACCAAACCTTGGCCTTCTGAAAGAGCAGCCAGTGCTGTTAACTGCTGAGTCATTTCTCCAGCCCCTTGGTTGTCATTTTGACACACCTTGGAAGAAGAAACCTCAATTGAAAAATTCTATCCATCAGATTGGCCTACAATCATATCTGTGAGGGATTTTCTTGATTGCTAATTGATGTAGGAAGCTCCAGCTACTGTGGGAGGCTGCATCCCTGGCAGGTGAACCAGGGCTCTATAAGAAAAGGCAGCTGAGCAAGCCAGGGGCAGCACAGTGCTAAGCAGCATTTCTGTGGGTTGTCTGCTTCAAATTCCTGCCTTGGCTTGTGCAGGTAAAGGCTATAACCTGCAAACCAAAGTTTGCCTCAAGTTGTTTTTGGTCAGTGTTTCATGACATCACAGGAAGACAAACTAAACCAGTTCTCCACTGCTATTTCACTGTCATTGTATTTCATGAGAAATCTTCAGTGTTTGACCAGTTGTTTCTTTTGAGATTTTATTTCCTTTGGATGCCCAGCTCCCCAGATGGTTAGATCACTTTCCTGTCATTAATTTTCAGCAGCTTCATTATCATATATTTTATACTGATTAACACTTGAATATGATTTACATTCTTAATCAAGCTTAGGACGTTCTCACTCTGATGTCTTCAAATATACTATTCTGCATGAACTTTTTCTCTTTATTTTCTCTCTTAGGTATGCCAATGACATCATTGTTTATACATTAACTCACAGGTCCCTGAAGCTCTGTCCTTTATTTTGTTCTAAGTCACTCTTGCCCTTTGTCATGCAGATTGGATAATTTATATTGATCTCTCTTATAATGTGTGAAATACACAAATCATCAATAAAAGTATTTTTAAAAAGTTATTGTCCTGTCACCTTCACTCTGCTATCAACCAAGATAATACATTTTCAATATTTTGTATTGTATTAATTTTTTACTATAATTTTTATTTGATTTATATTTTTAGTTTTGCATGACAATGTTGGCCTTTTTATTAATTTAAAGTATATTCACTTTGCCTCATAAAAGATGGTTATAATGTGTGTGCTATAACAACTGGTATTGGTGGCTCCATTTCCTCTTTTGTTTTGTTCTGATTGTCTTGGTTCTCTGAATGCTGTGTAATTTTGTATCTTATCAGTAACATTTCTTGGTTAATGATTTTGTTTTTGTTTTGTTTTAGACAGGATATTATTATTTGGTCCAGACTGGATTCAAACTAATGCTGCTCAGGCTTGTGTAGACCCTGGATCTTGCTGAGTATAAAACACTGTTCCCATACTATACTTTTTTTTTTGTCCTTTTGAGTCAGGGTCTCCCTGTAGCCCCAGCTGTCCTGGAACTCACTCTGACCAGGCTGGCCTTGAACTCACAAAGATCCTCATGCCTCTGCCTCCCGTATACTGTTGGTTAATGTATATATTGTGTGTTGGTCGCCCTCAGAAAGTCGCCCAAAGACAAAGGAAAGAAACAGATTCAAAGAGGGTCCGGGAGAAAGACACAAGTTTGATGTTGTAACTCAAGGCTTTTATACAAACCCTTGCATGGGTTGGGACACATACACACAATTAGGGGCTGGGGCAGGCAATTGGGACAAGGGAACCTCAGGCTATATTCCAGATCAAAGTTCTTTCCTAAGAGATCTAAGACAGCCCAAGCTTCACAGGTCTGTGAGGATAACAGCAGGCTTGGGCTGTTTGCTAACTGCATTTAAGTGCTTCTGCCAAAAGAATGCCTACAGTTAACTATCCTTTTTAATAGAAAAAAGATATGATGGTTTATATTCATATATCAATCACCTCGGAAACAAATCTCTGAGCATGTCTATGAGGGATTATTCTAGGTTAAGTTTATTGAGGTGGGAAGACCCATTCTAACTGTGGGATGGAATAAAAAGGAGAATATCAGCTGATCACTAGTATTCATCTCTGTCTGCTTCCTGACTGTCTATTCAATGTGACCAGCTACCCCAAGGTCTTGTCACTAGGACTTCCTGTAATGATAGATGGTAGCTTGAACTGTGAGCCAAAATATATCCTTCCTCTCTTAGGTTGATTTTGTCCGGCATTTTGTCACAGCAACAAGACAAATTAACTAATATACCCAAATAAATTAGAAAATATTTTAGCTTGAATAACAGTTTTTTAAAGGCATAAAACTTGTGGGATTCAGTTAATGGCATATTTTATAAAATGTGTACTGTATACATTGCAAAGATCATTTTTTTAAATTAATTAATTAATTTTTATGTGTATGAATGTACCGTCTGCATGTAGGTTTGTGTACCCGTGTTTTGCAATGCCACAGAGGTCAGAAGAGGGCATTGGATTCCCTTGGGACTGGAGTTACAGATGGTTCTCAGCTGCCATGTGGGTGCTGGGGATTGAACCTGGGTCCTCTGCAAGAGCAGTTGGAGCTCTTAACCGCTAGGCCATCTCTCCAGCCCCTGCATAGATCCTTTTTAAATGCCTTTGCATTCATCTCACTGTTGAAAGAAACAAAACATTAGTAATATAAACATAGTATGCCAGGCGTGGTGGTACATGCTTTTAATCCTAGCACTCAGGAAGCAGAGGCAGGCGGATCTTTGTGAGTTCAAGGCCAGCCTGGTCAATAGAGCGAGTTCCAGGACAGCTGAGGCTATAGGGAGACCCAGTCTCAAAAAGACCAAAACAAAACAAAACAAAAAAACCCCAAACATAGTATAAGGATATAAAGCAATACATTAATGAAATGGAAAAATATATATTAAAAAATCTAAATGTAAAATGCTGATGTTTAAGAAAAAAAGGTTGCATGTACCCAACATCAGGAATGAATCAGAAGCACTATGAGGATGAGATGACCCTCACAACCAGGGTGAGGTTTACATGAGAATCGAAGTCACTGTCTGATGTTGCACATTTTAACTGAAAGGAATGATATATATATATATATATATATATATATATATATTAGATTTTTCTTAATAATTGAACTTGGAAGTTGCAGACATGACTCAGCAGTTAACAGCACATACTGCTCTTGCAGAGGACCTGACTTTGGTCCCTTGCAGTTCACCACCACCTGTAACTCCAGCTCCAGGGGCATCTGATGCCTCTGGCCTCCAAGAGCACGTGCGCCGGTGCACACATACCACTTCCCCCACAACTACACATAATTAAAAGAAATAGAAATAAACCTTAAAAAGGAATTGAACATCTGTCTCTGATTTGTTTTTGAAAAATATGCCATGAAAACAAATTTATCATTAGTATTTTAATTATCATTTTATACATTTTTTGGGGGGGATCTTTTTGAGACAGTGTCTCCCTGTAGCCCCAGCTGTCCCAGAACTCACTATGTAGACCAGGCTGGCCTTGAACTCACAGAGATCCGCCTGCCTCTGCCTCCCAAGTGCTGGGATTACAGGTGTGCACCACCGTGCCCGGCTCATTTTATACATTTTTCTATACAACTCACAATTATTAACTCATTCTATATTTTCAATATATCTAAAAGTTGTATCTGTGTTTTATCATTTTCCCAATGAGAAATATAAGGCTTTCAGAATTTAACTAATTACGAAGATCACACAGATACGGATTGGGGAAGACAAGATTTGAGTCTAAGAAGCTGCCAGTTAAAATAAACACACACACAAATTGTCAGCCATTGGAGGATCTTTCTAGAGCAGTATTAAATCCAGGGCCTTACACAGGCTAGGCATGTGTTCTACCATTTAACTATATCACTAGCCCACTAATTTTCCAATTTATAGTTTTATAACTTCTTTTATCAGCAAATTTCATACTCATTTTCTAGTTTTTTTTTTTTTTCCCCTTTTTCATACTTGCCTCAGATTCCTACACTTAAGCAAAAACTTTCCTCCCTCAGCTTCTCAAGTTTTAGTTCAGGTAATTTTTTTTCTTATGTTTACTTTTGTTTGAACTTCTCTGACTTCATGTGCTTTGTGTGACATAAGTGCACTTACATACATGCAGGCGATACACATAAAATATTATTTTGAGACAGGGTGTCGTCCCCCCCCCCCAGCTGGCCTGGAACTCACTTTGTAGATCAGGCTGGCCTTGAACTCACATAGATCCACCTGCCTCTGCCTCTGCAAGGATTAAAGGCTTGTGCCACCATGCCCGGCATACAGATGATTCTTGGCTGCCATGTGGGTGCTGGGAATCGAACCTGGGTCCTCTGCAAGAGCAGTTGGTACAGGGGGCTGGAGAGTTGGCCTAGCGGTTAAGAGCGCCGACTGCTCTTACAGAGGACCCAGGTTCGATCCCCAGCACCCACATGGTGGCCGAGAACCGTCTGAAACTCCAATTCCAGGAGAACTCCAGTTCCAGGGGAATCCGACACCCTCTTCTGACCTCCGCGGCATTGCACTACACGGGTGCACAAACTTGCATGCAGACAGTACATTTATACACATACAAAAAAATAAAATAAAATAAAAAAAGAGCAGTTGGTGCTCTAAACTGTTGAGCCATCTCTCCAGCCTCATAAAATAAAATTTTTTAAAAAAAGCATTGGGTTTGAGGTGTCCAGAGGATAAAATTTTGGCATTTGACTTATTTTTCCACATGCTTACCTTTGTAATAATTATGTTACTCATTTAACAAGCATTTTACTAAACTATATTTTTAAAATTTAAAGCAGAGATGAACAATGATTTCCAATATTATTATAATGTAACATAACACATTAAGATTATTTATAAACAAAACAAAAGATTATTTACAAACTTTAATAAGTTTTAAACTTTAATGTGTCTTTTAAACCTTGAAGCAGGTATTTTTAAATGACCAATTTTCTTTTTAAATATTTAGAACTGTTTTTATATAGACTTGGCAAAAATAAGAGACAGTATCAAAAAATTCCTAAGATGCTTACATTTATAATACATAACATACATACAAATTACATCTAAAAGCAGAGATAAGTGTTCTTTCTTAATCCTTGGAATAAAAAGTTTAGCACATTAGGAGAGGAGAGCATGTTATAGAACTAGAATTGAGACAAGGACCAAGGCGATAACATTTGACCAGACTTTAGTGTATCTTGTCCTTAAAAGCTTCTTTAAATATTTAAATTTAAAACCTCATGTTAAGATCTAGATTTTAAAAAAAATCCAGGATCATTAGTCACTTCTACTTGTTTTGCCAAAGTGGTCACATTTACTATCTTCAATTGGCATATTGGACATGTGGCCCAGCTAGCTTAAGTCTGTTGGAGTTGGAACCTTTTCCTTAAAATGTTAGTTTTACTGTGAGCCAAAAGCAGTTGGGCTAATTTAACAACATCAGTCTACATGAGCATGTACTTATTTATAAGCAAGCCAATCTGATACCAAGTAAAATATTCATTTTTGGTGTTTTTGAGACAGGGTCTCCTTGTAGCCCCAGCTATCTTGGAACTAGCCCTGTAGACCAGGCTGGCCTTGAACTCAAAGAGATCCACCTGCCTCTGCCACCTGAGTGCTGGGATTAAAGGTGTGCGCCACCACTCCTGGCTCAAAGACAGTTTTTAGCCACCATGTGGGTCCTGAGAATTGAACTCAGGTCCTCTGCAAGAGCAGTTGGACCTTAACCACTGAGCCATCTCTCCAGCCCAATAAAATATTCATATTTTTTAAACATAGGCTTATGTAGACAGTGCATTCATAGATAACAGATTTTTAGCAACCAAAATAATTTAGTTTTTGCTAAGACTGCATCTCTTGTAATTTTCATTATGAATGGAAACTTAAACACAAAGTCTTAGAAAAAAAATATATGTATATATCTTCATGGTTTTCCATGTAGTTGTTAGGTTTCCAGATGCTGAGAAGGAGGCCAAGTCCGTCTGAATTAATGGGGCAGGCTTTATTAAGGGGATGAAAAGGGAATGCCAAACAAAGGAAGGGAATGCGCCCTCGGGTGAAACTGGACGGCCCACAGGGGGTGAAAGGAAATGAAGAGTGAAGGGAGTGAAAGGGCATGCAGAGTGAAAGTGGAACTCAGGGACTGAAAGTCTGAGGGAGATGCGCCTCTGGGGTGAGCTAGGAGTCTCTTATGGGGCAAGGGAGGGGGGATGGTGAGGTGTTGGAGTCTGGGCAATTAAGCCAGGTGGAAGCCCTGGAGGGGAATTTCGAATCCTGGTGATCTCTTTGGGACCAGGTGTTAATCTCCTCTGGTGCCTTCCATAGGCTTTCTTCTTGCACTTTCAGGAACGCAGGTCCCAGCTGAAAGAGGAGAGCAGGGACCTCAAGGTCTGCGCCATCTTAATTCTCTTGTAGGGACCTCCAGCCTAACGACCGGAACTCAGGGTATAAGGGCGCTGACTCAGATCTAACTACTTCCAGCTGAATCTGGATGTTGAAAGATCAAGGGGAGTCAGGAGTAGGTGGGGCTATGTACACAGGGATGTAAGGATGTAGTGGTCATTACCACTCTGGAGACCTCCTGGATGTATTCTTGCAAAAAGCCAAAGAGACCAGGTGCTAAGGTGTGGGAAGATCCAATGTGAATTAGGGGCTAGTTCTTAGCTAGCATCCCTCAAGGGCACCATGTGGGAGTCATGGGGCTCCTCTGACCCCACCCCAAGAGGGATCAAGCAATGTGGCCCAGGCACATGAGGCTAGGTGCAGCAGCAGTATACACTGGTGTGAAACTGGGGGAGGGGGAGTGTCTGTGATTGGCTCTGGGAGCTGATGTCATTTATTTTGCTTATATAAGTGAGTTGCAGCAGGCAATAAATGGAATTCTCCATTACCAGTATTACACAGAATTCCCAGTCATTGTTTTGCATGCGTGCAGGCCTTCCTGGATTTCCAGTGCTGTGGCTAGTGGGCTGTACAGAGGTGTGTCAGACCACCAGGCCAGGTAAGCTAGCATGAGGGTGGATGGTACTGTGGGGCTATATGGAGACCTATTAGGTCACCAGCTGTGAAGTGAATTGTGAGGGGGTGTAGGCTGAAGATAGGCCATCAGCCATCAGCCTGAAATTCCTGTCCAGAGACCAGAAGTCTTTGGGCAGGTGGGAAAGCATGGCCAGATGGGAAGCGATCTGTTTTCCCAGGCTAAGGACCTGAGTTGGAAGTAGCTCTCAGGTTGAGTTATAAAGGTAACAAACTGACCTCTGTGCTGAGGGGTCAGTTCCCTATAGTGGCCGCAGGGGGCCACTGTGCTCCCTTTCCCTTAGGACTGCGCTGTTCCTGCTTGTAGCAAGAGAAGCTTCCTACACTAAGGTTTGAAAGTCTCCTGGTTGAGGTTAGAGAGGCTCCTCTTACTGTTGGATGGTCTTGGTCAGAGGAAAGGGTCTAGATGTGGGCTTGCCAGTTTCATCCGTCCAGGTCTCCCGAACATGGCCTGGCACAGCCTCACCTTGTCGAATGAAGACCGAGACCTCCTAGACTGGGGCTCAGAGAGGTGGCATTAACACTGGTGTCCGAGGAGCCCGGCGGGTGAAAGGGCAGCAAGGACCACAGCACAGGGCCCCATCCACCAGAGCCCCATGGGCCCAGGAGATAATTGCTTGAGGAGGACTTGGCCCCCCAGTAAAAGAGTGGGCAGGCCAGGGAGTACGGACCCTACCAAGGCAGGAGCAGGAGGGCACCAACCGAATGAGAGCGGAGAAGCATGTGCAAGAGAGAGAGAGAGAGAGAGACGAGGCAAATAGTCTGCCAACAGGAAGCTGGCAGGCCACAGCTGATAGGGAAAGGTACTCAACCGGACTGAAGCCAGAGAACGGGAGGTGGCAGGGAGGCAGGTTAGAGCAATGGGTAGGAGGGACGGCCAAGACAACCAGCGCTCAGCAGACAGTTCTGTGAGATGCTGCCTGACTAGGCCGTTGGCCTTCTCCACTCCTCCTGGAGACTGTGTCTGGCTTGGGATGTGCAAACTCCAGAAGATGCTCAGGGCTTGCTTCTAACACCAGCTTGACGACCCTGGACATGAGGGCTAGGCCACTGGCTGTCTGGATGGTGATTGAACCCCAAACTGTGGAATTATGTACTCCAGGAGTGTCCGTGCCGCCACATCCGCACTTTCTCTAGAGGTGGGAAATGCCTCAACCCACTTGCCCAATAGGTGTCCACAGAGCTGGTGCAGGGGGCTAGTGTATCTGGAGCGCCCCCTGTGGGTTGGTCTTGGCACAGGTCTAGCAGGAGAAACAAACCTCAAGATATAGACTCAAAGATTGGCATGGTCAAAGAATGGCTCCAGGAATCAGAACAGAGCCCCGGGGCTGATGCACAGGGCTCGGGTGAGGAGTAGAAGTGAGAAGGAATTCCAGAAAAAGCAGCAAGAAAAGCAGGTAGAAAACCTGACTATGTGAGAGTGTGAGAGAGATGACCAAGGAGGTCCAAAAGCCCATGCAGAGAGTACACCATGACAGGCTGAGCAAAGTAAGTTTGAGAGCCTCTAGTCTTTAAACATTTTTTTTAAGGGGTTCACAATATAAGAGCACAGTTGTTTTCAGATCACATTGACGTTGCTTGCAGTTTGCCATACAATTAGATAATTGGTGTTAGCATCCACAGATGAGGGATACCATTCTTCCTTTGTTTTTCTGGGACTGTGTTACTTCACTCAGCATAATATCTTCTAGCTCCAGCCATTTACCTGCAAAACTCATGATGTCCTCTTTCTTTACTGCTGCATAGAACTCCATTGTGTAGATGTACCACATTTTCTCTATCTGTCAGTTGAGGGGCACTTGGGTTGGTTCCAGCTCCTTGCTATTGTGAAGAGAGCTGTAATAAATATGGCTGTGCATGTATCTCTGCGGTGGGATGAGTGTTGTGGGTACATACCCAGGAGTGGTATGGCTGGGTCAGGTGGCAAGTTCATTCCAAATCTTCCAAGGGTTCTCCACACTGCTTTCCATAGTGGCTGTACGAGTTTACATTCCAACCAGCAGTGGATGAGTGTTCGCCTTTCCCCACAACCTCTCCAGTACTTGGTATCATTTGTTTTCTTGATCCTAGCCAGTCTTATTGGAGTAAGATGATATCTTAAAGTGGTTTTAATTTGCATCTCCTTAATTATTAGTGACGTTGAACACGAGAGCCTCTAGTTTTAATCAAATCTTATTTAATCAAATCAAATTTAATTGTTTTATATTAAGAATATTTTCTTTTTTAATTTAAACTTTTTTATTTTTTATTTATTTTATTTTATTTTATTATTATTATTTTTTTTTGGTCTTTTGGAGACAGGGTCTCCCTGTAGTCCCAGCTGTCCTGGAACTCATTCTGTAGACCAGGCTGGCCTTGAACTCACAAAGATCCACCTGCCTCTGCCTCCTGAGTGCTAGGATTAAAGGCGTGCACCACCACGCCTGGCTTTATTTTTATTTTATGTGTATATGTGTATTGTGTGCATGCATGCAAGTGTGCCCATGTTGTGCAGTGCCCTTGGAGGGGAGAAGAGGGCATCAGATCCCCTGGACCTGCAGTGACAGATGGTTGTTAGCCACCATGTAGGTGCTGGGATTTGAATCCAGGTCTTCTGCAAGAACATCCAGTGCTCTTAACCACTGAGCCATCTCTCCAACCTGTATATTAAGAATATTTACAAAAGAGAAATGATTGTTACCTATGAATATTACACATCAGAATAAATTTTTTTAAACATTTATTTATTTAGAACCTGTTTTTCAAGGATATCCTAATCAAAATCTATGTATATAATGTTAGATTTTATAGCTTACTGAAATATTTATCATAATTTTAGTGAATGCCATTTCATATAAACAATTAGCATTTAAAGGTTTTGTGAAACATTGAATAGATCCAAAGATACTGTTTATTTATTTATTTTTTTAGATGTTTAGAGTACTCACGTTTATAAAGCAATATGTACTTATCAGGTCTTTTAATACTTTTAGCAAAATATATTTATAAACCTGCACATGTGTACTTTAATCTGGCATGCCGAAAGATAAAAATAATTTTTGTGCACAACAAAACAAGGAGAAAGGAAAAAAAAACTGAAGTGTTCACAATTCAAAAATCATCTTGGGGGCTGGAGAGTTGGCCTAGTGGTTAAGAGTGCCGACTGCTCTTGCAGAGGACCCTGGTTCAATCCCCAGCGCCCACATGGGGGCCGAGAATGGTCTTTAACTCCAGTTCCAGGGGAATCTGACACCCTTTTCTGACATTATATACATAGATTTTGATTAGGATATCCTTGAAAAACAGGTTATAAATAAATAAATGTTTAAAAAAATTATTCCGATGTGTAATAGTAATAGGTAACAATCATTTCTCTTTTGAAAATATTCTTAATATACAGGTTGGAGAGATGGCTCAGTGGTTAAGAGCACTGGATGTTCTTGCAGAAGACCTGGATTCAAATCCACGGCATTGCACAACACGGGTGCACAAACCTGCATGCAGACAGTACATTCATATACGTACAAAATAAATTTTAAAAAATTAAAAAAAGTCTTGACACAAACAATACATGAAAGCAGTTATCATATACACATATGGCATAATTACATGAAATCTAGGTGCACCAAAGTGTAGGATAAGGCAGAACACTTATATCTCTAGCTCTTTAAGATGTTAAAAAAAAACAAAAAAAAAAGGCTTAGTGGCCTAAAAGAAAAGGTGAAGTTTGCCTTGTAGACTTATCATAATATCTCTTTTCCTCTTTAAGAATTAAATAACTGAAGGATTTTATAAATAAAATCAGAGATCCAAGAACCCTATCAATATCTCACAAAGAACACATGGACAAAGCAAAAGAAGGGGATTTTTACCTCTGCACAATGTGCATTGCATGGTCAGTCAGATCTAGTTTAAAAGAATTCTGCTTAAAGAGAGAAAAGTTCAGCTGCCCCAGGCCATCAGGTTCAGGAATGCCTCAGGGCCTTCCCTTAAATAAAGTCTTAGAAGGTGTGGTGAAATTAAAAAATTAAAATTCCTGGTCATAAACCAAGTTCTAAGCTTTACAGTTTTCAAAAGCAATTACTCAGGAACACTTTGGAGTTATCTCATTCTGCCTCAGCCAAGAGACTGGCTTAGGTCATCTTGGAGATCAACTCTTTTTTGATGTACCCCAGAAAAAGCCTCCTAGTGTTGTATTTGACCCACGCACCAGACTATGGATGAGCCTAGGGGAGTTCTGAGGGGGTCTCTGGCCAGAGAAATCAAAGCAAGGAACCTCAAGTGCTTAGCTATCAGGGTAGATTGTACAGGTGACAGATAAGAAAGTCACCAACAATGTTTGAAGATGGGTTCTACCAGGAGCACCCAGAGACTTATGGCTGACTGAGACACAGCTGCCACGTGGTCATCACTAGAAGCCTGTGGCATTCTCATTAGTTAGAAAACTTCACTCAAGCCAAACCAGGATTCTTGGCTTCAATTGCTGAAGGGAACTTTAAGAATACCTAGTATGTATATTAGCCGGGCATGGTGGCACACGCCTTTAATCCTAGCATTTGGGAGGCAGAGGCAGGTGGGTCTTTGTGAGTTCAAGGCCAGCCTGGTCTACAGAGTAAGTTCCAGGACAGCTGAGGCTATGGGAGGACCTGTCCAAAAAAAGACCAAAAAAAAAAACAAAACAAACAAAAAAAAAAGAATACCTAGTATAATAAAGATTTAATGTAGACTTAGGCATGAGAATTAAGGACAAAAGAGTTGCTCAAGGGAAGAGGAAAATGAGATATATCCAAGCTTCCTGGAAGAAAACTAGTCTTCTTAAAACAGGCCATAATCTATTTGTATATAGAGCTTTGCCCTAGGATATAAAGAAGAAGGGAAAGATCAGAGAAAGATGAGATAAGAAGACTAGTCTTAGAATTTATCTTTACTTATCCTTTATTCACATGTATTTTTCTTAGATATATTTTTGTAAATTGATAATTTATAATTTTGTCTTTTTAGATCATTTTACATTTTAATTAAATCAGATTGACCATGTGATAGTTTTAAATTTTATTGCCTAGTTAAGTATGTAATATCTATCTCTCTATCTATCATCTATCTATAAATTTTGGAATATTAAATATTCCCCTTGCGGGCCAAGTTAGATCTCCTCATTTTCCCCAGTACTTGCCATACAGCACCTTTTTTTTTTTTTTGGAAAACTAACTTCTTTCTTCCTTCCCTTCCTTCCTTCCTTCCTTCCTTCCTTCCTTCCTTCCTTCCTTCCTTCCTTCCTTCCTTCCTTTCTTTCCTTTCATTTTCTCCTGAAAATTGCAAGCCTTCCTACCCTAGCTGGGGGATATGTGTTTCAGATCTGATTTATATGCTGCTTTTGGGATGGACTTTCTTAGCTTTCACACTGAGACCATCTTCTCCCACTGGGTCTTGGGGTTAGCCTGGACATTTAAAGAAACCTGGGAGGGGCATCAAGACTTTAGGGAATCAGGATGAGCCAATAGAGTTCCTTCTGACCCAGGAACAGGGTATGTTATTTAGGTTTCCTTGTGAGGCCATTACTCATCTGGCCCGGGATGACTGGTGACTCACTGCCATAGGACATATAAAGGTGCCCATGCAGGACCCTAGGACTTAAGTCAAACTTAGAGGATGAGGGCCAAAAGATTGTCCCTTCAAATCTCCCTTGCCAAATCAGATTGGAGTTTTAAGTATGGTTGCTAAACCTCCAAGAGTATCATTTGAATGAATTTGGTATTTTAATTACTATATAACACCTAAGTAAAGCTTGAACATTGACTTAAGCACTCTTAATAAATTCTTAATTGCTGTGGCAAAATATTCTACTAGTAAAAGCTCATGGTAGGAGCCTGATGGTAGTAGCTGCAGCACAGGCTAGGAAAGAATGCTGCTGATTGGCTTGTGTTGCTGGCTCATGTTCAGTCTATTGTATACAATATGGAAATATCTGTCCAAGGATGGCATTTCCCACAATGGGCACAGGCCAGTCCAATGAAGGCAATTATTGAAGTTTCTTAGCCTAGGTGTATTGAGTTGACATTAAACCTATCCAGTAAAGCCTACAATTTGTTCTTTAAGGTCTGTAAAGGCCATTTAGGTACTCAAAGTAGAATGGATTTAAACCATGAAGGGCAAAAAGAGTTCTAACATAGCCCATGAAACAAACCTAAGATAATAAAGAGGCTAAAACCAATACCTTCTAGGACTATCCCAAATGAAGACTGTGCCACCATCTCCAGATTTTGAATGATAGCTTTGAGAAGGAAGAGGAGGGGGGCATTATCATATACCTACAGCAGACTGGAAATACGTAAGTCTCACCCAAATTGGTTTCATTTGGACTATCCCATGTGGTCCCCAGAAGTTAAACCTAATTTTTCTTAAAAATATTAAAAGTAACATGTGCAAAGTATAACAGATATATAAAACATTTTTAGTATGTATGGGTAACTCAATATTTATATATGTCTGTTTCACTTGAGGCTGTAACAAGGTGTATAGTACCTGTAAGGGGACTGTCCACAGGTTGCACAGTACTGAGAATCTCCAACTGTGAAACACAATTTCTTGTATATGCCATAACTATGTTGTAGAATTCTTAAAAGTGAATGGGACTTCATACATACACTCATAAATAAGGTTCTAATAAATAAATTTGGTGATGGCAGTTTATAAAGGTTGTACTGAGCAAAGGCACATACATTGCTATCATATACAGAGAGATCTTAATATGCTGTAACTATATTATAGAGTAGTTAACAATATCATACACATACCTACACACATTTATCCATACATTCTTTTTTTTTTTTTTTTGTCTTTTTTTGAGACAGGGTCTCCCTGTAGCTCTTGTCCTGGAACTCACTCTGTAGACCAGGCTGGCCTTGAACTCACAAAGATCCGCCTGCCTCTGCCTCCCAAGTGCTAGGATTAAAGGCGTGTGCCACCACGCCCGGCTATCCACACATTCTTATAAGAGATTTTTATCCTAGTGTTTTTGTTGAACAATCAAATACATTGGAAAAAAATCTTTAGAAATATTATTTAAAGCATGCAGCCCTAATTAATTGCACTGCCAGGGCCGAGATGGCTAATACATTTTCCTTATCATGCTGGCACTGATGTCTTGCACCTTTGGTTCTAAAACTATGAACTTACTGAAATATTTTAACAAGTGATGGAAAACAGAATTACATATCTAGGGGAAGCCATGTGACACTGTCCAAGTGCCAGAATATAAATGAATCCAGGGATTTTCAAATTGGTCTCTGGTCAGAAGGACAGTGGCACAGCTGTCAGAAGCCTGGTTAAGTAGGAGAAAAGAAGAAACACCTGTTAATGAACCCCTAACTGTGTAAGCCCCCAATAAAAGACAGGCACAGACAGGCACATGAAACTTAAGTCACTCCGGGAACATGATTTACTTCAATTTCCAGGGCAGGCATGTGGTGGACTAGCGGAAACAACAGTAGCAGCAAGATGGCGACTGAGGCCCACCCATTTATAGCCATGGGGTGGGACCTCAGGTACAGGGATGAGGTCAGAAGATGACAGCCTCTGGAGGAAGTGGACATGTGTGTGTCCCTTGGAATTCTGGGAAGACCAGATTTAGCAATGTGTCTGTTAAAAATTAAAATATTTGTTAATAATAGAGAAATAGAATACCCTGGCACAGCTTATGCATTCAATCCCAGTGGTCAGGAGGCATAGGCAGCTGGATCTCAAGGCCACCTGATCCACACAGTGAGTTTTAGGTTAGCCTGAACACAATAAGACCCTGCACCCTGTCTGAAAAAAAAAAGAGTATTGAATCCAGTGATCTGTTCAGACTAATTTCAAATTTGCTGATATATTTAAAAATATAGAAACCCTCCTTTAATGTGATCAAAGATCTTCCTCCATCTCTACAGATGTAATTTCTGCCTTTCAGAGTTACTGCCTCCCCCCTAATAAGGAACCTGACTCCTCATGTAGTAATTTTGATGAGTTGTGGGAGTTCATCATGAACTAAATTCCTTTCTGGCATGGATGTGATCAGCCATAAATGAAAGTCCAGTTTGTCCCCATTTCCAGAGTTTGACCGTTTGTCCCTGGTTTATGGCCAATCTTCTCAGGTTGCACAAATGAGAATGGACAGGGGTTTACTTGGAGTTGCTTTTGTTTGCTGATTTCTTTTGTAGCTTAGTTATTTACTCATCCTTGGTTCAGAGCAGGTTGGTGGCAGTCTGGAATTCAACCTCAGGGCAAAGTTCTCTCCTGCTGCTAAAGTACCGTGCACCGAATGCACTCAAAAGATACAGTGTGGAAGCTCCTTAGCACTGTTCTTCATTCTAGTTGGCCAGTTCCTTAGTGGCAGATTCAGTGCAGGTACCTTGAACAAAAATATGGAGCATCAAAGACAGAGCTTGAAGCCAGCTGTACCATTGTCTTTGGAAAGATACCACATTTCTGAGGAGTATGGCTTTCTTCTTCCCAATCCT
Organism: Rhizomys pruinosus; assembly: GCA_009823505.1. NCBI lineage: Eukaryota > Metazoa > Chordata > Mammalia > Rodentia > Spalacidae > Rhizomys > Rhizomys pruinosus. The sequence continues at coordinate 2,482,683 of VZQC01008976.1, read as the reverse complement.
CTGGTAAGGATTGCCTTGTCCAGGTCGGCATAGGTGCTTTGAGACCTGGTTTGTCTGTCTGCTTGTTTTTTACCTTATGTGGTTATTATGAGGGTCAGTATAACTACCAAGTCATCAGCCCAAGGAAGACGCCGGAAATCAGACCCCATGATTTCCGGTAACAGCTGTTGCAGCTGTCAAAGGACAGTGCAGATGTAGTGATTCTGTGCTGCTTCCTTAAACAGATGTGCATGAAACCAGAAAAACTAGAAGCAAAGGTGCTGACAACGAGAAAAGACTGGCTAGAGACAGGTTGTATGGATACAGACATGTTGTATGGGTAGAAATATGTTTTATGGATATAGACATGTATGGACATAGAAATGTTGTTTGGGATAGAGGTCATGTTACATGGATAGAGGTGTGCTATATGGACAGACAGGGTGTCCTTTATAGCAGCATGGTGCGTTTGACACGTGGTCTACCACAGGCTGTAGTGTCTGGACTATACGATGGATTTCTCCACTACACATCTACTCCTTGCTATGGAGACAAGTTTGTCTGTCATGCAACTCCTGCAGGAAGAGGAATCCTGGGCAGCTAGGGGTTACTATTGCTGATGTTACTCATCGATGCAAATTATTTTATTTCGTTTACTTGTGGGAACAAAAGAAAAAATAAAAAAAGGAGCATTCCATGCTTTCAGAATTGGTGACAGGGATTAGATAGTGTCAGGAATTTCTGAGAAGAGGAAGAAACTTTAAAAACAAGCAGCTCTTAATTGTACTTAGCATGGGATCTGTCTGCAACTCTTTTATTTCCAGCCATCCTCATCAATACTGTTTTTCTCACTAAATACAGTCTGAGACATAGTTTACGTCAGAGGCAGTGATGTTGACTGCCCTACATTGTGTTAGTGGCACAGCACAACTAATACTCAAGGCTCATGACATTATTTTTTTATTGCTTCATAAATAAGGCTCAGTTAAAAGTCCAGGGATTTAGCATCGCAGCCACTGTATCTATTTATTGGAAGAAACACCCTCCCTAGCATATTTCGTCCCTTACTTATAAGAAATATCTGAAACTCAAAGAGCTTTTACCAAATATCTATTATGATGATTTTTAAAAATTTATCTTGGAAGGAAGGGACTCTTACTATGTAGCCCAGGCTTGCTTCCTGCCTCAGCTTCCTCAGCACTGTGGTCACAGACTGGCTCACCAACCAGGAGGTGTTTTTTGGGCTTCTGTACTTTACTGGAGGGATTTTATTGAAGATAAGAACTAAGTTCTCTACAGAAAGCTTTCAGAGAAATTTCAGTCAAATGACAACAAAAAACTCCTTCAGTTCCTGTAGCTGGATGCAAGCTAAGATAAACAGTTAACAGGGAGTTATAAAAATTAAGTAGTTAACAGGAAGTCACAAGACATCTGTAGATAAGGAGCTACAAAGGTCAAGATAACCAGATGGACTCTCCCTGGACTTGTTTGGGGGGGGGGTCAACCATTAAGATGGAGTCACTAAAACAAAATGGAGTTACGTAGGCCATGTACACCATCACAGCTTGACATCATGTCACAGTCTGGAAGTTCCTTCATTGGCAGTAGTGAGGCCTGCTGTAGTCCTGGAGCTGACATTCTCTGATGCTGACAGCAGAGTAACCAGCTGTCTCCACTTGTTCTTGCTCAGTGGATCCCTGAGGTGCAGCACATTCTGTACTAAACCAGGAAAGGCCTGGGCAGACCACAAGAGTGAGCTGCTGAGATGTGCGGACCTTGGGAAAATCACAAGCAGTGCCGGACCCTCACTTTTCATCTGCTGGGTCTAGGTCTGGTCCCATTGCTCTGGTATTGCTTTAGAGTGTAGACAACCATTGTAACAAATCCAGCATCCAGACCCGAAGGCAGTCCTCTTGACCCTAGTTATAGGATACTTTACAACCTTCACCCAGGTCAGGCATGGTGGCATAAGCTTGCAATCCTTATACTTGGGAGGCAGGAGGATCACAAGTTTCAGGACTGGACCCTGTGATCTTGTCTCAAAAAAGCAAAACCCCCAACAAAAACCCCAACCAAACAAAACACATCCCATGTGTATGGCTTGATTCAGTGTATTCCCATCCGTTAGAGTACGAGGGCTACTCAGAGGACAGGCTCCGGTTCTCATTACACAAGTGCGCTGATCTGAGAAAAGATAACATTGCAAAGCAGAAAAACACCAGGTAGGGTCACAGTGTAGAGTTCTCCATGTTGCTGTTTCTGTTTTTGTTTGTTTGTTTGTTTGCAAATAGTGGGGCCAAATAAGACACAATAGCAGCATTATGTTCCCTTGCCATTTGACTAGAAAGATTCTGTGTTGCGATTTAGTTGATACCACTTTAAAAAGGCTCCCAGTCCTGAGCTCACAGAAAAGAAGCCCCCTGCTCAACTCTGATAACCTGTGTATTTCCCAGATCTCTCAAGATATAATTCTTTGTTTTCAGTTCTAATTTTCTTTCATTTATGTGAAGATTTTAAATATTTTTTTTTTTTTTCTGATAAGGAGGAAGAAGGAAATCTGGTGAGAATCAGGCCCTGGCTGTCTTCAGCTCAGGGAGACTCAGTCCAGCCTCTGGACCTCAGTAACTTAGTGGTCAGGGATTGAGAAACAGCAGTGGCCACTGCCCAGCCTGCTGCCATAGGGCACAGCAGGCTCTGTTCTCCTGAGGCCCAGGCCAGGGTTAGGAGGGCTGTCCACCCCTGTCCTTCATGTTAGCTGGCCTCAAAAGATCATCCCGGTCTCCTGCAGGTGGCCTGTGGGTTGCTTACTATAAACACCTACCCGAAAGTCTCTTAAGGAAGCATAGTCAGAGTAATGAGCAAGAAAATATTCTAGCTTTGGGCCAAGGAGCAGGCTCAAACATCCAATCCCACAGTTTCTTTTCTGCAAACTCAAAGATTTTCAAGTTTTAGTGTCACTGTGTGGAAAATATAGATCTCATATCTATAAAAAAAAGAACACCAGAACTATTCGCTAGGACATCTATCCTCTATGTATGGGGAGAAGAAGAGCAACATTTCTTTTTAGACAAAGAACATAAAGAATCAGCTTGGCAGGAACCAAATCACCAAGGAGCGTCTTCAGGAGACTGGGCTGGAGCCAAAGTAACAGTCCTCCAGGGCCCGGCTCTGGATATGGATTTAACACACTTGAAAACTGACACCATGCAACTGGCAGTTTCCTTATATGGTGTTAAGAGGAGAGTGGATTAATTAGAGCAATGGTTCCCGATTTGCAGGTGAAAATTACTAGCAGAGATTTAACAAACAATTTTGATGTCAGAGCCCTATCCTGTTAACTCAGACTTTAGGCTCACTGGCCTGTGGACACCTTGCTGAGAAGACAAGCTTGCATAGCTGGTTACTCATGAAGATGCTGTCTCTAGAAACACTAGAAGGGCTTCAAAGTGATTTAAATGCAAAGGAAAGGAAAGGAAAGAAAAGAAAAGGACATACTGTACATGTACCACCACAGGGGTGGGGGTGGGGGTGTGTGGGGTGGAGGAGGAGGGGGTTTGGGGACAGAAGAAAACAGATGGAACTGGTCATGGGGATGCTGGAAACTTCATTGTTTCTGTGTCCAGAAAAGATAAAGATAAATATAAAGTTCTCCTTTAGAACTTTAAACCCTTTGGTTAGAAGAAAGTATAGACAATTAATTGCCAAAATAGGCTGTAATTTTTAGAGAGAAGACTGAAAGGAAGGGCTCAAGCATAGTCCTAAATAAAGTGTAAGGTCATCTCTAGCAGACTGGTGATGTCTGGCTGGGAAGACTGGGGACTTGAAACATAATGATATTGTTACTGTGTTGAGACCAGGGGAGGAGACCACACCGACTCTGGGATTCCAATCAGCCAGATTTAAGCTGGTCAGTGACTGGACCTACGTTTGGGATCTGGAGAGTATATTCCTGATTCAGGGGTGGGTTTCACTTGTAAAGCCAAAAACCATATCCTGGTGGACGTTTTGAGAAATTCCAGCCAGACGATAAAAAGAAACTTAAAAACCCTAAAACTTTAGTTCCTGGAGCTAAGATAAGCAGTTAACAGGTAATCACAAAAACAGGGAGTTGTAATAGTTAAGATAAGCAGTTAACAGGGGATCATAAGACATCTGTGGATAGGGGATTACAAAAGCCAAGATAACCAGCTGGCTCTTCCTAGACTTGTTTTTCTAGGCCTGGGTTTAACCACTGAGATGGAGTCACCAAAACAAAATGGAGTTGCCTGGGCTGTGTACACCATCACAAAGCCATAGTAGGTACACAGACAGGAGGTTGTCCTGGTTTGTTTTCTCTTGCTGTAATAAAACACTGACTCAAACCAGCAGGGGGAGGATAGGGCTTATATTTGGCTTATACATCCTGATCAAAGTTCATCCTTGACAGAAGCCAGGTCAAGAACTCAGGAGAGAGACCTGGAGGAAGCTGAAGCAGAGACCACTGAGGAATACTTCTTACTGGGTTGTTCCCTTGGCCAGAGCTTAGCTTATTTTCTTGTCTACCCAGTGGCCTGGGCCCTACCACTTTACTCAATAATCAAGAAAATGCCTCACAGACATGACCACAATCCCACAGGGTAGAGGAAATTCCCCAGCCAAGGCTCCCTCTTCCCAGGTGTGTCGAGTTGACAACTGAAGCTGTCCCTGTCTGGCACAGAGATCAATTTGCATAATAGTTAATATTGATGGAGTCTTAAAAATTATGTTTGGAAACAAGGTAGAATGTAATGAATGAAGAATAGATTTTTGTGCCAGCATTAAAGAACCCAAAATCTGGGTAGAGACAAAAGGGAACTAGTCAATGAGGCATAGAGAGGTGCGGACAGAGCAGCCAAAGCCATTCTCTAGAAACCAGAACTTTAAACAATGAAGCAACTTACAATACTGTCTTCTAGGAAGATGTCTATGGTCTAACACAGTATGCTGATACTACCTTCGAAGGGATGGGACATGGGAAATTATGCATGTGATCTGACAGGAACTCACAGCATGTCGGCTTCCCAGGGCAACAGTGACACAACCCAGACTGTGGAGGGATATAACTACAGAAACCTAGACTCAGAATTCTGGAGACTGGAAGTCTGTAATGAAGGCGTTGCTCCTGCAGACTTCCCTGAAAGGCTGTCCCAGCCTCTCCCAGCAGGCTCCTGGACTGCCACAGCTTCCTGCTCCTGCACCGCCTCCACTCTCCCTGTCTGCCTGTGCCCTTGGCTCATTTGTGTTCTTTCCTTTCCTGATGTATTTGCTCTTAGAAGGACACTGGTCACTGGCTTTAATCCCAGATAATCTTATCAGTAAAGACCTTTCCCAAATAAGATTCATAGTTGGGCATATTTGCTTTTTTAAGACTTAGGACAAAGAGTGAGGGGATGGAACAATATCAGCAGTACCAACTGAATTAACTGTCTTGTCCTCAGATTCCCAAACTGGATTTTATAGGCATGAGAGGGGGAAAAGGTGTTACGGATGACAGGGGAGAATTCAAAACATCAGCGGTCACTGCAGGGGCTGCGGACAGGACATAAGTCAGTGTAAGAGTGCATTCCTAGTAGAACCGAACCAAATGAATAAATTATAAAAATAAATAAAAACAAAAATTAAAATAAACAAATTGGCCAAATGGCATGGCAAATACCTGTAATTCTAACAACCAGAGGCAGAGGCAAGAGGATGGCAAGTTCAAGACCAGCCTAGGATCATAATGAGTTCGAAGCCAGCCTAGGAAACACAGTGAAACTTTGTGTTAAAAAAAAAAAAATCAGTGGTTAGGAGCACTGGCTGCTCTTGCAGGGACCTGGGTTCAGTTCCCACCACCCGCATGGTGTCTAACAAGCATCTTTAACTCTAGTTCCAGGGTATCTGACATCTTCTTCTGACCTCTGTTGGCATTGCATGTGTACACTTATACACAGGCAAAACACTCCGACGCATGAGATGGGTGTGGTGGGACATGCCTTTAATTCCAGCCCTTGGGAGGTAGAGGCAGGAGGGTCTTTATGAGACTGCTAGCCTGGGACCCTTGTCTCAAAAAAAAAAATCAAAAAGTAGTCAAGGAAACTCAAGGTCATATGATCAGCTGTCTTTGCTATGGTTCATGTAACCTAGATCTTTGCTCTATAGACTTCAGGTGTAAGTTTTAAATGACATTTTCTATTTCTTATATACTTCCTTGTCTATTGTGATTTCTTACTTCAAGAGAAAAATATGATCATTTATAATTTCCAGATGGGGGTACAAATAGCAAAAATTATTCATTATTTTCTTTCATATTTCATTAAGAAGATGTATCTTATTTCATATTCTGCATCCTTGCAGCTCATAGAATACAATGCTGGCACTATTGCTTGGCATTAGGCCTGCTGCTAACTTTGACTATTGTCTGCTAAGCTTATTGTCACTACAGTAACTTTAGCCTTTTGGAGACTGTCTATTTGGCCGTAAATTTTACTCTGTTTCAGAAATATATCTCTTAGGTGACACCATTTCCCTAGACTGTTGCCGTCTGCCCTGTTTCTCTCTTTCAGCTCTTGCCCAGCTATAAAACACTCAGAGGACAGCAGTCAGAGCAGCTCACTAATATGGTAGTTGACTGAACACTGCTCTGGGACATTCTCCCTCTGCTCTCTAGAACGTCCGCTATCTCACTGGCAGCTACGAGGCCCCTCACACTCAGGAATCTCTTCCTGGGAGTAAACACCCCTTTCTCAACCTCTCTTTGCAGGATACTAGCTCTTTCTATTGCCCAACCTGCCTTTTGAGATTCACCTGGTTCATTTGTGCTTAAACTGTGACTTTTAACCTTCAATGTGCTATTTTCTCAAAGTTTTAGGTTACCTAAGCACAGGCTAGTCTAACAAAGGGTTCACTGTTTCTAGAAAACACATTTTAAAATATGTTCTTTAGATTATAAATGTATGAGGAAAAACAATACATAAAATTGAGCAAAAGAGATGCCTGTTAACCTGAAGTCAGCAGGCTTGCTATAGGATTGTGGGTCTTCCTGGGCTCGGGGGAGCTGTTGTTTCATGTACTGTTTACTACTGATCAGGGGCAATATCTGAGGCCACATGTTAGTTGTATATTTTTGAGTTGCAAATTATTTCCATTGAGTAGAAGCTGTAATCTCAAAGCTTGTGCGTATGTGGTCTTGTAGGGCATTATTTGATTGTGTATTTAAGTTGGCAAATATAGATAAAAATTCTTTCTGAAAATCCATTAAACATTCAATGGGTCTTTGAACCAGCTCTACTGTCCTGCAGGTTTCAGCACTAATGACCTAAGTATATTCTCTCTCTCTTTTTTCTTTCTCTTTTTTTGGTCTTTTTGAGACAGGGTCTCCCTGTAGCTCTGGTTGTCCTGGAACTCACTCTGTAGACCAGGCTGGCCTTGAACTCACAGAGATCCACTTGGCTCTGCCTCCCAAGTGCTAGGATTAAAGGTGTGTGCACCAGGCCCAGCCCAAGTATATTCTTGTATACTCTTGACACATATTCTATACTGTGTACACCACTTTGTAAAGTTTTTGTGAAAAAAGTTTACTTTGATAAAAATGTCTAGAAACATAAGAATTATAAAATAGGATTTATTTTAATATAAAGACCGGAATGCCAGCCTGGGTGCCGTGGGAAGGGTGGGACATCACAGCATTCTGGAGGGTGAGGCAGGAGGACCTCATGTTTGAGGCCAGACTGAGATACACAGCAAGAGACTACATCTCAAAGAGCAAAACTAAGGGCAGGCACGGTAGTGCACACCGGTAATCCCAGCACTTGGAAGGCAGAGGCAGCAGATCTCTGTTAGTTCAAGGCCAGCCTGGTCTACATAGTGGATCTAAGCCAGCTGGGGCTACTGGGGAAAAAAAAAAGGGAAGGAAAGAGGGGGGAGGTAAAAAATGTATTATATGTATTATTCCTGTTCAACCCCCTTCAGGATCTCTGATTTTTGGATTTAAGGAAAATAAAAATCTTTCTCTGTTTCTTCTCTGTAGGTTCTGCTGTTATAAGTGCTACGATGTCCAGGAAGCTGTTGGCTTTCTGGTGGTCACGCAAGGTTGAGGACCCCATGACCGGATCTGTGTCTTGGCTGCTGGCCTCTGGACACACACCCACGAAGCTGATGGCTTTGCGGGCAAATCCGGGGCTGGGGATATAACTCCCCAGCTACACCCGGCTGGGGAACTGCTGGTTTCTGAGGCCCCCACGCGTGCACAAACCCGTGGCCCAAGGCTGTTAGCCTAGCCTTTGTGACCACCCAACCAGTCATGGGAACCAGCCCCACATCTGCACAAGACAGAAAGCTAGCTGAAATAGTTCCCTGATCAATCCCATAACTCAGAGATCTCTGGCTGGTAGGAAAGCTTGTAGGAATTCTCTTTATTCAACAGGGCAAACAGCTATATAGGGTTAGGACAGGCAGCCCTCACTGTGGATGACGTCACTTCCCAGTAGCCAATGTCAGATTTCCACGTCACCACAGCCTCCTCAGTGGTGGGGCAGACCCAGGAACCGAACCTGTGGGAGAACAGGTAAGTTCGTGGCACCAAGCCTGCCTGCTGGCGCATTCGTAAGGCAACCCGAATCCGGGACTGCCGTCCCACACTTCTCTGACCACCCTCCGTTCCCAGCCCAACCCATCCTCATCCATGTGTTTTTCCTTGTCAAGTATCAGAAAGCTGCTGTGAACTTTGCCAGAAGAGATTTGGCCTGGCCACTAAGCACTTGTGCAACTTATGGAGCGTCAGTTACCCTGTCTGAGATTTAACTTCCCACACTGGGTACCTTTCCTGTTGCTATGATAACACCCCAACAAAAGCAGCATATGGAAGAAAGGGTTTATTGTGGCTCACAGTTCATGAGTACAGTCCCATGGAGGGGAGGTCGTGGTGGCAGGAGCTGTGGCAGTTCCTTCTGTCCACAGTCAAGCAGCAGAGAGCAATGAATGGTCATGCTCAGAGGGCCTTCCCCTGTTTATACAGTCCGGATCCATTCCACCATGGAATATGGCTCCACAGTGAAGGTAGATCTTCCCACCTCATTTAATCTAATCTAGATAATCTCTGAAAAGTACGGCTGGTGACTTGTCTCCTAGGGTATTCCAGACTGTCAAGTTGACAATCAATATTACTATTTCAAAATGGAAATAATGAAATAGGAATCCCTAACTTACAACAAAAATACAGATGGATTAAAGACAAGATCAGTAAGAAGACTAGAAATACCTTAAAAGTAATAACTTTGGGATGAGATGAACTTTGTAAGCACAATTTAAGATCTAGAAGAATAAATGAAATGTTAGTTTGTTTGACTGGTCCATTAGGAAGAGCTACTTAAAATACACATAAAATACAAGGCCCAACTGCAGTGGAGCACACTCGTAGCCCACGCTGAAACAGGTGGATTGCCAGGAGTTCGAGGACACCCTAGCTGGGATACATATTGAGTTCCAGGCCACCTAAGGCTACAGAATGATACTCAGCTTCCACAAAGAAACAAAGAAAGAGGGAAAGAAACAAACAAGAAAAAAACAAAGAAAAATACAGTCACTGAAGTTTACGAAAGGATTTTTGAATTCACAGGAATCTAAAAATTTCAAGACATTGATAATGTTCCAGGTGCCTCATGAGCCTGGAAAACAACACGGAACCTTGCGAGTGTCAGAACTGCTTGTTGGGAGGATGAGGATTAGCGTATTTTTTATTTCCTATTTTAGAGATTTTTGTGCTTTTTGAATGTCCCATTGGCAATTTTGATCCAAAGCTACATGCTTTTTTTTCCCCTCTAAGAATTGTGAAACCAGTAACAAGATTGAATACCAACTGAGTACCAAAGACTTTTATTTTTGGCTAAAAATGGAAGAAGTGGAAGATAAATTCACAGGTTAATGACCTGTGAGGGTCATGGGGCTACATACATGTTTAGGTTCATGTCGAGGGGACATCCAGCACACAGAGGGGAGAAAGAATAGGACTCTGATGGAAAGGAAGTCGAGTTTGTTTTAGGCACAGCGGCTGGCCTGCCTGTGCTGGGATTAGGATGACCAGCATTAAAATGCTCCCCAAATGGCAGTTTTATACCCAGGCACACAAGGGAGTGAGTTTACAAGGAAGTGGGGGCGAGGGGATGGGGGAATGGGCGTAGGTGGGTCTGTGGCTGGTAGCAGTAGGAGCATCTCGTGATAAACTGGGGCTGTGACTGGTATCAGGTGAGGCATGTGCAGGATGTTGCAGCGACTTTCTTTGGATTGCAGGAGCACAGTCTGGGGTAATTATTTCTCAGAACTTCTGCCTTAGTTGGCTTCCTGGAATCCCTGACTTAGGTGGGCTACAACCTTATAGTACATAGGGTCAAAAAATGAAAGAGAGGGGAAGCTACCATGGGGGACACAGTCATGTGGCTCCTGAGAAGAGGTAAAGATTCCCAGGAATTCAGGCAAGATCTTTTTTCCTCTATTTAAAAAAATTTTTTTTACATGTATGAGTGTATTGCCTTCACGCATGTATGTGTACTTGTGTTGAGCAGCACAGGTGGAGGACAGAACAGAATTTTGGAGTCTGTAGAACTGGAATTACAGGTGGTTGTTAGCTGCCATGTGGGTGCTGGGAATTGAACTCAAGTCCTCTGCAAGAATAGCTAGTGCTCTTAACTGCTGAGCAGTCTTTTTAGCCCACCTTTTCTCAATTTTTAAAGAAATTTATTTATTTATTTGTTTATTTATTTATTTATTTATTTATTTATTTAGTTAGTTAGTTAGTGATTGTGTATGTCTGTGTGAACGTAGGTTCACAAGTTCAGCATGCCTTTGGAAGTCAGAAATTCTCTCTCTCTTTCTCTCTCTCCCTCTCTCTCTCTCTTTCTCTCTCTCCCTCTCTCTCTTTCTCTCTCTCTTTCTCTCTCTCTCCCTCTCTCTCCCTCTCTCTCAATCTCCCTCTCTCTCCCCCCCTCTCTCCCTCTCTCTCTCCCCCTCTCTCTCTCCCTCTCTCTCTCCCTCTCCCTCTCTCTCCCTCTCTCTCTCCCCCTCTCTCTCTCCCTCTCCTCTTCTTCTCTCCTCTACTCTCTCTCTCTCTCTCCCTCTCTCACATTCTCTCCTGCAGTCTTGTAGGATTCAGAAACAAACCCAGGTCTTCAGGCCTACACGCAATCTCCTCTACCCTCTGATCTCATCTCACTTCCCCTCTTTTCCTAACGTCTCTGGTTCTTCCTGGTCGTCCTCTAAGCAGTTGTGGACTGTGATTTCGCCGAGGCTGTCTTGGAGCATGCTGTGCGGTTGGGCTTGTAGTGAAACTAGAGGAGTCTAGTAGTTTCTGTAACAGCTGAGAGCTAGTTTTGGTTAGCCTACCTGAAGAACAACCTCTGGCCTACAGGAGGTCACACATGCTAGGCAAGTATTCTTCAGTGAGCTAACGTTCTCTACCATGGTCAGCATCAAATACATGTGCTCTTACCCTTGAAAATCCATTTTTATAATTTAGTCCTTTGTAAATAGAAAAGCTTAGAAAACATGTATAAAGATGATCCTGTTTTTGAATAATAATAAGTCATTATAAATGATTGGTAATATTCATGAATAGACTATTAGAATACTATGCAAGCTCTCAAACAAATGTAATGGAAACACATATGATTCGACACTGAAAGGGATGTTGCTTAGTGAGAAATGCTCCTGTTAATGCCGCCTCTCACACCGCAACTTATATCAGCAAGTGCAAGTGATTAACATCAGGCTATGCTTTTTTCAGTCTCTAGAAGAAAGGCTAAAAAGGCAGAATATATTTGAAATGGATTGTAGTGTTGTATGAAAGGGGAGACGGTGAGCAATTTAGGCAAGGATGGAAGAGGCCTTTAGGTCTCACAGCAGGCACAGGGTTAAGGCATTCCCCCTATTTAAATTGATCACGAGACGGCTTTCAAGCCCCCACCCCCTCTCTGAATTACTTTCAAGGCTTGGTCTGTGTCACTGGTTGTCAAATTCTGGGTGTGTCAGAATCATCTAGAGTTTACTGGCTGCTGGCTCCACCAGAGTGTTGGGTTCAGTGCGTCTGGAGTTGGCCAAATACTGCAAGCAAAGCAGTGGGGCTCAGACACTGCAGGACCCGGACCACATGTGGAGGCCTCCTGGTTTTGTTTGTTGAGTTTTACAGGAATCCAAACATTAGACTTTGAAAAGGAAGAAGAGCGACTTTCCTCTAGAAATCTAATGGCCAAGAAAAGTAGAAGAAAAAGTGGATATTAGAGATTAGAGCACAGCCTGAGTCTCAATAAAGAAATGAAGTATTTAAGGTGCTTCCCATGCAAACCAGGAAGCCAGAATCCAGTAGGGTTTTAGTCGAACTCTGAGTGTGAGTCCTCACTTAGGTACCAAAGAAGAAAAGACACAGGTGGTGATTTACTTAGAGCATCTTTTCTAAAAACTCATTGAGGGGCCTCTGAGTCCTGTGACTTGGCATCCTTGATTTGATTTTCTGTTCCAAGATCACTGCTACGCATTCTGTTCTACTGTGTCTGTCTCTGCCTTCAACTTTTGTTCATAAAAGATATGGATCATGTAAGTGAAATGAATGCCAGTTCAGTTAGCTTGCCTTAAATGTGTCTGCCTGCTGCCCTCTTCTGTCCCTCCCTCCGGCCTCCTCTCTTTCTCTCCTTCCTTCCTTCTCCTTCTCCCTCCCTCCCTCCCTTCCTCTGTCTCTTCCCTCTCCCTCTCTCTGGAGGAGGAGTGCTGGGGTGGAACCAGTGTTCTCACGTGCCAGGCAAGTGGTCTGCATGTGAGCTGTACACTGGCTTGGCTTCTGCCCTTTTTCTGTGGCATTTTCTTGCGGTCAAATGTGGCTCGATTTAGATTCAGTTTTTGATAATTCTGTACCTGGGTTCTGCCAGAGAAAATGACACCATCAGCATTTTCAATCTGAGACAAAAGCCAGCATGGATTTTGTTTCCCAGAAGCACAGGTTGTGAGATAAATAGCTGAGCATGATGTAGCTTCTTTCCTAAGAACAACAACCAAATCTGGAACAAACTACAGCCACTCTTCCTGGCATAGTTTGATATGTTGTCAAAGTACAATGCATCCAATTTGTCTTGAATTTATTCAGAGTCAAAGAAAAAAAGGTAAAATGAAGTCCAAACATTTCAGAGTTCATGGCAGGATGACAGATATCACCAGAGTTTGAACTCAGGATTACAGTGAATTTGGAGATTCATGGGACCCCTCCCCCCAACAAGTGACATATGGGTCACCCGAGGCTCTCTACTTCTCCAGGTATACACTTCCAAACTTCCTGGTTCCCTCCTGCATTTTTGTATTTTCTCCAGTTTGGCTCTCTGTTTCTTTTCTCTCATTTCTTAGCGAAATGTTTCACCCTCTACTGAAATCTCGGAACCTGATTTTACCCAGCATGCTGATAAACTGAACTGTCTAGCTCCTCCTGCCAGTGACAGGCCGAATGCTCACTTCAGGGTTCCACTGCTTACTCCCCTCTCTCCTAGCTTACACCCCTCTCTCCTGGCATACCCCCCTTGCCTCGCTCTTCTCTTCCATTTCTGCTATTCCTAAAACACTGTATGTGCATTTAGTCTGTCTCTTCCTTCTCCAACAATACAGCCTTTGAACTCAGCCTCCTGGACCCTGACCTTACTTTCTACAATACATACCTAGAGAAACTAGATACGCTTCTGTGTGTTGCCTCATTTTTACTTTCTGTTGATCATTTCTGATTATCCTCTTCCATACAATTCCTGGGTCTTTACTTTGAGTGGTCTTTCTCTAGGGCTCTTTGAACCTCTAGAACTTTGTTTTGATCTGTGCTGATGAATTCAATCCCTCCACCTGCTTTGTAAATATTTCCCAGTGTGCTTCTTTAGGTTTTCTTCTTGTTTCAATCTGCATAATCTCCAGAAGCACTGGACATACTTTATGGTTTTAACCACATGTAGAGCTTTCCTGTAATTACACTTCTAATACTTTCCTCTTGAACCTTAAACTTCTTGGTACACTCATGTCTTTAAATTCTAGCCGGGCGTGGTGGCGCACTCCTTTAATCCTAGCACTTGGGAAGCAGAGGCAGGAGGATCTTTGTGAGTTCAAGGCCAGCCTGGTCTACAGAGCGAATTCCAGGAGAGCTGGGGCTACAGGGAGACCCTGTCTTGAAAAGACCCCCCCAAAACCCCCCCAAAACAAAACAAAAAACAAACAAATAAAAAAACCCAAAAAAAGAACAAAAACAAAAAAACAAAACAAAAAAAATAAAACACAGCTGGGTGTGGTGGTACAGGCCTTTAATTCCAGCACTTGGGAGGTAGAGGCAAGTGTATCTCTGTGAGTCCAAGGCCAGCCTGGTCTACATAGTGAATTCCAGGACAGCTGAGGCCACAGGGAGACCCTGTCTCAAAAAGACAACAAACAAACAACAAAAACAAAACCCCAATACCATGAGAATAATAAAGAAGGAAAGAAAAAGTTACTGTAGATTTCAAGACTAGCCTTTATTGTCATATTCCTGTGAACATTTCCTGTTCATTCTCCACAGAAGTGGAGGGAATTATCTATTTCCTCTTCTCTGCAAATTCTCAAGCTTGCACACATGTCAGGAACAAAACACATTGTTTTTACTGGGTTGTACTTGATTGCATTTTTTTTTTTTTTTTGGTCTTTTCGAGACAGGGTCTCCCTGTAGCCTCAGATGTCCTGGAACTCACTATGTAGACCAGGCTGGCCTTAAACTCACAAAGATCCGCCTGCCTCTGCCTCCCAGGTGCTAGGATTAAAGGCGTGTGTTGCCACATCCAGCTACTTGATTGCATTTTTTCCTCCCTTGCCATGACTTGGGTACAAGATTTACATTCTAGTCATCTGTATAGAGGAAGGCCAGGTTTGTAGTGATTTCTCAGTTTGTATAGTTGGATTGACTTGAATTCTCTTTAAGAGAGATTCCAAAGCTGCTTTCCAGGGAGGTCTAAAACACTGAGATGTTTCTATTTAAATGCAGAAAGAACTTCCAGATCATTATAAGCCTTGGATGGAAATTGCCAATCGACTTCCTTACTTGATTGAGAGTCGCCAGCTCCGAGCTCATGTGTACACGGTATGTGCTTTTGTTCTTCTCTTGCCATCTTCAAACACCTTTTCTTTCTCAGCCTTGTGAAAGTGAGACCATTGGCTGGCCTGGGAATGGTTGCTCAGCATTGCCAGTGGTCAGTGAATCTGTCTTATCCTTTCTGAGCAGTGACTTCTTCCTGAGCCTGCTCCAGCAGTGCCCGAAACATATTGACCCATTATCAGGTTGGTTAAAAAAAGAATCTGGATAGGAACTGAAAATAAGTTATTGAACAATGAAAAAGATAACTAATCATGGAAATTTTCAGGTCTTGTCCGAAGCATCTGCTGCCTTTGATAGGTTACTTTGATTTTATCCTGAATGTAATATATGTTGAATCAAAACTGAATTATAAACTCAGGGTTAGCCATGGGCTCTGTAGAAACAATTAAGTCCTTTGACACCGCATTACAATTTACATATACTTAGGCACATGATGCACTATCTGGGTCAAACTAAATTTCCCTCAAGATTTTATCAGGAAAGCTAAAGCTACCCCGCAGTAGGCATACTAGGAAAAACATGTTGATTCAGGAATTTCATAGCAACCATGAAACTCTGAGAGAGTCTACTTCATAATCTTACTTCTTTCTCTGAGAAATGAAGGAAACGCTGGTCTCTCTGTTGCTAGCACGAAAGGCTTCTGAAGGACACTTTCCTAGTTCCTGCTGTGTAGTGTTCACTGTCTGCTCATTAGTTCCCTCTCTTCTCCAGCTCTTATAGCCATGCCACAAAGCTCCAGAGGTACAAGAAAAGCCCGTCACCCTTTACAAGATCCCAGAGATAGAAAAAGGTGTTTAACCCTACAGGGCTGTTTTCATGTTAAATGAGCTGATATTTAATATCTAATTACAAATTGATTAAAAAAATACTCAATGAGGGGTTGGAGAGATGGCTCAGCAGTTATCACTTGTTGTTCTTCTAGAGGATCCAGGTTCAGTCCCAGTACCCACATAACAGCTAACACCTGTCCTTGTCTCCAGTTCCTGGGAATCTGTGCCCTCAGGACGGAAGTGTCTCCCTAACACCCATGTCCACATAGAACTTAGCCCTTGTCATGGTTAATCCTGGGTGTCAACTTGACTGGACTAAGGAACAAATAAGAGAAAAGGGTCTTCTGATTGGACCCCCTCAACCCGGATGGCCCACCCCAAATTGTGGGTGTTACCTTCTGCCGGCAGGCAGTATTTAAGGCCACGGCAGCGGGAGCTGGCCCCTTTTTTCCTTCTTCCTGCGGCTTGCCTCTCTCTCATCTGGTGAGTTTGTCTTGCTGCTGTGATCAACCTTTCGGATCCCAGCGTGTACTGAGACTGGCAGATCTCCTGGAATCCATTCGGGCCTTCAGCACTNCAATCCTGATCTTTCTATTCCATTTGATTTGAGGCAGATTGATAATATGGACAGCGTCCTGGCTCCCTTTCTTGCCAGGCTGGGAGTTGCCCTGGGTGGAGTTTAAAGATTCATTATATTTGGAGTGACAGTCTCAGGCCCAGTGGAATCCCTTTTGGCATTTGGGACAAGGCATGGAGGGCCACTTGTTGCTGCTGGGTGGAGCTGCAGCTGAAAAAGAGCAGGCCACTCACAAGTGACTCATTTGGCCACATCCCCAACATTTGGGACCATTTCCCAGGGGTTTCAGGGTGGAGGTGAAGGCCTGTGCCAAAGCCACTGTATCAGAAGCTCTCATGCTAACACTATTATTCAATCTGTAAATGATTTAGAGTGGACTGGCAAGACGAGTGTTTTATAATTGGTGTTAGCACCATCATATGCTAGTTCCTTAATTAAAGTATCAAGGGCTTCCCCATGGGAGAACTTGCCTTTTGTTGCCTCAGTAACCTGGGTAAGGAACGGTGTAAAGTCCTCCTTTGGCTATTGCTGCAGTTGGGAAAGGGAGGAAAACTCTTCCTACTCCTAGAAAGGGAGCTGTCTCCAGGAATGCACCTGTTTGAATGTCTTGGGCAGGTGGTGGCATGGGCTTGGTCTACTGGGTCACTCCCTAACCAGCCTTCCCCCTGGAGTTGATACTTAGAAATTTCTACTCCAGCTGAGAAATTATTCTCCTGCCTGCTGTTCAAATTGATCATAAAATATGGCCTTCCATTTTAAGAAATCACTGGATGCTAAGACAGCCCAGGCCATGTGTTTCCAATTATAAGGGGTATTAAGACTAAAGGAAAAGTTATCTAAAAGGATCTTTACATATAAGGATCACAGGCCATCTCTAGAAATGGCTTCGCAGAGCTCATTCATGGTGCTAGAGTCGTGAGGATACCAAAGAAGTGGGTGTTCTGGAGTAGGTGCTTTGTTAACAGGAAAAGCCTCTAAAGGAGGCTGAAAAGTTGAGGGGGCATCTCCATGCTTGACCCAGCTGAGCTTAGAGAGTTGCAAAAGGCTGAGGAGCCAGCAGATGGCCTGGGTCTAAGGGAGCTGAAGGGGCAGTTGTGAGTTGAGTATAGGCATAATGAGGAGAGAGTGGAGGTTTGCAGGAAGGAGGGGGTCTTGAGAATTCTTAAGATATATCAAAGGAATGGATTCTGGCTCCAGCACTAAAGCCTTGCCTGTGGTAGAAGCAGCGCAATCCAGGAATAACCTTTCGATCCTACTAATGAAGCACAAGCAATTAGATATATAGGTACTTAAACAGCATTAATAGTTATGGTAGGTTACTTTGGTATAGACACATATGTTTAGANTTTTCCTTCTTCCTGCGGCTTGCCTCTCTCTCATCTGGTGAGTTTGTCTTGCTGCTGTGATCAACCTTTCGGATCCCAGCGTGTACTGAGACTGGCAGATCTCCTGGAATCCATTCGGGCCTTCAGCACTAGACTGGGACTCCTGAGACATCCAGCCTTGCGGACTGAGCAGTTCCCTGGATTCCCGGCCTCTCCAGTTCGGCGCTACTGTTGAGCTCCGTCACGTGAGCAAATCAATAAATTGTATATAGTTATATATATTCATCCTGTTGCTTCTGTTTCTTTAGAGAACCCTGACTAATACAGCCCTCATCACCCACCCTTCCCGTCAGCCCCAGAAGCCACTCACTAGTCTCTTTCTCACCAGTGTTTACTATTGTAAATATTTCATATAATTGGAGCCATGTAATTTAAAAGGGGTCTTATTTGGAAATGAGCTCTTTGCAGATATAATCAAGAGGGGTTCTTACTGGCTACTGTGTTCTTTATATTCAGTATGATTGGTATTACTATAAGAAGAGGGGAATTTGGACACAGAACCATAAATACCCAGGGGAAAACAGGAAGGTGAACCAGCTATTAGAATGGCACTTGTAACCACATTGTGCCAAGAACTGCTGGAAGCTGGGAGACACATGGCTTCTACCTCCCACTAGTGTGAATAACTTTCTGTTGTCTGAATGCAATTCATTGTGGATTGTTAGGGTGGTTTGTAGGAAACTAATCCAATGCTCTCAGCCTCACTTTCTGCTTTCAGCTACTTATAAAGCCATCCAGCTAGATAAACTGCTTTTAAGATTTTATTACCAAAGGTTGAGACTGAATTAGTTGAAACCCATTTGTGAGAAGCTAATATAATAATTTCTAGAACCATGCAGGGAGTTCTGGAGTAAAACACCTGGCCTCTGGAATCTTTCACTTAGTGAGACAACTTATTAAGTAAATTTAGGGTTTTGATTTCATAGTAAATCCAAGCCAACAGTCTTGTTTTCCAAAGCCTCAATATACAGATGTGTATTTCCAAACAAACCTGTTCACTGGCTGAGACTCGTGCACTCAGAAAGATATGCTCACAGAGAGCATGCGGAAATCCAGCAGTATTCTAGAATAAGGAGAACCATGTCAGTCAGATTTCAGTGATACTGACCCTACTGAGTAATACAGAAGTAAGGAGTATTTAAGAAGATGGGAGTGGCCTTCTGGTCATTCAGAGCCAAAAGCCCCCAGTAGATAACCAAATAGGATAAAATGCTTTAAAAACTCTAATTAGACTGGGCCTGTTCCCACAGGCCTATAATCCTAGCTATTCAGGAGGCTGAGGCAGGAAAATGTCAAGTTCAAAGCTAGCCTGTGCTGTCTAGTAAGACTCTGCCTCAAAAAATATAAGATCTGCCCACAGCAAGTGTTGGAGACTCTAGTGCCCTCCCCCTACTCCCTCTCTCCCCCCAAAAATATTGAAAAGAGGCCAAGGAAGGAGGAGCTGGCTTGTGGATCCAGGAAGGAACAGGAGGCCAAGGAGGTTGTACGTTCTCTGTTGGGAAAAAGCTAAGAACTTTGGCCCCAACTTTATTCCTGTGGTTGAAAGTGCTCCCTGCCACTAACCAGGTCATCAGGCACTGGACCAGCAAACAACTCTCACAGTGCTCGCACTGGCAATAGAAGAAGAAGAAGAAGATATTGCCAGCAGGAGGAGGGCAAGGAGATTTGGCTAGTATGTAAAGAAGATCCCCTGGGGCCAGATCCTTCCTTTCTGCCCTGTGCTATGAGATTGGAGCTCCCCACCGTGCCCTCAGTGACAGCCAGGCTGGAGCATCCAGTCCACAGGAGCATGGGAAAGATGGGTACCTCTGTTATCTTCATGCAGTTAGCTGTGAGACAGAGGTGCCTCAAGTAGGAGGTTGGAAACTTTCAATTATAATGAGAGGTATGGTGACTTTGACTTTCAAAGGAGGCAACATCTGACCATTTTATGATTAGGAAACATGACGGCCAATTGGTGTGATAAAGATATAGTTATTAATATTTCAGCAAACGGAAATTAAAAGTATAATGGAACACCATTTAAAAAATCACACAATTGAAAACTGTTTAATTTACATCAAGTATCAGCAATAATGTAAAACACTAACTCTCGCTGCCTCGCGGGTGAGTGCTGCCACTTGCAAAAGCTATTTATCACTATTTAGAAATATGGAAAGTGTACTCTTACTGAAGGGTTCTATGCTTGTGTCTCATCTCTAAGTTCCCTAGGACTTGTTAGAAAGTTGACATTAAGAAGTGTAAATATACTAATGGCCATAGCAGACCTCAGGAAATACCTGGGAAATGAATGAACTGCAGTTCACCCAGCAATGCAGTCAAGTCTCAAAACTGCATGACTGTGCACACCTGTAATCCCAGTGGTTAGAGAGTGGAGGGAAGAGGATCACAAGTCTGAGACCATCTTGGCTTCATAGTGAGTCTGAGGCCACCCTGGGCTAGCAAAAGAGATATTGCCTCAGAAAATTGAATTAGAAAAGAAAATCAGAAAATATATTCAGTGATTTTATTATATTCAGAGTCATTTCAAGTAAATACATTGTGGACTGATCATACATATTTATGTGACATATAAATTGCAAGAAAATAACAACTAAAATTATTTGGCACGTAAGCTCTCTGGAGGAGCAGACAATAATACAATTAGTGAGAAGCTGTGTAGATTTGGGTCAATGTGCTATGTCATTGGAGTTTGTGTGTGTGTGTGTGTGTGTGTGTGTGTGTGTCCACCACACTCATTTCTTAAGCTGGGTGGAGGGTAAATTGTTTGCTTACATATATTCTTTAGGTCATAAGTACATACTACATGTATCAATTTATATAAATATTATATGTAGTATAAGAAATATTTCAAGATAGTCAGTAGAGACATATGGTACAGGGGCTAGGGAGGCAAGCATGTGGAACTGAGTTTGGATCCCCAGAACCCACATAAAAAGCTAGGTAGGGCAATGTGTGTCTGTAGTCCCTGCACTGGGAGGCAGAGATGGGACCAGATCCCTGTTTGCTGGCCAGCCAGTCTTGCCAATTGGTGAGTTCTTTTTTTTTTTTTTTTT
>VZQC01008976.1:2417234-2459450 GCA_009823505.1 Rhizomys pruinosus | reverse complement strand
TGTCATGGTTAATCCTGGGTGTCAACTTGACTGGACTAAGGAACAAATAAGAGAAAAGGGTCTTCTGATTGGACCACCTCAACCCGGATGGCCCACCCCAAATGTGGGTGTTACCTTCTGCCGGCAGGCAGTATTTAAGGCCACGGCAGCGGGAGCTGGTCCCTTTTCCTTCTTCCTGCGGCTTGCCTCTCTCTCATCTGGTGAGTTTGCCTTGCTGCTGTGATCAACCTTTCGGATCCCAGCGTGTACCGAGACTGGCAGATCTCCTGGAATCCATTCGGGCCTTCAGCACTAGACTGGGACTCCTGAGACATCCAGCCTTGCGGACTGAGCAGTTCCCTGGATTCCCGGCCTCTCCAGTTCGGCGCTACTGTTGAGCTCCGTCACGTGAGCAAATCAATAAATTGTATATAGTTATATATATTCATCCTGTTGCTTCTGTTTCTTTAGAGAACCCTGACTAATACAGCCCTCATCACCCACCCTTCCCGTCAGCCCCAGAAGCCACTCACTAGTCTCTTTCTCACCAGTGTTTACTATTGTAAATATTTCATATAATTGGAGCCATGTAATTTAAAAGGGGTCTTATTTGGAAATGAGCTCTTTGCAGATATAATCAAGAGGGGTTCTTACTGGCTACTGTGTTCTTTATATTCAGTATGATTGGTATTACTATAAGAAGAGGGGAATTTGGACACAGAACCATAAATACCCTGGGGAAAACAGGAAGGTGAACCAGCTATTAGAATGGCACTTGTAACCACATTGTGCCAAGAACTGCTGGAAGCTGGGAGACACATGGCTTCTACCTCCCACTAGTGTGAATAACTTTCTGTTGTCTGAATGCAATTCATTGTGGATTGTTAGGGTGGTTTGTAGGAAACTAATCCAATGCTCTCAGCCTCACTTTCTGCTTTCAGCTACTTATAAAGCCATCCAGCTAGATAAACTGCTTTTAAGATTTTATTACCAAAGGTTGAGACTGAATTAGTTGAAACCCATTTGTGAGAAGCTAATATAATAATTTCTAGAACCATGCAGGGAGTTCTGGAGTAAAACACCTGGCCTCTGGAATCTTTCACTTAGTGAGACAACTTATTAAGTAAATTTAGGGTTTTGATTTCATAGTAAATCCAAGCCAACAGTCTTGTTTTCCAAAGCCTCAATATACAGATGTGTATTTCCAAACAAACCTGTTCACTGGCTGAGACTCGTGCACTCAGAAAGATATGCTCACAGAGAGCATGCGGAAATCCAGCAGTATTCTAGAATAAGGAGAACCATGTCAGTCAGATTTCAGTGATACTGACCCTACTGAGTAATACAGAAGTAAGGAGTATTTAAGAAGATGGGAGTGGCCTTCTGGTCATTCAGAGCCAAAAGCCCCCAGTAGATAACCAAATAGGATAAAATGCTTTAAAAACTCTAATTAGACTGGGCCTGTTCCCACAGGCCTATAATCCTAGCTATTCAGGAGGCTGAGGCAGGAAAATGTCAAGTTCAAAGCTAGCCTGTGCTGTCTAGTAAGACTCTGCCTCAAAAAATATAAGATCTGCCCACAGCAAGTGTTGGAGACTCTAGTGCCCTCCCCCTACTCCCTCTCTCCCCCCAAAAATATTGAAAAGAGGCCAAGGAAGGAGGAGCTGGCTTGTGGATCCAGGAAGGAACAGGAGGCCAAGTAGGTTGTACGTTCTCTGTTGGGAAAAAGCTAAGAACTTTGGCCCCAACTTTATTCCTGTGGTTGAAAGTGCTCCCTGCCACTAACCAGGTCATCAGGCACTGGACCAGCAAACAACTTTCACAGTGCTCGCACTGGCAATAGAAGAAGAAGAAGAAGATATTGCCAGCAGGAGGAGGGCAAGGAGATTTGGCTAGTATGTAAAGAAGATCCCCTGGGGCCAGATCCTTCCTTTCTGCCCTGTGCTATGAGATTGGAGCTCCCCACCGTGCCCTCAGTGACAGCCAGGCTGGAGCATCCAGTCCACAGGAGCATGGGAAAGATGGGTACCTCTGTTATCTTCATGCAGTTAGCTGTGAGACAGAGGTGCCTCAAGTAGGAGGTTGGAAACTTTCAATTATAATGAGAGGTATGGTGACTTTGACTTTCAAAGGAGGCAACATCTGACCATTTTATGATTAGGAAACATGACGGCCAATTGGTGTGATAAAGATATAGTTATTAATATTTCAGCAAACGGAAATTAAAAGTATAATGGAACACCATTTAAAAAATCACACAATTGAAAACTGTTTAATTTACATCAAGTATCAGCAATAATGTAAAACACTAACTCTCGCTGCCTCGCGGGTGAGTGCTGCCACTTGCAAAAGCTATTTATCACTATTTAGAAATATGGAAAGTGTACTCTTACTGAAGGGTTCTATGCTTGTGTCTCATCTCTAAGTTCCCTAGGACTTGTTAGAAAGTTGACATTAAGAAGTGTAAATATACTAATGGCCATAGCAGACCTCAGGAAATACCTGGGAAATGAATGAACTGCAGTTCACCCAGCAATGCAGTCAAGTCTCAAAACTGCATGACTGTGCACACCTGTAATCCCAGTGGTTAGAGAGTGGAGGGAAGAGGATCACAAGTCTGAGACCATCTTGGCTTCATAGTGAGTCTGAGGCCACCCTGGGCTAGCAAAAGAGATATTGCCTCAGAAAATTGAATTAGAAAAGAAAATCAGAAAATATATTCAGTGATTTTATTATATTCAGAGTCATTTCAAGTAAATACATTGTGGACTGATCATACATATTTATGTGACATATAAATTGCAAGAAAATAACAACTAAAATTATTTGGCACGTAAGCTCTCTGGAGGAGCAGACAATAATACAATTAGTGAGAAGCTGTGTAGATTTGGGTCAATGTGCTATGTCATTGGAGTTTGTGTGTGTGTGTGTGTGTGTGTGTGTGTGTGTCCACCACACTCATTTCTTAAGCTGGGTGGAGGGTAAATTGTTTGCTTACATATATTCTTTAGGTCATAAGTACATACTACATGTATCAATTTATATAAATATTATATGTAGTATAAGAAATATTTCAAGATAGTCAGTAGAGACATATGGTACAGGGGCTAGGGAGGCAAGCATGTGGAACTGAGTTTGGATCCCCAGAACCCACATAAAAAGCTAGGTAGGGCAATGTGTGTCTGTAGTCCCTGCACTGGGAGGCAGAGATGGGACCAGATCCCTGTTTGCTGGCCAGCCAGTCTTGCCAATTGGTGAGTTCTTTTTTTTTTTTTTTTTTTTTTTTTTTTTTTTTTTTTTTTTTTTCTTTATTTTTGGTTTTTTTTTACATAAATTTAGTGGTTTGTATATTTTATAATTAACAAATTCTAGACCCGTGTCCCCCGGATTTCCCGTTGTGTCCCGGACACGATTGTCCGCCACGGCTCAATGAGCTTTCTGGACAAACATGTCTCTTTAATCTCGATTGGGCTTCGATGTTCTTTCTCAATATTGCTCCTATGAGGTATAGTTCGACCTGTTATTTGAGCGTAGAGTTTTCACTGTTTAACGTCGCAGGTTTTTTTGGATTTGCAGATACACTTTTTCCTGGGTGTTGTTGTTATGGTGTTGTTGGGATTTTTGTGGTGTTTCGCGGAAGTGGATGCATTGACGGCCCAACTGCTTTGGACAAAAGCTCAGGGGGCCCGACACAAGAAATATTACAACTAGGTAAGTGGCACTAAGCACCAAGATAAGAGGAAATAGCCATTCGTCATTTGTTTTCTGGGGATTGTGTTTACTTCACTCAGCATGAGGCCTCTAGCTCCAGCCAATTTTCCTGGAAAGCTTGTATGTCTCTTTCGTTTAACTGCTGACATAGAACGCCATTGTTGTAGATGTACCAACATTTTCTCTATCCACTCGTGAGTTTGGGGGGGCAGTTGGGTTGGTTCCAAGCTCTTGCTATTGGGAAGACGGAGCTAATAAACATGGCCTGCTTAGTATCTCGCTGTGGTGGGGTAAAGTCTTGAGGGTACATGCCCAGGAGTGGTATGGCTGGGTAAGGTGGCAAGTTCATTCAAAGTCTTCCAAGGGTTCTCACAATGCTTCCATATGGCCTGTACGAGGTTACATTCCCACCACAGTGGATGAGTGTTCCCCTTTCCCCACAAACCCTCCCAGCAACTGTGGTGATGCAGTTTGTTTTTGATCTAGCCAGTCCCTTATGGAGTAAGATGAGATCTTAAATTGGTGTTTGATTTGCATTTCCTTAATGATTAGTGATGCTTAACACTTGTTAAAGATTTTTCAGAAGACAGTCTCTAATTTCCTCAAGCTTGATGAAGCTCTGTTCAGTTTCTTTGCTCCATCTGAGTTGAGTGGGTCTTTTGTTCCTTGTTTTCTTTGTTTTTTGAGTAGTTGTATATATTTGGAAATCAATGCTTTGTCAGATGTAACTGCATGAAAGTTTGCCCCC
Source organism: Rhizomys pruinosus (assembly GCA_009823505.1). Lineage (NCBI taxonomy): Eukaryota > Metazoa > Chordata > Mammalia > Rodentia > Spalacidae > Rhizomys > Rhizomys pruinosus. Next base: position 2,455,012 of record VZQC01008976.1, on the reverse strand, counting down.
TCTGTGGGATTTCTCTCTCACTCCCTTGATGTGTTCTTTTGATTGTTAATAATTTGAGTTAATGAGGTCCCAATTTGTCATGTGTTTGACCTTATATCTTGGCGCAGCCGCTGTTCTGATTTAGGAAAGTCCTTTTCCTGACACCTATGTCCCTGTAGTCTGCGGCCCACCATCTTTTTCTTCTATCACGTCAGAGTTTGGGTTTCACATTTGAGGTCTTTGATCCACTGGAGTTGACTTTTGTACAGGGATGAGGTTACGGTGGTTTAACTCAAATTCTTCTGCAAAGTGGTGACCAGATTTTTGCCAAACCACTTGCTGAAAGTGATGCTGTCCGTTTCTCCATTGTGGCTTCTTGGCCCCCTTGTCCAAATATAAGAATGGCTGAAATTGTAATGTGCTCAATTTGGATCTTCGGTTTTGTTCCATTGGTCAACAGGTCTGTTTTTGTCCAGTACCAGCTAGTTTTTTTATGATCTATAGCCCTGTTAGTATAAGTTTGAAGTCTGGTATAGAGAAATCCCCCCTGTTAAGCTCCTTTGCACACCTCAGGGTGTTTGTTGCTATCGGGGTTTTTGTTTTTCCAAATGAAATTTAAGGACTTTTGTTTCCCAAGCTGTGAAGAAGTCTTGGAGATTATTGATTGGAATTGGGTAAATCTATACAAGAGTTTTTGGTAAAATGGACATTTTTTTAAAATATTATTTTGATGTTTTATGTATTATTCAACACATTTTCATTCCGTTTTAAACAATTAACCGCTTTCTTTTCCCACCTACCCAACCCAGATTATGCAGTCTGCGATAGCCATGCCCTGCATCTTTCTCTCAGTCTCGCTCTTTTTTTTTTCAATGGTTTTTTTTTTCTTTTTGTTTATCTTTTGTGTCAGTCCTTTCTATTGTTGTTGTTGTTGTTTTCCAATATGCGAGTTACAACACCAACTGCTTGTACAAAAGCTCAGGGTAAATTGGCAACTAGCTAATCCACAATGAGGGATACTATTCGGTCGTTGTTTTTCTGGGACTGTGGTTACTTCACTCAGCATGATGTTCTCTAGCTCCCGCCAATTTCCTGCAAAGCGCGGGATGTGTCTTTCTTACTGCTGCATAGAATCCATTTGTAGATGTACCACTTGTTCTCTACCACTCTGATTGAGGGTCATTAGGTTGTTCTCTCTATGCTCCTTGCTATTGAAAGAGACTGCAAACATAAACATGGCCGTGCATTTCGTCTCTGTGGTGGCATAAGTCTTGAGGGTTTACGAATGTTAATTTTCCATCCATGAGCATGGGATGTTTATTTCCATCTTCTGATGTCTTCTTCAATTTCTTTCTTTAAGGTTTAAAATTTTGTTGATGAGACTCTTTGAGTGTACTTTTAGTCTAGGTTCGTTCCTGAGTATTTTATTGTTTTTGAGGCTATTGTGAGTGACGAGGTCTCATTGAATCCTTTCAGCCCTGTGCTTGTTCTTGGTGTAAAAATTGGCCATTGATTTTTTTGAGAGGTTAATTTTGTATCCTGCCACTTTGCTTAAAGCTCTTAATCATTTCTAGGAGTTGTCTGGTGGAGTTTTTAGCATCGCTTAAGTAAACAATCATAATCATCAGCAAATAGGGATACTTGACTTCCTCTTTTTGATTAGTACTCCTTTATTTCCTGATTCTTGTCTATATTGCCTAGCAAGTGTTTCAAGCACTATATTGAAGAAGAGTGGTGACCGGGCAAGCCTTGCCGAGTTCCTACCTTTAAAAGGAATGTTTCTGTCATTTCCCCTTCGTAGGATGGATATTGGGCTGTGGGGTTCCTGTAATATGGCTTTGATTACATCGAGGAATAAGCCCCTAATACCAATTCTTTCTAGGCTTTAAGCTGAAGGATGCTCGGATTTTTGTCAAAGGCTTTTTCGTCATCCAATTGAGATCTATGGTGTGTGTTTTTGTCTTTGGTTCCATTTGATGTGTTTTATGTTTTGATGAGTTTGGAGTTTCATATGTGTTGAACCATCCCCTGCAAATCTCTGGTATGGAAAAATCCCAACTGTGGTCATATGGATGATCTTCTTGATGTGGGCTGTAATGCAATTTGCCAGGATCCTGTTTAGAATTTGGCATCTGTATTCATGTAGGGAGAGTGGGTCTATAATTCTCCTTTTTAAGTTGTACTTGCCTGGTTTTGGTAATAGAGTGATGCTGGCTTTAGAAAGGGAATTTGGAGAATTCCCTCCTGTTGGGTATACGTCTAAAACATTTTCAGTATAATGGATGTACTCTTTTTGAAAACTGTTTTTATAGAATTCTGCGCATGAACCAATCTGGGACTGGCTTTTTAGTTGGGGGCTCTCTTTCACTACATGCTCTATTTCTTCATGATGTTATGGGTCTGTTAAGCTGCTGAATCTTTGGCTGCAGCTTGCTGCTTCCCAGGATTTCAAGATATTCATCCATTTCTTCTAGATTTTCCAACTTGGTAGAATATAGTCTTTGTAATCTCCCATATAATTGTCTGGATCTTTTCCTTGCCTGTTGTGATATTTCCTCTTTCATCAAGGGATTGATGTGATTTGGAGTTGTCCACTTCTTTCTGTTGGTTAACTGGGCTAGAGGCCTGTCATCTGTTTTATTCTCTCAAAGAACCAACTTTTTGGCTTCTTGATTTTTTGATATTGTTTTCTTTTTTCTACTTCGATTGATTTCCTCACTGATTATTTTGTTCATTCCTAGTCCTGTCTATTGTTTGTTCTGCCTCTCAAGTGTTTTTAGCTTGTGTGTTTGATTCAGTTCACTTGTGCTCTTTCGTTTATATTAATGTAGGCAAAACACCAGGGCTATAAACTTCCCTTGGCTTTTTTAGAGCTTTGGTTTTTTGTTTTTTGTTTGTTTTGTTTTTTATCATTGTTTATTCAGAATTCCAGAAAATGCTTTTATTTCTTTTAATTTCATCTTTGTGACCCATTCATTATTCATAGAGTGTGTTGTTAGTTAGTCTCCTGTGTTCTTATAGGCAGGAGGGCTTTTCCTGCGTAGTTGATGTTGAGGCAAAGCAATTCTCATTGACAATGTGGTCTGATAGAATGCATGTGGAATTATATTTCAATCTTTTTGTTACTTTGTAGATGGTTTAATATCGTAGTGTCGCCATATGTGGTCATATTTGGAAATGTTCATGGGTGCTGAGTAGAAAGTGTATTCTACTGGTAATTAGGATGGAATATTTGGTAAGGTCTGTTCTCCATTTGGTGTACATATTGTTCAGTTCAGCGATGTCTCATCTGTTGATTCTATTTTGTCCTGTTGACTATCCAAGGACTAAGTGGGGTACGTGAAATCTCCTACTATGATTGTATTGGGTTGTTGTACTTGTGGCCGGCAGAGAATTGTCTTTATAAAGTTTTGGTGCACCAGTTTGGGCATATATACATTTGTTTTTTTATTTTTGGTTTGTTCCTGTTGATGAAATTGGTGCTGTTCTTTGTCCTCTTCTGATTTCTTTTAGAATATTTGAAGTCTTATTTCTCGTCCGATGTAAATTAAAATAGCAACACCTCCATTCTTTTGTGGTAAGCCATTTGTTGGAATATTTTGTTTCCATCCCTTCACTTTAAGGTGTGGTCCTGTCCTAGAAGGTAAGAAGCGTGTTCTTGTAGACACAAATACATGGATTTCTGTTTCCTAATCCAATCTCCCAATCTATGCCTTCTGTGATTGGGGAATTTAAGTCCTTAATAATTTAATGGTTATGACTGATAGAGTTTGTGTGCTTCCTTTCTGGCCCTGTAAATTATCCATTTGCAGTTTGGGTTTTGTTTCTAATCTCTTCTCGGACCAGCTTGTGCTTTTATTGATTTCCTTCTTTCTTTTTTTTTTTTTTTTTTTTTTTTTTTTTTTTTTTTTTTTTTTTTTTTTTTTTAATTGCTTCAAGTATTCTCCTGAAGGGTTGGTTTTCACCGGACATGTATTCATTCAGCTTGTTTATGTCACAGAGACTCACAGGTTTTTTTCTCATCCTCGCTTACAACTATAATTTGGACATTTTTGGCTGGTTAGATATAGAGAGATGGTTATTTCCCTATAACACTGGTGAGGAATAGCTTTGGTCCGAGTTCTTCTTTGCTCTTCATTATGTACATCTGAGAATAGTCAGTTGTAATCTGCATCAAGGTTTCCCGCTTATACGGTCAGCTGTTGTTTTTCTCTTGTGTATGTTAAGGATTTTTGATCTTGTTTTACGGAGTACGTCTAGCATTTTAACTAGATTGTGTGGCCACGTGGGAATTTTCCTATTTCTGATCTTGTCGTGTTGTAGTTCTATGTGCTTTCTTGTATTGGTATTGCATTTGTCCTTTTTTTAGATTTGGGGAAGTAGTTTTTTAGAGTATCTTGTATGAAGATCCTATGTCAATATCCATTCTCTCTGAGGATATCTTCCTCCCTTACTCTATTTCTTATGTTGTGGAGTGTTTGAGTCTTTTCATAGTGTCCCACAGCTCTTGGTTGTTCCACTTCTGTGTTATTTTCTAATAAATTTTCTGATAATCTTTCTTGAGGTAATTTAGTTGTTCTGTGTTATCTTTCAGCGTCTGATCATTTCTTTGTTCTGTTCTCCATTTCTGCTTCATGAGGTTTATTTCCAATTCGCTTTCCTCTTGAATACTGAGTGAATGTTGATTTCTTTATCTAATTCTCACATCTTCTACAATTGTCTTAGTTATTTCTACTTCTTGTGGTTTCGCTGGTAGTTAGCGGTTTCCTTTATCTTCTTTTACTAGCTTTTTTTATTTTTCTTAGTGTTCTCTACTTCCTTCTGGAGCTTGGCATTTCTCCTCTCTAGATCCTTCTCTGGATTTCTTCATCTCTCTCTAGTGTCTGTTGTTTTTTATGATTGTGTTCTTATAAATACCATCTTGTAGTTGCTTTAAAATATGTTTCCCTAATTGGTGTTTCTCGATATCTGATATGTCACCTGGGGGGCATCCCGCAGAGGGATCCCCACATGCCAGAGTATTTGATAGGGTCGATAGGGTTGGTAGAGGCCTCTTCACTGTGTTGAAAGGCTTGCTTTGCTTGCCGTCTTCAGATGCCTTTGTAATCCCAGTTGGCGGGGGTGGGGGGTGGGGGGGGTGGGGCTCTTCAGCCCATGCCCCGGTACCTTCAGCTGGCCTCAGGAGATCTCAGATTGGTGAGTTCTAAGTTCAGTGAGAGACCTTGCCTCAGAAAATAGGGTGAAGAACAATGAAGAAAACACCTGATATTCACCTTTGGCCTCTGTGTTGGTGTGAATGAGAATGTCTCCCACAGGCTTCAAGTATTCAGATATTTTATCCCCAGTTGGTGGTGCTGTTTGGGGGAGATCTTAGAAGGTGTGGCCATGCGAGAAGAAGTATGTCACTGGGGGCAGGCTTAAAGAGTTTAAAAAGCCTTGCCAGTCTCCAGTTGCTCTCTCTCTGCTTCCTGTGCCCACTTGAAGATGTGAACCTGGCTTTCTGCTCCAGCTCCTGCCACCATGCCTCCCCACCATGAAGGACTCTATTTACCTGGAACTGTCAAACAATCATAAGCTCAAATAAACTCTTCCTTTTATAAGTTCCCTTGGTCGTAGTTAGTGGTTTTATCGCAGCAACAGAAGAGTGACTAATACAGCTTCCACACAGGCCCACACATTCTTCCACACATGTGCACACACATACACACATAAACACAGATGGACACAGACACATACAAAAGGAACTAGGGCAAGCATGTTATCTGAATCAAGCTGTAAGTTGTATGGATGTTCACACTGTTCTCCAAAGTTCCTCATACGGTATTTTTACCTAAAAGGGAAAACCAAAGTCTAGGAAGCACCAGAAGTTTGCTGTGCATCAGCAGGAATGGTGGAGGGCCAGTTGGCAGAGGGACTCTCGTTACAATGAAACCCACAGACCACGCTTCCATTTTTATCTGCTCTCTTTCACTCTAGTTAATAAGTTTTTAGCACATGGTTGCTATAAGGGATAAATGAGCAAGTGCTCCTGTCCCCCAGATCATAAGCATAATATGAATAATTTTAGGCAGTATTTAAAACAATATAAAAGTAAACTATGGAACGATGTATAACATTTATATCAAAGATTAGGATCCATAAAGCAAATTGTGTTGCACCAAGTGGATGAGATGAATGATCAGTATGAAAAGGCAGGCAAAGAGCATGGGTGGTGCAGTTACAGAGAGAATGCATGAATTCATAATGAAAATAAAATACCTTCATCAACAAGCAGAAAATAAAATACCTTCATCAACAAGCAATGAAATGGCTGTCCTTGGCAGGCAGATCAGGTGTGAGTGAATGTTAGCCAGGACACAGAGGACACAGGATGGCTCTGTCTCACATGAAGATATTAAATATGCATGAGCTTGATTCAGCTACTCCATTTTATAAATTAATATTGCAAAAACACCCATTCCAAAAGCAAAGATAAATGTATGAGGCTGGTTTTGTAGCAATTTTGATAGCAGCAGTAAACAAAAGGTAATAGAAGATGAAAGGCTAATCCAGAGTCCTTTAGAGTTCCATATAGTTAATAGTTTACTGACCAGAAAGTATACAAGAATATATATCATATATACTACATTGAACATCTACTTAATGTGCATGTGATATTTAATCTTTATAGATATTTCATAGATGAAAGCAGAGACATTAATTTTTTTGAGATCAGGATTCACAATGTAGCCCAGGCTAGCCTAAAATTTGAGGTTCTCCTGCCTCAGTCTCCCAAGTGCTGGGATTGCAGGTCCATGTCATATACAGATTGGCATTCTTTTCTCTATAAAACAAGTCTTATTTTATATTTATTCATCTTTCAAAACTCTTGAGTCGAGGTATATTTTTCAAAAAGTTTAAAAAATGACAGTGATCTATGTAAGTATGTAATATGTTCAAGAATGAACTCAGTTCATTTGTGCTGAAATCAGTAGGATGTGGAACTGGTTCAAATAGCCCTTGAGTTCTTACTGAGTATTGAGAGGAGAATATTGAAAATAATTTGCCAGGTTAGGTATACAACCAATTAGTGCCCCATACACAGTGTACTCACAAACTTTAGGGTTACATTTTCTACTCAACAGAAAATGTTTGCAGCTTAAAATTTATAATTAATAAGCAGCCTCAGATACTGTAGAGCACACTAAACTTCTAATGTCAGTTCTATCCCAGGAGTGATGTGGCTCCAATAGAGACCACTTTGATGTGTTCAGTGCTTGATATTTTACAGCTGCCTTCAGTTTCTTTCATAAGTCATAAAAAATGATACTTTTAAAAAAAGAAATTATTGTTTTCTGCGGAAACTTGGTCCAGTTGGATAGTCAGGGCTGTCAAGGAGAGCACATGACATCCTTTCTTAACTACAAGGTTAGCACCAGCAAAACAACTTCGGTTAATGAAACAGTCTTTCTGACAATGAAGCACAAGGAAAAGAAGCGCTGAAAACAGCCTGCAAGCAGGATGGGGTGGGAGGGAAATCGGAAGGAGAATTAATTTTAATGATATGTATGCATGAAAACGTCATAATGAAACTCATTTCTTTGTGCACTAAACAACAACAACAACAACAAAAGAAATGAGAAAAAGTACTGAACTTGAAAAAGAAATGAACTGTAGAAATACTGGCTCTTGTTCGTGTTGTGGCTAAAGCATCTTCAACATTTGCACAGAGATTGCCACAAACTGTAAGATCTGAGCTAGTCCAGCTCATATGTGAAGAACCAAAGGGAAAAGTGTTTTATGTTAAGATGATATCAAGCTCTCTGCCTCAGATGTCTGGACTAGCTTCCTAACCCAGAAACACTCCAGCATAGATTGCTACATGCCCTGAGGTGCAGCCCCGCCCCCATCTCCCCTGGCTCCTGACCAGCTACACTGACCTTCTCTATCAGGACTCTGGTAAGTCAGATCCCTCCAAACATCTGTGTCTCTATTCCATTCTCCTTACCCACCCGCTTCCTGTCCCCTGGCAGCCTTGGACCTAGGCAGGCTCCAATTCCTCTGCCTCAGATCCCTCTCTGGACTAGTTTCCTAACCTAGAGTAGCTAAACACTCCAGCATAGATTGCTACATCCCTCCTCAAGTGACAGCCCCAACCTCCATCTCCCCTGGTGCCTGACGGGCCAGACTGACCTGCCCGGCCAGGACTCTGGTAAGTCAGATCCAGCCTACCCCTACCCCATCTCTATTCCATTCTTCCTGCCTACCCCCACTCTATCCCCTGACAGCCTTCATCCAAGGTGGCTTCCAATTCCTCTGCCTCAGACCTCTGAGCTAGCTTCCTGTAACCGACAAGTTAAACTCCCTAGATCCTGATCTGTCTGATACAGACCTTCTCTCCTACTAACTCGACCAGCTACCTACCACCCTGTCCCACCATACACCCAGACCAGCCTCCTACCCTGCAAGATCCTGAAACATGCATCAATTTAGTTTCTAATCTTGAGCAAAAAGCAACCAAGCTACACAAACAATATAAACAGAACCAAAATTAAATTTAAAAAAGCAGAGTAGAAGTTCTTACTGGACACATAACCAACAAAGGACATCCATATGCCCAAACAGCAGCACAAAAACAAATAATATGAAAAATCAAGAGAATATGTCCCTAACAAAACCTATTAACCGTACAGAAGTGCACTACAATTAGAACCACCCTGAGGAAACCAGGATGCAGAATTTAAAAGAACAATCATAAACATGATCAAAGAACTTAAAGAAAACACAGACAAATAACTCAAAGAACTGAAAGAGGAAAGGCATTAACTTGTGATGGAAGTCCAAGAATATACAACTAAGCGGCTTAATGAAATATCCAAAACAATCCATGACTTGAAAAGTGAATTCACAAAAAAGATAGAAATAGTGAAAACCGAAATGGAAATTAACATGGGATTGAAAAACTCAATAAGCCAATTGGAAACAACAGCAGAAAGCTTCACAAGCAAAATAAAGGAAACAGAAAATAGAATATCAAGGCTGGATGACAAACTTGAGGATTTGGGCTCCTCAAGCAAAGACTATGTAAAATTAAAAAAACAAAACAAAACACAGGACTGGAATACACAGGAAACATGGGACAACATGAAAAGAACAAATCTATGAATTCTAGGGGTACAGGAAGGAGAAGAATTTCAGGCCAACGACAGACATTGAACAGATCTTCAACAGGATTTTAGAAGGAAACTTCCCTGAATTAAGAAAAGACTGCCATGTGTGGTGGCCCACACCTTTAATCCTAGCACTTGGGAGGCAGAGGCAGGTGGATCTTTTTGAGTTCAAGGCCAGCCTGGTCTACAGAGTTCCAGGATAGCTGGGGGCTACAGGGAGACCCTGTCTCAAAAAAAAAAAAAAAAAAAAAAAAAAAGGAAAAAACCATTTCTTCTCTCTCTCTCTCTCTCTCTCTCTCTCTCTCTCTCTCTCATCTTTTCAAGACAGGGTCTCCCTGTGGCCCCAGCTGTCCTGGAACTTGCCCTGTAGACCAGGCTGGCCTTGAACTCAAAAAGATCCACCTGCCTCTGCCTCCCAAGTGCTAGGATTAAAGGCGTGCGCCATTATGCCTGGCAAACCATCTTTTTATTGTCTTCAGGAAACTTGTCTCACCTTCAAGGATAGACACTACCTTAGGATGAAAGGATGGAAAAAATATTCCAAGAAAATAGCTCTAAGAAGAAAGCAGATGCTGCAATTCTAATATCTGACAAAATAGACTTCAAATTAAAACTAATAAGAAGAGATAAAGAAGTTTACTTCATTCTGATCAAAGGAACAATTGATCAAGAAGATATTATAATCATAAACATATGTATAAACCAAACTCTGGAGCACCCAATTTCATAAAAATAGTACTAGGAGTATAAAACACAGATTAACACCAACTCAGTAATAGTGGGTGACTTCAATACCCCACTAGTTTCAATAGACAGGTCAACTAGACAGAGGATAAACAGAGAGCCATCTGAATCAAATGACATTACATTAATTGGACCTAATGGACATGTAGAGAATATTTCAGCCAAGCATCAAATAATACTCTTTCTATTCAGCAGCCAATGCAAGTTTTCCTAAAATTGACCATATTTTAATACAAAACACCTCAACAAGTACAAAAAATTGAAATAATTCCATACATTCTATCAGACCACAGTGCAATAAAGCTTAAAATCAACACTGGAAGAAGCCCTAGTAACTATGTGAACGCATGGAGATTAAGCAATGCACATCTGAATGATGAATGGGTCAAAGAAGAAATTGAGAAAGAAATAAAAGTATTCCTGGAGCTAAATGTAAATGGGACACTTTAAAAACATTCCTAAGAGGGAAGTTTATAGTTCTTAGTGACTACATTAAAAAAAATCATAAAGAGCACATGTAAATGATTTAATAGTCCAACTCAAGACTTTGGAAAGGCAAGAACAAACCAATTCCAAACCTAGTAGATGAGAAAAAATAACAAAAATCAGAACAGAAATTAATGAAATAGAAACAATGAAAACAAGACAAAAAATGAATCTAAGAGCTGTTTTCTTTGAAAGCTTAAACAAAATAGATAGACCCTTAGCCCAGTTAACTAAAAGAAAGAGCAACTCCAAATCAATACAATCAGAGATGAAAGGGCAACTACCACAACAGATATGGAAAAATCCAGAACATTGTAAAGGATACTTTAAATATATATACTCCATTAAATCCAAAAATCTAAAGGAAATGGATTACTTTCTAAATCATGGATACCACCAAAGTTAAATCAAGATGATATTAACAGCTTAAGCAGACCTATAAGTAATAAAGAAATTGAGCCGGGCATGGTGGTGCATGTCTTTAATCCTAGCACTTGGGAGGCAGAGGCAGGTGGATCTCTGTGAGTTCAAGGCCAGCCTGGACTACAGAGTGAGTCCCAGGCCATCTGGGGCTACAGGGAGACCCCGTCTCAAAAATATCAAAAAAACCCAAACAAACAAAAAAAGAAATTGAAAGAGTAATACGAAACCTTAGGACTAAAAAAAGCCCAGGCCCAGATGGATTCACAATAGAATTCTACCAGACATTCAAAGAAGATATATAACCAATACTGCTTAAATTATTTAAAAGAATAGAAACAGAGGGTGAACTCCCAAACTCCTTCTATGAAGCCAGTTTTACTGTAATATCAAAACCAGGTAAAGATACAACAAAAGGAATACTATAGGCCCATATTCTTAATGAACATAGATGCAAAGATGCTCATCAAAATACTCACAAACTATATACAGACACACATAAAAAAGATTTTCCACCATCAGTTGGTTTTTTTCCAGAGATGCAGGGATGATTATATATATCACAATATAACTGCATGTGGTCCTCTCAATAGATGCAGAAAAGGCCTTTGATAAAATTCAACACACATGTTAAAAGTCCTAGAATGAGTTGATCTGGAGGGAATATACCTCAATGTAATTAAAGCTATATGCAACAAACCCACAGCCAACATTCTAAATGGAGAAAAACTGGAAGTATTCCCATTAAAATGAGGAACCAGGCAGGGCTGTCTGTCCACTCTCTCTATTTCTTTTCGATATAGTGCTTGAAACTGTTGCTAGAACAATAGGCTAGGAGAAGGAAATTAAAGGAGTACCAATTAGAAAAGGCAGGATCAACTTATCTCTACTTGCAGATGATATGCTATTAGACAAAGAGATCCCAAAAATTACACTAGGAAGCTGTTAGAAATGATGAATACTATCAGTAAAGTGGCAGATTACAAAATCAACTCAAAAAAATCAGTAGCCTTTCTATATATCAATAACAATCAGAAAAAGCATTCAAGGAAACCCTCCTATTTACAGTCACCCCCAAGAAAATATTTAGGAATAAACCTAACCAAAGACATGAAAGATCTCTACAATGAGAACTTCAAATATCTGAGGAAAGAGACAGAGGAAGCCACTAGGACAGGTAAAGTCCTGCGGTGCTCCTGGATTGGTAGAATCAGTATTGTGAAAATGACCACCTTACCAAAAGCAATCTATAAATTCATTGCAATGCCAATCAAAATACCCATGACATTCTTCATAGAGCTAGAAAAAAATGATCCTAAAATTCACATGGAATCACAAAAGATCCCAGAGAGCCAAAGCAATCTTGGGCAAAAAGAACAATGCTAGGGGGCCCACCATACCAGATCTCAGATTATTTTATAGGGCTGCAGACATAAAAAACATGGTACTCACACAAAAAATATACGTGTAGATCAAATGGAATACAATAGAAGACCCAAACATGAGAACATGTAATTTCAGCCACCTGATATGTGACAAAGGTGCCAAGAACACACAATTGAGAATGATAACATCTTCAGCAAATGGTGCTAGCAAAACTGAATCTCCACCTGTAGAATAAAATTGGACCCTTATCTTTCACCATGTCCAAAGTCAACTCCAAATGGATCAAAGACATCAGTATAACACCCAAAAGTCTGAGACTCCTAGAAGAAAACATAGGCAGTACTCTCCAATATATAGGCATAGGAAAGTACTTTCTAAATCAGGCATTAGCTGCTTGGGCATTATGTTCAACAGTTAGTAAGTGGGACTTCATTAAACTACAAAGATTCTGTACAGCAAAAGAAACAACCAAGAAAAGGAAGAGTAAACTCACTTAAGGGGAGAAAAATATTTACCAGTGACTCATCTGAAAGAGGGCTAAGGTCAAGAATATACGAATAGCTCAAAAAACAAAGAAATAAGAACATAAACAACCCAATGAAAAGATGGGCTGTAGACCCAAGAGTTCTCAAATGAAGAAGTAAAAATGGTTAAGAAACACCCTAAAAACTGCTCAATGTCCTTAGTAATTAGAGAAATGTGGCTAAAAACCACTTTAAAATTCCATCTTACCAGTCAGACTGGCTAAGATCAAGAGAACGAATCACTTCACATGCTGGCGAGCAAGTGAAGAAAGGGGAACGCTCATTCACTGCTGGAAGGAATGGGAACTTGTGCAGCGACTACGGAAATCTGTGTGGAGAACCCTCAAATTAAAAATGAACCTACTTTATAACCCGGTGAAACCACTCCTTGGCCTATACCCAAAGCACTCATCATAGTGTAGTGATACCTGTACATCCATATTTGTTGCTTCTCTCTTCACAATAGCTAAGAAATGGAAACAACCTACATGTCCCACAACTGATGAATAGATAATAAAAATGTGGTACATTTACACAGTGGAGTTCTACTCAGCAGTAAGAAAAGATGAAATTTTCAGATAAATGGATGGAATTAGAGAGTGTTATATTAAGTGAAGTAACACAAACCTAGAAAAGCAAGTAATGAACGTTCTCCCTCATTTGCCGATTGTAGCACCAATCCTTTATACGTAACTACATATCCTGATAGGACTCCAGAGGCCACGAAAATGGAAAGGTTACATGGAGGTAAAGGAAAAGAAGGAACCCAAAAGAGGGGAATAGGAGGTAACAGACATTACAAGTGTGGGGGTAGGAGGTGTAGAAATTGGGAGTTTGGCTGGGAGAAGAGGGAGGGGCATATAAGGGGCCACAGTGTGTGTCTGTGGGGAGCAGGAGAGGGTGAGGAAAATTTGGGCTCTGGAACTGGGGAGAGGAAAGAGGTCAGATGGGAAGGAAAATGAGTAGAGATAAATGAATCTTGGGGGGGGGTAGGAAACCCAGAAGGAAATGTGATGCCCCTGAAACCCCATGAGAAATGCACATAGTGTCTGAACATTAGTTCATATATGTAGCTGGGGGCCATTTGGCAAGGAACACAGTGCCAGAAAGAAGAGACTTCCCTTGGAGGGGTAGCTGAGAGTGCCTCAGGAGACTTCCAAAAATAACACAGGCTATTTCCAAAGCTCCTGATTATCTCCCAAAATTAACAGTAAGACCCTATTGCTGAAGACAGGACATTTTTTGGACACAGGACTTGGAGCAACGGAGCAGGATCTGACCTGGAAGCCTTCTACCTGAAGTTTAGCTCTCATAATCCTGGATGATAGTATGCAAACTGCTAAGGGAGAAGATCAGTCAATGGTCCAACCCAGCCTTAAAGACGAATAATAACATAACCACCAGCACAGCAACCTACCTTGTTGGTGCAGTGGTGGCACTGTTATCTGGGGGGTGTAATTAACAGTTAACTAATTGGGCTTAAAGCCCTGTCAGTGGGAGGGAAGTGATGGGTGACACTGTTATTGCAGCCAAATACACATGGCTGGAGAGGGCACAGATCTTAGAGAGAGCCCTAGCTCTGTCATATCTATCAACAAATGAAATTTTTGCCATAAGCTAAACATGGATCCTTATATTTACAGACAAGCATACTGTGCACCGCTCAGCAAGGAATCTTTTTATTGCAACAGATGGAGCCTTCTGCAGAGTTCCACCACTGGTCAGACACAGAGAATCTAAGTCTGAGAGATGCCCAGTCCTGGGTGACAGATCTCAGTTGAACATCTGCACCTAAGACTCATGGAACCAATCAGAGTGAGGGGTAGAGAGAAAATTAATCCATCCTTCAGCCTTCACCAGTGAAGCTTCCTATACTACAGAGTGCGATGCACACAACTGGCCAAGTTTTAGAGAATAAGAGACTGCAGAGTGTGTGTCCCTGGGTAGGACTCCTGTATTGAAACTTGCCCACCCATGGATCAGGGATCATTGCAGAAGAAGGGGTGTAAAGATTGTAAGGCTGGTTCAGGAACACAGGGGAGCAGAGGATTTCAGGTCACTAGAAGCTTCCACGTGTGAACTTGTGGCAATGGTGGCATCAAACCGGGGCCTCATGCCAACTCAATTAAACAAGGACCCAGGAGGGAGGAAAGGAATGGGTGGCAGGCCAGCCCTAGACTGAGAAATATTGCATACTGATTGCTGCTGGGTGAGGGAGAGTAAGCCTTACCATCTCTAGATGGGCTGATGAGACTCTAATGGATGAATTTTCACTTAAGGACATCTGGGTACAAATGCTTGACTGATTGGACTTACCCTGTATGGTGGAGCACATGAGGTCTGGTGGGATTCAAAGGGCATGGATGGGGGAGGGGTCTAAACTTGTTTAAGAACTGTGCTATGAAACCACAAAAGCTCAATAAAAATTAATAAAAGATGATATCGAGCTAACTTATTTCTGTAAAATATATGCAGTTCATCTTGCTTTGCTTTCATAAAGAAGCAAAGACATGAAGTGGCGGTCCTTACCTTCAGCTGAAGGAGGCTAATAGATTTAGGACACTCCCTCTAATCATTCCATGTTCATTTGTATGTGAAAAAAATTTAAGTACAAAGATATGCTTTAAGTATTATTTCCCTCTAAATCATTTTAGCTGTTTTAGAATTGTATGTATCTTTGGAAGGGTGAGGTCAGTGACTCTGGAATGTTTGGGAAGTTTCCAGAAAATTCTTAACTGTGGATCTTATTCCTTTTCCTGTGTTGTCCTGTAAGAAGATGTGATTTTTCATTGCATATCTTCTTGATATAAAATATGAAGACAAATGCACTGTTCCAAAACAATCCAGCACTAACTGGAAAATTCATCTGTTCATAGTCAGACACATTTTACTCACATTGTCCAATTTATTACAGTACAAGCAATTAAACTTCTAAAATATTTTGTAAGTATCATACATGAGCTTCAGTAATTTTTTGGAAATCACTATTTTAATGACATACTAAAGATTATACTGCCTAGTTGTTGTTTTTTTCAGGAACAACTACATTATATATGTCTAGTTGTAAATTTTATTACTAGAATTGATTTAGCCAGTGAGTGAAGAAAAGCACTAAGGGGGCTGGAGAGATGGCTCAGTGGTTAAGAGCACTGACTGCTCTTGCAGAGGACCCAGATTCATTTCCCAGCACCTACATGGCAGCTAACAAGCATCTGTAACTCCAGTTCCAGGGGATCAAACACCTTGTGACCTCTGCAGGCATTGTAGGACACAGGTGCAGTTACACACAGGCAGGAAGTACACGAGAAATAAAAATAATAATAATAATAATAATAATAAAAGAAAAATACTAACACATTAAAACAAGACTGACCAAATAGAAATTTGGTAGGATCTTTGAGCCCACCTTGAACACTCATTCCATTGCATCTAGGTTCTCCAAGAACTACGTGCAATAATCTACAATTGAAACTAAAGCAGGAAGTTTTACATTAAATTTAAGATATGCAAATTTATGTAGAGAAAATAAATATTATATAGTATATAATGTTCTTTCACCTAACTAGTATTTAATTATATGCATTTATTTTCTTTTATATTACAAAAGACTATTGGATTTTATCTTTGACACTGACACACTTGTTTGGATATTCTTATGTTCTAAAGTCTGTGTTTTTGTCTCTCTCCTTGTTTCTTACATTTTGCCACATTTGGTAACCCTTTGTGTTTCTTTATAATCAAAAAAATGGGGCAGGGGAAATGGGCTAATTCAATGTTTGAAAATAAGTTTAAAGTGTTTGTTACTCAGAATTTTGTACATTTGTAAACTCTAATTACATATGTGAATGTAAAAAAAAAAAAAAAAGAAGATGTGATTTTTCAAAGCCTGAGATGTGGCTAGGACAAAGAAGACACTGAACAGATTCTTAAAGACTTGAAGCTGTATAACATTCCAACATTTTCTGTGTTGATTATATGATGATATATCTTTGATATATTGACTCAAGGAATATGATGAAAACAAATGTCACTTTTTGTATTTCTTACTTTAAAAATGCAGCTGCTGGAAATTTCAAACAAATCGTGTGAGTCATAATTCTGACTAAATTTAGTCATAGGGCTGACTAAAAAGAGCACAGGACTGTGGTGGGTTAGCAGCATTTGCATGGAGTTTTAGCATTGTTTTGACACTATTGAGAGCCTTATAATTATTAAGTGCTTGGTAAGTACCTTCTGTCGTTCTGGGCCGTACGGGAAATAGGTGGCGCTGTGCTGGAATTTCCAGCTTGGCGGCCCCCTGGCTGGAGCGGGCAGAGCCTGCCCCCTGGGGCTGGAGGAAGGAATCTCTATGCAGATGCTCAGAGCACCTCTACACAGAACCTCCACATGAAAGGAGAGGGGTGTGTGGAGCTGCGGAAGGAGAGCGAGGAGGTGCGAGATGAGCCCTGAGCCAAGAGCGCCAGGCCGCACAGGGAAAGTGGTGCTGCTTGACTTCAAACAGATTCCTTCCACGATGACCTTTTCGTGTCCCCACAGAGACAATGGGTAGAGCAGGGCGGAAAGCCTAGCCAGCTCACCACACTGGGTCACCAGTAGTTTAATCACTTAGCTCAGTCTCAAACCAAGCATCTAGATGAGGAAGACAAGCTGGAGACAGTCTGGGTGCTGGGCCCCATGACACCTCCCACACTGCAGTGTCCTAGTGTCTGCTGGGAAGTGAGTGTGCGTGAGGCTTTCGGCTGAAACCATGCTACTCTGACTGGTCCCCACTCTTTGGGCTTTTTGCTGCTAATCTTGAGAACATCTCTTAAGCAGATGCCCCTGCTGGACTGCGGATTCCTCAAGGGTCACCGTGAGCAGCGCCTGGCCCACCTGGTGCTAGGCGCTATCACCATGGGGTTCGTCTGGCAGGAAGGAGAGACCCAAGCACAAGAGGTAAGGGGCCGGGCACAGAGCAGAGAGACCGGTGGAGGGCGTCTCAATGTTTCAATGAAGGACCCCTCCCCCCCTTCTTAGTCTCTTGCTGCAGACGTTTCTTCTAGACCAGTTAGTTCTTTTGGCCGTTTCTCTGCTTCATTGGCTTATTTCCTCTGGCACTCAGTTCCGCGAATCCGTAAAGAGCTTTGCTTGACCCTGAGAGCCCATAAAACACTAGGAGTATTTTGTATTTCTAAATACATCAATCCTGGTAGATTTTCATAATCACATAGACTTGTGCCCATTTTACAGACAGCTGGGGAGCTGCCCAAAGTTCAATGCCAACCCCCTTTCCAGGGCAGATTGAAAACCCATTTCACTAAGGAAGCTGTCTTTTTCCAGAGGCACGTTGAGACTTAGGACACTCATCTTTATTTCCTTAATACTACTGTGGACACAATCCATTTTTAGTCTAACAATTGTTCATGTAAGTCTTTTCTGACTCTGCATAACTTTCTAGTTTCAAGCTGTACTGTACTTTTGGTGTAATGTTTGCCTGCATATATGTGTGTACCACATGTATGCAATGCCCATGGAGGGCAGAAGAGGGCGACAGATCTTCTGGAACTGGAGTTACTGATGGTTGGAAGCTGCAATGTAGGTGTTGGGAACTGAACCCAGGTCCTCTGCAAGAGCAGCTAATGCTCTTTACTGTTGAGCCATCTCCCCAGCCCCCAATTTTTCTTATTTTTTTTCTTGAGTCAGGGTCTTACAGTGTAACTCATGCTGGGCTAGGCTTTGCTCTGTAGCTCAGGTTGTCCTCAAACTCATGCTCCTCTGCTTTCCTGGTGCTCCAGGCATGTACCACCCTGCCCAGCTAGAAGTTCCTGTTTCTTCTTGAGCTAGTGGTGATGTTGGGGATGGCATCCAGACCTGTGTGCTGGGCAAACACTCCGCACTGAGCTGCCGTTCCAGCCCTTTCCTTTTCCTTTTTCATGAGTATATCTTTGCCAGAAATTGAGACGTTGCTCCTATTCTAGACCTGGCAGTTAAATGAGCAGCCTGGGCCTGTTTGAGTAGACTGGTTCATCCCACCTCTTGTCTCTCCTGCAGATGCTTGACACTGAGGGCAAAGGACAGTGTAGCTAAAGCCCCTTCATTTTATTTATTTATTATTATTTTTTCATTTTATGCGTATGAATATATTGCCTGCATGTGGGTAGGTGCAATGTCCATGGGGGGCAGAAGAGGGCATCAGATCCCTTGGAACTTGGGTTACAGATGGTCGTTAGCTGCCATGTGGGTGCTGGGAATAGAACCCTGGTCCTCTGCAAGAGCAGTCAGTGCTCTTAACCACTGAGCTATCTCTCCGGCCCCTAGAGCCCCTTCAGATCCTGAAAGAATATCTCATCTTCAGAACTCAACTGTCTAATGTGGAAGAGTTTAGAGTCTGGGCAGGCAACAAAGCATCCTGGTGAGTGCCCTGCCATCTGCTCCCTAAACCAAGATCCTCAGTTATGAGGACAGCAGAAGGGGGGGGGGCAGCTTCAGCCCCTGATGTCCAGTTCAGCTTCAGTCATTTTCCTCTTACTGCCTGTGGCCTCTGGCCTCCCAGCTGTGTGACCACCTCACGCTCTCCCATCCTCTTGTGCCTTGCTGTCTGTGGAAGCTTGCCTCATGGTTCAAAACTCTGAAAGTTCTTAATTACTTCCTACCTAAAACAGTTCTGACCCAAATCCACATAAAAATCTGAAGTGGAAAGAATAGCAGATGTAGGTATTCTTTGAAATATCCTTCCATCTTGTGCTAGGGAGATGGCTCAGTAAATAAAGCACTTTCTGCACATGAAATGTGACTTGAGTTCAGATCCCCATGTAAAAGCTGGAACAAGAAATAGTGAACAAGACAGACCCTGACTCAAAGGACCCAGATCTGAAGTTTTCTGATCTTCACATATACACCTTGGCATGTGCATGCTTATACTCACAACACACACACACACACACACACACAGAGTTGAGAGAGTGAGGAGAGAGAGAGAGAGAGAGAGAGAGAGAGAGAGAGAGAGAGACTCAATCTTAAAAGTGGTGGGCATAAGAATATTTTTTTCAAACCTTCAAACCTCTACTAATTTAGCCTTTTCTATGACTGATGTTCCCCATGGAACTGAGCAGCTTTTCTGGACTTACAAATAGATACAGGTCTGTGTTCTAGGATCATGCCAAAAGTTAGCAGATGCAAGTTGTATGTCTGTGGTATTCCCCATGAGCATCGATCCCCATGGAAGAGTGATGTTGTGTACCAATGTACAGGGTGGAACTGAGAAACATTATGCTGAGAGTCAGAAGAGAGAAAGAGAGTGAATGGTGTCTGCCATTGAGGGACTTGCCTGAAGGTCCTATGGGACTTGACTTAGGAAGCGACCCCGAGTCCGTTCTATACACAAAGTTCTGTCCACATCATTCCTACCAGGGTGTGCTAGACTCTCAGATTCTCTCTCTCTCTCTCTCTCTCTCTCTCTCTCTCTCTCTCTCCCTCCTATACACATATATGTCTACATCTCTATTTCTATTTCTGTATAATCTGTATTTGTACATACATCTACATAGCTGTCATCTATCTAGAAAGTGATTTTTTGGAATGGGGGGGAACACGGGTCTAGATTTGTTAAAAAACAAACAAATAAACAAAAAAAAAAGTGAAAAAAAAAGAAAGTGATTTTTCACTCTCTTAATCTCAGTCCCCAATTTATGCTGAAACACATTGGTAACTCTGTTCTTTGCACAGTTTCGGAGGTTCTGTGTATCAGCTGTGAATGCGTCTTCCCATTGTAATTTTGTTCTCATAAGTAGCCTTCCCATGAGATTGCTCTCAGGAAGCACTGGGGGTGTATACACTTGGTCTTCAGGATAACCATGGTTATTTCCACTGACAATGGAGCTTGCTAATTGTCTGGATTCCTGTCCCAAAGGTGCTGCCTAGAACTCTTGCCATTCCTTTTGTGGAGGTTTCCAGGCACTTGGGGCTCCCTCCTATTCTGGTCCACTCGGACTTGGTGCTGACAAACTGGACCAAAAGGAACCCAGAAGGGTAAGGAAGGGAAAGGTTGCTTGGAATTTCAACAGACGTGAGATTCAGGAACAAGGGGACAGACCCACGACTTCAACTCTCCTCATAAAAATGCCCCAGACATTTAAGCTATTTTATGGGTAACTACGTTTACAGTCATTATTTGCTTTATAGTTCCAAAGAAAGAGTCATTTAAACTCCAGAAGTTTCTTCTTGATCTGCTTCAAGTGTGTTGGCCTGAACCATTTCCTCTTGTTGCTTCCACTTCATGTCTGGAGTTTTCTACCTGACCTCAAACGCCTAAATAAACTCACTCCACTGTCTTTCTTGGCAAACTGTGTATTCCCTCCTCTGCCCTCCATTCAAGCCAGGTTAGGACCAGAATGATAAAAAGTGACCAGTATGGTTAAGAATGAATGGTTACATAGGATTCATGGGTAGGTGTTGGATTTAGAATTTGTTTTTAGTGTACATCATTTTTATAGTTGTGCTGGGAATAGAAGCAGTTGGATATAGAAGAAATAACATACCTTTTTAATAAACAAGAAATCTAATAGTCTGAAGGAACTTCATTTTCATAGTCAAATTTATTTCAGGTGGTAAATATAAGACATGGCACTTAGCTTTTCGATGAATTAAAAGAGCTGCAGAATGGTTATAGTTAGCTACAGATTGCTGAAGGACATGAGAAGAATCTGTGGTCAGAGCTTAAATACTGAAGCTTGGCTTTAAGGACTTGTGTATGTGACCCTTGAGGAAGTGTGATGAACTCATCTCATCTGAGGACCTGAGCCTAGGAGTTTTATGCTTTCTATTTATATAACCAGGCCTGGTTTGATCTTTGACCCATTATGCATGAATACAAATTGGTACCCATTGGAAGTGATTGAATCTGGCTTAGATAAAATAATAAATACATGTGCATGAGTTATTGTGGTCAAGGCATTGAGTGTTGGATAGGTTGGATTTAAGAATAAAAAAAAATACAGGAAGGAAGATTGAAGGGAGGATGGCTGTTCTGGGATGCTGGAAACAGCCACAGAAGTTGTGGCCCAGCAGGTGAGAGATGCAGGCTCAGGCCTGGGCCTCTGAGTTACTCTTCTGTGTAGTAATTTTTCAGAGTCTTAATATGATGAGCACGGTGTCAGCAAGACCTCAGTCAGCTCTGTGAGTTGAGGTCTGGCTCACCCCTTGTCACACAGTAGCTTGTCATTCAGTCCCAACCTGTGATTGAGATGTCTATTGATGAGCATGTGTACGTTTGCATCACAGACAAGTATGTAAGCCTGGGCACCTGGGGCCCAAAGAGTGTACAAACTGACTTGTTCTTTTCTTTTTCTTTTTGTCAATGCCAATAACTGCAATTTGACTAGACCACTGGAAATGAGGTAAGATCTCAGAAATCTGTTGCTCACTGTAGAACCAAGCTAACTTACTTTAAGAGCTTTATGGATAGCATAGCACCAACTGTCTAAAAACTCGGGCAAAAAAAAAAAAAAAAGATGAGGAAATGTGCTAAAAAGTAAGAGTCCTTGGAGGGACGTGGTGATTAGTTAACTATATGACCAATCTGTCTATAATAAAAAAATGTAATGTAAGAGAATAATGAAAAAGTCATCAAAACTCTGTGACTTGGTGAAGCCGAATAGGCAGAGATTTCTTAGCTTAGTATAATATCTATACAAGGCCAAACACAGAAGGTGTCAGTTACAGAGGGGCCCCTTGAAATACCTGGTGACCTAGGAGACTGGAGCTCTGGGGGGCAGGTCCACTCTGGAGATTTGAAGGCTCCACCCTTCCTAAATAGCAGAGCTGGCAGCTAAGCATCTTTGTTCCACTGTACCCCTCAGCTCTGTTAAGGATTCATCTGGAAGGCAAGACACTGCTCCAAAAGCTAACGCACCCTGCGGGACCCATGACATTCCTGATTTGGGCTCTTTAATTTTGAGTCTCCGTTCAAGTTTCAGCTTTTCTCATGCTTAAAATGTTAGAGATGAACATGATGTTTGGAGCTGTTTGCTTAGGTTTAATAGATCGAATCTGTACTTGTGATAGTCGAATCCATTTAAAAGATGTCCAGTCATTTAAAAATGATCTTTCCATAACAGACTTCTAGATCCTACTCTGCCAGACATCATTTTATCTCAGACAGGAGGACCTGCTCGATGTGATGACACATACCTGTAACCTTAGCAGTCGGGGGCTGAGCAGGAGTCTGAGCGGGGAAGGTTGTGGGTTTGAGGCCAGTATGTAGTGAGACCTTGCCTCAAGAAACAAACAACAACCAATAATAAATAAATAAATAAATCTCAGAAAGCAAAAGGAGAGGAGGGCTGGGATGGATTCTAGGTTATCCCTGACCTGTCTGATCACCCAGCTGTGCGGCCTTCAACCAGCTGCCTAGCTTCCCTGAACCAGACTTTCATGTCTATAAAAGGGAACATGGGGGGCTGGGGAGATGGCCTAGCGGTTAAGAGCACCGACCGCTCTTACAGAGGACCCGGGTTCAATCCCCAGCACCCACGTGGTGGCCGAGAACCGTCTGAAACTCCAATTCCAGGAGAACTCCAGTTCCAGGGGAATCTGAGACCCTCTTCTGACCTCCGCGGCATTGCACGACACGGTGCACACACCTGCATGCAGACAGTACATTCCTACACGTACGGAAATAAATAAAATTAAAAAAAAAATTAAAAGGGAACATGGGATTCACTTTGCTAATTCTAGCTCCAAGACCCCATGGCTTTGGACAAGAGTGATATACTAGTGCAAGACCAGGTACCTCTTGCTAAGAACTGCCCACAGTGCTCCTGCTGGGTCCTCCACTGGGACAAAGGTCGTGAGTCATCAGGGCCGGCTAAACATCAAGTGTCCTCAGGGCAGGGACCTTGGATTTGAACTGGTCTCTTCTCCTTTCCTCCCAATGACCTTCTCTTTTCCTAGTAACCTGGAGACCATCATCTCCTTCCCTGGTGGAGAGAGCCTGCAGGGCTTCATACTCGTGACTGTCTTGGTGGAGAAGGCCGCAGCTCCTGGGCTTCAGGTATCTTCTGATCCCACGGCACTGACTTCTTGTCTTAGGCAAGAACTCGGCCAAGGTTTCCTTCCTACCCCATCCCATCCCCTGAGGTGGCTTTCTCCACAACAGGACTCACCCTACTTAGTTCAACTCTGAGGGAAGAAATCTGAGTTCTAGCCTACACAGTCACCTCCCTTCCTTCCTGTCTCTGTTAATACGCAGGCACTGTGTGTAGGGCACATGACGCAAGCAGTGTCTTAGCCCTTAAAGCTATTGATCCCGTAGAAGAAGATAGATTCATATAGATTTTCTTTTTAAAAAAGCAATGTTTCATGAAAAGACAGCTAAAATAATCAAACCCATACTTGAAGGAACAGGCAAACTTTCCCAGGTTAATGACAGTTAAGTTAAAACCAGAAAGAGAGAGGAAGGGGGAATATTCCTGTGAGATATCAGCTATCCAAAGGTACAGAGGAAATTAGGTCTTTAGCAGAAGGCAGACATTACTGGAACTATCCAGGTGACCAACTGAGCCCCGAAGCTGCAAATTCACATTTTTGGGGGGGGGGTCCCACAGGTCCTAGAAAAGTAAGTTATAAAACAAAAGACAGTGAAACTGGAACATTTATATCTCACCTAAAGATTGAGATAGATGTGTTATTGAATGCCTGCTCTATCTTCAGTAGGAGGCTGGGCCTGGCTTAATTACCGCAGAAGTTCACTCCCAAAGTGAAACTAAAGGCTGGAGATGTATCTCAGTGGTAAGGCAGTTGCATAGCATAAGCAGAGCCCTGGCTTGGACCAGCATGCACACACGAAAATGGAACCTGGTGTCCTTGTCTGTCCTTACCCCTTTGACTAGTTCAGAGCTGAACGTAGTTCATCGGTGCAGCTGAGGAGACCAGTCTAAGAACAGGAAGGCTTCCTGGCAGACCTGGCTCTGCAGCTGGGGGAGCCTGTGTGACTTCGAAGAAGAACTCTGCAGTGAGGAGGCCCAGGTTGCAAACCCCGGATGTAGAAATGATCATAGTGCCTGGAATCCAGAAGGGATTAGAACACTAGACTCTAGGCCCTTGACAGGTAGGTACAGAAAGTAAAGGCTGGTGGAAAGATCCAGAAAGCCTAACAGGTATTCTATTTGGAAGGTGCCAGATGTCATGGCTGATGCCCTCAAGGAGCTGTGACTGGCATCCAGCAATGTGGGCTGCTCCCCCAGGCTCCCGCCTTCACGGACTTTGAGCGAACACATGGTCTGAGAAAGCGAATCTCATTCCCAGGCCCTGGTTCAGGGAGTGGAGGCCATTCTTCAGCACAACCAGGATGAGCTGCTCCAGGCCCTGCAGAAGCTGAGAGTCTCCATCCAGGACATCACCAGTGCCCTGGCACAGATGCACGGTAGGACGCTAGGAAAGAGCCTGGCAGGTTGAGGGGTGAAAGGCCTGGACACCGGTGCATTCTAGATGGGTGATGATACATCTTTCCACAAGATGGCGCTGGTGTTCTGCCTTTGTTTTAGGATAGGCCGCATCCTTAGAAAATGATGTTTATAGAGATTTTTTTTTTTTTTTTTTTTTTTTCAAGACAGGATCTCCTTGTAGCCCCAGCTGTCCTGGAACTCACTCTGTAGACCAGGCTGGCCTTGAACTCACAAAGATCCGCCTGCCTCTGTCTCTGCCTCCCAAGTGCTAGGATTAAAGGTGTACGCCACCACGCCCGGCTTTATAGAGATATTTTTGCAGGTTAGTCCTGTGTATTTTTCAGTGATTGGTATAGTTTACCTTCTTTATGGTCCAGATACACCTTTGGTATCAGGAGCTCTTGTCAAAGCTTGAGAATCTGGATTTGCCGTAAGGAGAGTATTGGCTGGTTGGGATTCAGTCACCTGGTTAGGCTGCTGGGGCGGGGTCGGATGGGGTGGGTAGAGGTGTCTGTGGGTTCCCTCAGGACTTCTCTGTTCTGTCCTCCCTTTTGGGCCTTGAGATACCAGTTGTGGGAGTGGCAGCAACTGGCACACCCTTCCTGGACAGGCAGACCCTCGTTCTGCTTGTCGCATTGGTGTCCACCATCCAGCAGGCTCTTCAGTTCCCATTAGCGGGAAAATCTGGAAATTGTGCTTGCTGGGCATTTAGGCAGGTTTGAGAAGGAAGTGTGAGCTGGAGAAAAATCAGAGTCCAAGGACCCTTTTCCCTGAGTACTGCTTCACTGAAAGAAAGAGTCTGGGAAAGGGTATCCACAGGAGATGGAATTCGAGAAGGTGGAGCTGTGTGACCTTGCATTGAGTGAATGTGCTTGTCATCCCAGGGTCTGCGCTGGTCACAGGATTAAGAGCATTTCTACTGTCCATTTCCTCGAGTTTTAACCTTAAGACCTTATGAGTGCATAAGTAGGTCTCCCAAACACACTCCCCAGTTAGTAAGATACATTGCTAAGACCCTTGGGGTCATTACACAAGTTCTCATGTGTCTCCAGATCCTGCAATATGTGGAGAAGGTGTTTACATTGTCTGAAGATGGCAATGCCCTTCTCCATACTGTTCCACCCACGAGCTCCTCCACAATGCTATCAGGGGCCCCTCTCGCCTAGGGTGGAGGCTGTGTCCCTGCTTCTGATAATCCTAAACCCAATAGAAAGCAGCGGTGGGAAGCATACAGACAGAATGGCCAGAGAGCGCCACCTGGCGTGCTGAGACACCGCGTAAAGGTGTCATGTCCATGGTCACACAAATCTAGCTGGCGAGGACAAGCCAAACAAGGAGGTCTGGTGTAGACTGGCTCATGGCTCAGTAGTAAATGGTCTTCAGATGATTCAACAGGGCAATGCCAATCTGCCTCAGTCTTAGACTGAGGTCCCAGGCATTGTGGAGAAAGACAGTCCAGGCCGGCTCCACCTTGCGCTTGTGCAGACACCCTGACAGGAGAATGCAGTGTCACTGAGTTGCTATGTCACTGGCTGGAGATGAAGTGTCACTGGCTTGCTATGTATGCTGCAATAGTAATCATGAAAGGGAAGTTATAAAAAATAAAAGCAAGTGCTAAAAGTCACAGGTTAGGAAATCACATGCATTTTTGGGGCATTGTCTCTAATCCGCAGTTGCTAAAGCTTACTAGATGTCTTCCCATCCCACCAAACAGATATTACCAAATGATCGCTTTTTTCAGAGTGCAACTTTAGTAAGCATGCTGGGCTGCACTCCTTCCCTCTGCAGATACACCCCAGGTATGTAGGCCTGTTTATGCTCTAGGCACAGGAGAAAAACATGCCCTTTGTGGGCTTCAGAGACCTGCTGCATTGCAAGCCATGTCCCCAGGCCTCTGCCCAATGCACACAATTGTACACAGTGCTTACAAACAGCGATAAAAATGAAACCAGGCCACTGTTTACATAATATAATGCTCCATAATGCCATCACAATACTAAAGCATTCTGCCACAGCCTCCCCACCTGCAGTAACTTGCTTGCTGTGCAAACGTAAGGATTTGAATCTCTATCCCCAGCACCCAGCACTCGGGAGGCAGAGGCAGAGGCAGGCAGATCTCTGGGAGTTCAAGGCCAGCCTGGTCTACAGAGTGAGCTCCAGGCCAGCTGGGACTAAAAGGAGACCCTGTCTCAAAAAAAAAAAAAAACAAATAAAAAAAAAAAAGTTTGTGAGTGGTAGTGCAGGCCTGTAATTCTAGTGCTCTGGGAGACCTCGGAACGAGGAGGATGGAGTTCACGAGCCTTAGTTGTAGCGAGAACCGCCCTTCTAGGTTCATTTGAGAGACTGTGTATCAGAAAAGAAGTAAGGAAGAAGAGAAAGAAAGAAAGAGAAAAGAAGGAAGAAAGAAAGAAAGAAAGAAAGAAAGAAGAAAGAGAAAGATACAAACAAGGAAAAGATGGGGGGTGATGGGGAAGACTCCTAATGTGCTGGTTAGTTTTTGTCAACTTGGTACAAACTGGTCACCTGGGAGAAAGGAATCTCACCTGAGGGATTTCCTCATCAGGCTCTGAGCACCTCCGTAGGGTATTTTCTTGACTCTTTATTGATGTAGGGGGCCCAGTTCATTGGGCAGGGCCATACTTGGAAAGGTAAGCCTGGGCTGAATATGAAGAGTAGCTGAGCAAGCCAGGAAGCAGGCCAGGAAGCAGGCCAGGAAGGCTAGGGAGGCAAGCCAGGAAGCAGTCCAGCGAAGCGGCGCAGGAGCAGGGCCATGGAAGCAAGGTCGGGAAGCAGCCAGGAAGCAGTCAGGAAGCAGGCCAGGAAGCAGCCAGGAAGCAGGCCAGGAAGCAGGCCAGGAAGCAGCCAGGAAGCAAGCCAGGAAGCAAGCCAGGAAGCAGCATTTCTCCCTGGTCTCTGCGTCAGTTCCTGCCATTAGTTCCTGCTTGGAACTAACTGCTTCCCCTCGTGATGGACTGTAACCTGGGAGTTGTAAGATGAAACCAAGCCTTTCCTCCTGCAAGTTACTTTTAGTTAGTGTTTTATCATAGCAACAAAGAAGAAACTAGAGAGCCCAATATTGGAAATGCTTTCACTCATGCATTTCCACCTGCCCCCACACATGCACTCACACATGCACGTACACATGCACCCACACATGCACCCACACACATACCCACACATG
Organism: Rhizomys pruinosus; assembly: GCA_009823505.1. Taxonomy (NCBI): domain Eukaryota; kingdom Metazoa; phylum Chordata; class Mammalia; order Rodentia; family Spalacidae; genus Rhizomys; species Rhizomys pruinosus. The sequence continues at coordinate 2,426,721 of VZQC01008976.1, read as the reverse complement.
CCCCCACACATGTACACACACATGCACCCACACATGTACTCACACACGCACCCACACCCACACCCACACATGCACCCACACATGTACCTACACACATACCCACACATGCACCCACACATGACCCCACACATGCACTCATACACACACCCACACACGTACCCATGGGTGCACCCACACATGTACCCACATATGTTCCCACACATGCACATGAGTGCACACACAGATGAGAGAGAAAGAGAGAGAGGTTTTCTTTTACTAGTAACGAGGAGCCAAGTGTTTCCCCTCCACTTCAGCGGGTTTGAATGGCACTCTGAGGTGGAGTGGAGCGGAGCCCGCAGCACTGGGAGCTTCTGTTGCAGGTCTTCTGATTTGATCACCCAATTTTGTCAAAGGAATTTTCCATTTTAGTTTCTGAGCTTATTTTGTCTAAATTCATTTGGGAAATTATTAACACTGGAATTCTTCTCTGTTAAATTCCATCAAATAAAAAACATGTTTCTTCATTTATGGATTAGTTACTTGAAGTAATCTGGGTTTATCTAAGCCATTTGAGCTGTTGCCTTAACCCCAGTTTTATTTACTTTCAAATTCCATTTTATCATGTTTGTACATCAGGTCTGAAAACGAACACCCATATATATATATGCCCAAACCAGCTTTCAAAGCTCTGAAGGTCTGTGCTTTCACAAAAGACTTTTGAGGGATACAAGGGAGAATGCAAATTCATGCTACAGATCAAGCTACCTAGAGATCCACCATCCGGAGGTTTTGGGTTTTGTTCTTTACCTGGCTGCCTTGGCGCTCAGCATGTGCTTTAGGGGAGTGCATCCCACCCCAGGCCTGCGCAGCCGCAGCAGTGACCGTCCTCTTTGGTGACAGCCAGCTTTGACTTCCCCGGGGCGCTCATATCCTGTTCTGCTCTTGCTTCCTGCACAGACTTATTGGCCCTTGTCATTCCTATAACAGTCTGCTGACAGCAGGCTCTGTGCTTGAAAATTACCCTCATTTCACCGAGTGTCTGAAGATGTCTTTGCTAGCAACCGAATCCTTTCAGCTCTAACATACTGGACCAGTGTCTTCTGGCTTCCTGTCCTGAGGACCTGCCAGTCCAGCTTTTCTCGCTGTCTGCTTGTAGCTCACTTTGGTGTTTTCTTGATTCTTGAGTCTTTTCTTCCATTTCTTCTCATGGNTGTAGCCCCAGCTGTCCTGGAACTCACTCTGTAGACCAGGCTGGCCTTGAATTCACAGAGATCCACCTGCCTCTGCCTCCCAAGTGCTAGGATTAAAGGCATGCACCACCACCATGCCCGGCAAGAGTCATTCTTTTTTTTAATTCCATACTTTATTTTCATATTAAGTGAAAGATTCATTCATTTGTAAAAAATATTTGGTTCATGAGTTCTTACATAAGAAATTATTATTATTTTTTGGACTACCTGCTTTTATTAATCACTGGGTTACTTCAGTTAAGGATTATTTGATTCTTAATAGTTATGTTTAAACATCTGGAATTTTTTTAAGCCAATGTTTTATTGAAAAGAAATTATTCTATAAGCGTATATGTCCCTGTATTTTGTTATACTTACTATCTGTATTTAGTATATGAGATAGGAAATAAATTCAACTTCCCTCCTGTAGGTAATGTTAATACAATCATGCATCAAATTTTTTTTTTTTTTTGGGACAGGGTCTCAGCATGTAACCCCAACTTGCCTAGAACTATTTATGTAGACTAGGATGGCCCAGAACTAGAAATCTGCCTGCCTTTGCTTCTTCCTGGGTGCTGGGATTAAAGGCGTTCACCATCACCCCCATCAGATTTCCTACATCAGATTTCCTTAAGTGAACAGGTCTGCTCCTAGGTTCTCAGCTCTGGTTCACTGTGGTCTGTCTTTCCTACTGTGTTGCTGTCTTTAGCCCGGTAGCATCACTTTGTTCTTCAGTCTCTGATGGAACAAACTCACCTCACTCTGCTTTTCTTTTGGGGTGAGGGGCACTGTCCTTTGCCTCTCATGTGGAATGTTAGCGTCAACTTAGCAAGTAGCATTTAAAACAATCTTGGTTGCAAATTTTGCTCAAATTGTATTAAATATACATGGTGATATATTAAATTTCTGTCTTATGAACAAGGCAGATGGAGAGACAGGGATAGCATAAAATATTTGCAAGTATTTCCTGATGTACAGTTCCAAATCATTTGTTATTATTGCCGGATGTTCTTCATCAGTCATGCCTGAAATCTCTCCAGATGGAGAACTTCTCTCTTCAATATATATCTTCAACTAGATGCTGAGTTTTCCTGTCTGTGAACATATGTTTGAGTCTGTATTTTCATGTACTAATTGTACTTTAGTTTCTTTCAAAGTAAGGGGCCTACCTGTCTTTTGCTTTATTAGTAGTAGTTACTTGCTACTCTTGTGTTTAGTGAATGTGGTGTCTTCTTATTTAAGTAGCTCTGTCCTGCTACTGCACTTCTGATTTATAGAATGAAATTGGCATTTGAACATTAACTTGTTATTTAACACTTTGGTAAACACTATCATTAATGATAGCAATGACCTGCAGATTACCTGGCTTTCCTAGGTAAGAATCATATTGTTTGAGAAACATGCTTAGTTTCTTCATTTATAATTTCCTCATTTATAAACTTAACAACTTTTATTTCTCTCTTCTAGCTAGGAACTCTAGTACAGTTTTGAATGAAAATACTGATCCTTCTTTAGTTTGATACTTTAGAAGTATCAAACTAAAGATTTTACCATTAAGTATAGTACATATTATAGGATTTCCATGAAATCCTTGTACAAGTTTAAGGATGTTCCCTCCTGTTCATAATTAGCTGAAAATTTTCATTTGGCTGTTTAAATCATAAATTGATTTTATAATATCTACTGAATATATTTACATGAAAATATTCTGTCTATCAAAATGATCATTCATCTTTAATACATTAAATTGGATGGATAAAATCTGAATTTATTACACATTTTTACTTCTACAAAAAGTTTTTTATAGTACTTAGCAGTTTGGATGTGAAAAAAGCACCAGTGGAAAACATCCAGAAGCTTCCAGAGAAGAGCCCAGCACATGGGGCAGGGCCACACTTGAGAAGAGAGTATGTCACCACTCAGGATTGTCTGGAAGCCTTGAGGCTGAACCCAAGGTCATTCAGGCTGTGGAGAGGAGAGAGAGAGAGACAGGAAGAGAGCTGGGGCCCTGTTGTGATGGCAGAATGGATGGGAGGGATAAGCATTTAGTTAGGCTTCATTGAGACCTTTCTTTTTCTCTCAAAAACAAGAAACATGAATGTTAATCTGGGTAAGATAAAGATAGACTAATTCAGGGCTGGAGAGATGGCTCAGTGGTTAAGAGCACTGACTGCTTTTGCAGAGGACCCTGGTTCAATTCCCAGCACCCACATGGTGGCTAAGAACCATCTTTAACTCCAGTTTCAGGGGAATCCAACGCCCTTTTCTGACCTCTGAGGCACTGTATGACATGGCTGCACCAACCTACATGCAAAGAGTAAACTCATACACATAAAAAAATGATAGAGTAATTCACAGAATGCAGAGGGGCCTCCAGAGGGTGGAGAGGCCAGTCATTACAAGTCAGCCATTAGCCAGGCGTGGTGGCACATGCCTTTAATCCCAGCACTTGGGAGGTAGAAGCAGGTGGATCTCTGTGAGTTCAAGGCCAGCCTGGTCTACATAGTGAGTTCCAGGACAGCTGGGCTGAAGGGAGACCCTGTCTGAAAAAGACAAAAAAAAAAAAAAAAAAAAAAAAAAAGATAATAAAAGTCGACCACAGACATTTAGTATTAACATAGTCACCAGGACACGCTTTCTTACATAGGAGTTCATACTGAGTGGAAGCTGTTGTCTCAGGCATGGCTGCACATGTGATGAAGGCAGTTTGGAGCTGAATGTTCAGTGTTGGCCAATGTGGTGATCCCCTGGCAAGCTGTCTGCTGCACGGGATCTTCTCCTGAGTTTCGATGAGTTGGTTTTCCTCTCCTGTGCAGAAGAGTGATCTCTGCCTTCATTTTCTCAATTCCCCACATTTTCTCCCATGTCTGTTTAAATATTAATTTTTTTTTTTCTTTTTGGTCTTTTCGAGACAGGGTCTCCCTGTAGCCCTAGCTGTCCTGGAATTTGCTCTGTAGACCAGGCTGGCCTTGAACTCACAAAGATCCACCTGCCTCTGCCTCCCAAGTGCTAGGATTAAAGGCGTGTGCCACTACACCCGGCTTAAATATTAATTTTTTGAAGATGGCCTTAATCCCTCATTTGTTGTGGTGAAGTACCATAAATAGAGACGACCGACATATGGGATGAGTTACCAGCTCGGGGACGGCCTCTGACCTCTGCACGGGAACATTCCATCTGCCCTTGCTGCTTCCATTCTGGTCTCTGCAGATCAGATAGAGGGTGGGCAGCCCCAGGAGACAGCCAGGCCCAGGGACATGTAGCCAATTACTTTTTGCCTATAGTAAAGTTCAGATTTGATTGCTTTTCCAGATTATGTAGACCCAGACATATTTTACTCAGTCATCCGGATCTTCCTCTCTGGGTAAGTACAGTTCAGTTGCTTTCCTGTGTGAGACCTCTGTAGCATTTCCGAATTTATGAAGAAAAACATACAGAATCTTTCTAGAAAAAGACACATACCGAATAACCCAAAGTGGCAAAGTCATTGCCTGGATACACTCTTGGAAGACAGAACTTAGGCCCCATCATATGGCAGAGGACATTAAGGGTAGAGTTTAAGTTCAAAGGGATTCTCTTCAGTCATTGGATGGGATCCATTTTATCTTCCTAGAGTCCCCCCTCCTCCCCTTGATGACCGTGCAAAATAAGGTGGGGGAGGGGAGATAAAGGGAGAAGAGGATAGAAGAGGGGACAGCAATATAAAAAGCATTCTTCCAAAGTTCCTGGCTGCCTGATATGGTTTGAATATCTGTGCCTCTCCCAAGTTCCTCTACTAACACCTTATCACCAGAGTGCTGGTATTGAAAGGCAGGATCTCTAGGGGAAAAAAAAAGAGGCTGAACGCCTGGGAAAGAGGTAGCTACAGTTTCCCCCCTTCCCTTCCACCCCGTGAGGACACAGCATTCTGGAAGCACATTCTGGGTCTTCATCAGGTTGAACCATTTCAGCGTTCCTTGCCTGGAGAGCTTTGCGGAACACATTTCAGCTGGTGTAAGTCACTCAGCTCAGGTGCCAAGCTCTGGCGCTTGGCAGCAGGAACAGACCAAGCCCCTGCTGCCCTTCCTTTTCTGCCCTTGCTTGCTCTTCTGCTTTATCTCATCGTACCTTTGTCTTTGATTAGTTGTGATTTCTTATTTGCTTCTGTAAAAATACTTTCATTTAGGAGAGCTGAACGGTTTCATCTGTAAATGTTCCCTTTAGTTCTCAGCCTGTTCAAATTCTCAAGGAAGTTATTAGCTCCTTTGGGAGAAAATGTCACATTTTTGTTGTTGTCTTGAAACTGCCCTTTTTCTGGAAGTTTCTAGAAATACTCCATGAGGAAAACTGAAGATAACCCTGTCATCTAGACTGAAAAGGAAAATAGTTTCTTTCCCTCACCAACGGCAGACTGGCCTGGGAGTGCCTGTGCGTGATGCTCAGCTGCTAAGGAAGCAGATTTCCCTTTTTGTAGCCCTGGAGAAAGTGGAGTTTGAAAGCAGACCCTGTTCTTCATGGGCATCTGCACTACCACTTTCAACAAATCTCCACCAGTGTGCACCAAAAGGACCCTGATTTATGTGTGCTGGTCACGTGACATATCTGATAGTTCTGTTAAGCTAGCCAGGTCCCATCAAGAATGACTTTGGATAGATATACTGAAATAAAAGTTTTGCTGTTTGGATTGCACACAGAATTACTGAAAGAGGCCAGTCACAGGTTTTCAATGGTTTCTTATGTATATATTGCTCAGATGGGAGCTTGATCCACTGCAAGACTCATTCCATTATGGACTGGTAAGAGGACAAGAGGAAGGGCAGGTTTGGGGTGTAGAGGGCCCTGGGAGGTCAGTTAGGGGGGTCCATTCTGTGGAGACATCAAGGGGGTTACTAAATGTGAATCTGGAGTATGGGGAGAGGTCAGGTTTGGTGTTAAGTTTGTAAATAAAATACAGTGGATCTTCGATGAGACTGGTCAGGACCACCTCTGTGCCATGGGCAGCAAGAGTCCAAGAACTGGCCTGTCGAGTTCTGCATTTATTGGTGGCCCACAATGGGAAGAAATGGAAATCATAGTGAGTGTCAGTCATCGTGCGGAACACAGGGAGGAGTGACAGAGAGGAGTCTGGATCTGTGCACTGTCTCGTGGCTCCTCACACAGGTCCCAGCATGAGCTGGCATGGATCAGGTCTATTCATCCCTTCGGCAGACATGGCTACCATGTTTTTACCCCCGTAAAACGCTGTTCTCCAATTTCACTAGACATAGCTTCTGGTGTTCAACAGTTCACAAATCTCTCTGGAGGCCAGTGAATTCTTTGAACAAGTATAGGAAGCAGGTATAAATTTGGGGTGCCGAGGCTCAGGAAGACTTGCACAATGTTACAGAGTAATGCAAGCAGCAGCAAGGATGCCTGCTTGTTGTGGAGATTCCTTCCAGAACTGTGGAACAACTGATGCTTTCTGAAGGCTTAATCTGTTCCAGGTGCTGGACAAATGTTACTTGAATTAGTTCTTACAGTGACTTAGTAAGATAAGTAGAATTGACAATGTAAATTGCAATTCTCATCTCAAAGAGTTAGATTACTCTTTGGCCAAATATTAGCAACCAGAGACTTGGCACACAGATTAATTTTGCCTCTGAATAACATATTCCAATGTGGAAATGAATTTAAGAAGTCTTCCTTGCAGGTAAATGGATGGAGGTAGAAGATATTATATTAGTGAAGTAACACAGTCACAGAAAAACAAACGACGAATGGCATCCCTCATCTGTGGGTGCTAGCGCCAATTACCTAGTTGTAAGGCAAACTGAGCAACGTTAATGTTATAGTCCTTGTGACCTGAAAACAACTGTGATCTTATATTGTGAGTCCCTTAGCAGGTTCTAGAATTAACCTACCATTTATTTTCAGACATTGGAATTTTGGTATATGGGTGGAGGGTATGTATGCATATTTTAGAGTAATGTAAAATCAAAATGGAGAAATGTGAATCCTGAAATATGATTTGGAAATAAAAAAAGAAGTCTTACAAAGCAAAGAAAGTCATAAATTAGGGCATTTTTCTCAGCAACTTGGTGGGGATCTCAGGTAGCAGCGTTACAGCAAAATGAGGTGATCCCTGCTGTAGGTTCCAGGTGCCATCTGATGACACTTAGCTTTGGGCTGGTGCAAGCTACTTCTCTACTGAGTCAAATCACTCCAAAAACCTCTGCTTGACAGTCACAGGGACATTGGGTCAGACAGGGAGGTAGGCAACAAATGGCTAGCAAGGAGGACAGCTCAAGATAGTCTGGCTCTGGATTGTCAGCATTCCAGTTTTCTACAATCAGTCATCAGCCTGTATAGAATCTTCAGTGTAGGTGTGGCACCGCCTTCTACGTCCCTAGGAACTTTTAGTTCACACTGTTACTCAGAGAGGAAGAAAAGGCTCAGGGGGTTTAATGAATGAAACCAGGGCTCATAGTCAACGCACAGAAAAGGGGACACTAAACTCTGTATCTGCCCTAAATAGAGACTTTGTCCCACAGCCCACCATGACCCCCGTCAGCTCTGTTCTTCCTGTGTTCCCTCCCTTCTGTGCTGGATCTCTTTCTAGAATGTGACTACCACAGTTGCTAACCAGCGAAAATCATGGAGCAGTCATCCCTCACATCCCCATAGATGACAACCTGGATCCTTGAAGCATTTGCAAGCTCAGCAGAGCTTGGGGAAGGTCAAGGATGTGAGGGAGGAGTGAGTCTATGGCTTTTGCATGTGCAGGGGCCATGCACCTCTTCTCTGAAGTATATGACAGACTCACAGGAGTGGAGACTTCTGTGCACATCTGCTATTTACTCTGTAATCCCTAAATGATAGGAAAACATGTGTCTCCTTGGTGACAATAGAAGTCTACCTGGTAGAGTTCTTGAAAATAAAAACAGAATTGCAAATTTGTAGTTCAAAGTGTGTCCATCCTTTAATGCTGGAACCCTGGAAACTTGTTGAGTCTTTGTTTATCTGTAAAAGGAGATTAAAGAGAACATCTAGGTCATACACTCCCAAGCCACCAGGGGCAGGGTGAGAAAATGGGTGCAGGTGCATTGTGAATTGTAAGCTCCACAGGCAGGGGAGCTTGGTAGGCAGTGCCTCGCCCTGGAGCCAGCACGACAATGGTACTGTTCATGACTAGGAAAAGTCACACAGGGGAGCAAATGTAAGAGATGGAGGCAGAAAGAGGGGACTGGAGGTGGGGGTCAAGAGAGGAGGGACAAGGAGGGCAGAGGGGGCAGAGCTCAGGTAACTACTGAGGCAATGCAGTAGGAGCGGGGCTGCAGGCTTTCTCCTCACATCCTGTTCTGGTTGTGTTCCAATGCCATCCTCATCCATCGTGCATGCTTGTCATCTGTGTCTATCAAAGCATGGATAGTGGGATTCTCACTAAGGCAGGTGACAGCCAGGGCCAACAGTTTAATGCTATGAATGTTACAGTGTGTGTACTCATACATGGATACTTGCGTGTGTATAGTTGTATATGTGTGTTTACACTCATATTTGTGTGCTTGTGTGTACAAACATGCACATATGCATGTGTGTATAAATGTGTATGTATACTTGTGTGTACTTTTGTGTACAATTACTTGTATGTATATTTGCATGTGTATATATACTTGTGCCTGTACGTATACCTTGTGTATGTGTGTGTGTGTGTGTGTGTAATTGTAAGGCTATACTTGCAGAGTTGAAAGCATTCTGTACTGAGTTTGATGTTAGCAGAGGAAGTAGAGACTTTCCATAGCCCTAAAATTGTTCTCTTGGTGGTGTCCATAGAACAGATGGTACCAATATGAAGGAGCTTTGTCAATAACTATGTGGTAAGAGCAATGCCAATGGCTGCTCCTTCCAAAGCCTTTGCATCTCTGGCGGACTCCTCATTTAAGTGGGGGTAGAGGAGGGAGGGCTGTACTGAGTAGAATGGAACCCCTCGTTGGCTGGTGACTCTTAAAAGGTTCCCATTCCCCCTCAGAACCACCGCTAACTGACCCCACTCCACACCCTTCCTGCCTCAGTCTCCACGTTGGAGAAGACACTGTTCCCGAGTGTCCTTCTTCTCTGAACTATTTTTGCTCATGCCTAGGTGGAGGGACAACCCTGCAATACCCACAGGACTGGTCTATGATGGTGTCACGGAAGAGCCCCTGGAGTACTCTGGAGGGAGCGCAGCCCAGAGCTCTGTGCTTCATGCCTTTGATGAGTTCTTGGGCATTCGGCACTGCAAGGAAAGTGGTAAGCCAAAAGTGCTCTCACCTCTCTCTCTCTCT
>VZQC01008976.1:2326492-2416856 GCA_009823505.1 Rhizomys pruinosus | reverse complement strand
CTTTCTTTCTTTCTTTCTTTCTTTCTTTCTTTCTTTCTTTCTTTCTTTCTTTCTTTCTTTCTTTCTTTCTTTTTTTCGACAGGGTCTCCCTATAGCTCCCAAGATGACCTTGAACTCACAGAGATCCACCTGCCTCTGCCTCCTGAGTGCCAGGATTAAAGGCCTGTGTGCCACCACGCCCAGCTTAAAGATGGTTCTTAGCCACCATGTGGGTGCTGGGAATTGAACTTGGGTCCTCTGTAAGAGCAGTCGGTGCTCTTAACCACTGAGCCGTCTCTCCAGCCTCCTTTTTATTTTTTAATCTCAAAAGGAGACTTAGGCAGAATAGGGAGACAATTTTACCAATGGATGAAACCAAGTGTAAATGAAAGTGTCCTGGGGGCTGGAGAGATGGTCTAGCTGTTAAGAGCGCCGGCTGCTCTTACAGAGGACCCGAGTTCGATCCCCAGCACCCACATGGTGGCCAAGAACCTTCTGAAACTCCAATTCTAGGAGAACTCCAGTTCCAGGGGAATCTGAGGCCCTCTTCTGACCTCCACGGCATTGCACGACATGGGTGCACAAACTTGCATGCAGGCAGTACATTCATACACATACAGAAATAAATAAAATTAATAAAAAAAAAATTAAAAAAAAAGAAAGTGTCCTGAAGCTGTGCTTCATAAGTCATGCTGCCAGCTGTGCACCCGCCATCTGCTGTGTCACTGTTAGTCACTGTCAGGATCTCAGATATTAGCAGGGCTTTGGGGTCATTTCCAAGTCTTATCTGGTATCTGAGCTAAGGTCCTTAGGCTGTAGATTTCCCTCTATAATGGCATGGAGATCTGGAATTGGAAGGTAAGGATGGTGTAGTAGAGACCAAAGCAGCAGGTAATGGGACCTGTACCCCTCCAGAGCCCTTCCCATGAAATGGAACAGCTTCCCACCAAGCCCATTTGGATGAGAAGTGGGGCTTCCACTATTTTGGGACCTTTGAAATCAGTTATTACCTTGCCTGGAGTATCAAGCTGTGTTTAACAGCTGCAAAAATGTATTTCATATCCTATTTTAACTTGGATCAGGAAAAAAACATCCACTGCCGATCATAAAAGCCAGCTCACTGGAGCTATCATGATTTTTCACGGATTTCTGCGTTTGGTGATATTAATCATTGATTTTCTACACCAAATATTAATTAACTGTATAATGAATCTCCTATAAACACTATTGATTTCTCAGTATCTTGATTTAACAGGCTGTTACTAAACCAGCTCCTCCTTCTGTATCTCTCCCTGTGCTTCCACCCCCAGTTAGAAGAATCTGGAAAACAGAATTCTCCGGGATGTTTAGCCGGTCAACGCAAGGGCTTTATGTGTGTTTTCACAGGTGCCCTTCATGGCAGCAGGCAGAAACTTTCTTCTTGTTTGGTGTGTGATGCTTACACATTGGCCAGTAGGTTTACTTTGAACTCAGTTGTCTGAGGTGTGCTTGCTTGCTTTTTTTTTCTTCTGTATCTACTGCCAGAAACACACATCTGAGTATTTGTAGCCCACAACAAGTAGGCTGATTTAGAACCCAGCCAGAGCTTCTGTTACCTGTATCTAGAATAGCAGGTAATCTCCTGAATTTCTGTGTGAAACTAAAGTGTTCTTCTGGGATGTTTCTTTCAGCAGACTTTCTGCACAGAATGAGAAACTACATGCCTCCTGCCCATAAGACCTTCCTGGAAGACCTGCGCTCAGTTCCTTCCCTGAGGGACTGCATCCTGGCCTCTGGTGCGGGCTGCTGCTTGATAGCCTATAACCAGTGTGTGGAGGCACTAGCAGAGCTGCGCAGCTACCACATCACCATGGTGGCTCGATACCTCATCTCTGCTGCAGCCAAGTTCAGGAACAGGATGCTGATGCATCTCCCACGGCCGCCCCAGGCCTTGGAAGACAGGGGCACTGGGGGCACTGCAGTACTGAGCTTCCTCAGGAGTGTCAGGGAGAAGACCTTGGAGGCCGTCCTATGTCCTCCTGCCTAGCAATTCAGAGCCCCCACAAGGGCCAGGGCTCTGTCTGGACCCAGACACGCTTCTGTTTCACAGAACTTTAGGTTCCCCTTTGTTCATAAACTGTGGTCCCTAACTTAGTGACTTTGTATGGCAGAAACCTTCCAACCCTGTTCAGTGTCTACCTTACAGCAGAGATGTGTAAGATTCAGTAGGCCATGGACAAGGTGGCTCTGTGGTCTGGGGCAAGTCAGAGATAGCCAAGTTCAACTTAATAAACAAATCATGTTGCTTTGGGCAGACTACCTCATTTGTTTCTCCCTTCCCTTCGCCCCTCCTTCTTCTCCCCATTCTCTTCTCCATCTCATCCTTCCCATCCTCTTCCTCCTGCCTCTTCTTTCTCCTTCCTCCCTCTCTCCCTCCTTTTGTTTTTGAGACAGAGTCTTCTATGTGCTTCAGACTGGCCTCCAAATCCAGCTTGTGACCCTCCTGCCTCAGCCTCCTCGGATTACGAATGTGGCACCATGCAGCTTTGTTCATTACTTTTCTTTTGTGGCATGAGGGTTACAGTCTAAGGTTTTCCATACACCAGGCAGTTGTTTTACCACTGACCTACAGTCTCAATTCTCTTTATGCTTTTTTTATTTTGAAATAGGGTCTCCCTAAGCTGCTTAGGCTGGCTTGAACTCACTCTTTAGCCCAGGTAGGCCTCGGCCTCTAAGAAGCTCAGATGTCTAGTCAGGAGCCACTGGGCCCTGCTGGTGATGATGATTGGTGGTGGTGGTGGTGGTAGTGATGAATGCCCCTCTTCCTCTTTTTCTTCTTGCTATCTTTTTGGCTTGTTTGTTTCTTTGTTTTGAGGTAGGGTTTGTAAACATTGTAGATCAGGCTGCCTTGAACTCAAGGCAATCCTCCCAGCCTAGCCTCCCCAGTGCTGAGATTATAAATATGAGCCACTACATCTTGCTGGCGATTTCTTTAAAGAACAGATTCACAAGCCGGGCATGGTGGTGCACACCTTTAATCCTAGCACTCAGGAGGCAGAGGCAGGTGGATCTCTCTGAGTTCAAGCCCAGCCTGGTCTACAGAGTTAGCTCCAGGCCAGCTGGGGCTACAGAGACTTCAGAGGGTCTCTCTTTCTGGGACAGAGGCCCTTCTCCTTCCTGCCTGTGCTCAGTTCAGTGCTGGAGGCTGGGATGCTCCAGTGGAGTTGTTTGGGATGAAGGTGCTGACAGTCCAACCTGGAAGTCTTCAGTGTGAGAACAGACAGCCAGTGCTTCAGAACTATTGCAATGCAAATTCATTTTAATTCCCTACTTTATTTTTAGAATTTTTTTCCTCTTGATACTGGAGATCTGTACTTGAAAAATGACTTAATTGACCTTTGAAAATAAATGAGCCATATAAACAGCACGGCCGCATGTTGAGGGTGGAAATGAACATTAGATTTTATTATCTTAGCTTCTAGCTCAAAGTCTCATTCTATCTGGCAGCAGAACACTCAGATCTCACCAGTTTAAGGGAAATGGCCTTGATTCGGGCCGCCCCACTTTGCACAGGCAGGCATGCATGTATGTACTCCTGTGATAGAATCTCCTTCTATGGCTTCATCTAGGATCCTGGCATCATGGGGGCCACCTGACCACTGCCCAGCCTCTTCCAAGGGCCTGTCCCCATGTGGACCCTGGTCAGGTAGCCTCGGCGGCATGACTCACGCAATATGAAAGGCTTTTCAGTCTCCGTAGTCCTGTGGTCCCCACAGTCCCTCATGAGGCTGGTTTTAGGGTTTACGCTTCAGTGCCTAGGAGAGAGAACACTGGCTCCATAAAAAGATATTGCTGGGTCCTGCACCAAGGCTCTGGGGCATTTTCCTGTTTCATATCCTCTGGGCATCATTATCATTATCCTCTGGACATCTGGGCTTACTTCAGAGCATGGCTGAGGGGTTACTGACAGGAGCATGGGTGACCCCAAAGAGCCACAGTGGGAAACCTTCACTCAGCATGGACAATGGCTTCCCTCAAACTAAAGCACATAGATGGAGCTCTCCCCATTCCCCTCTACATGCTCTAGCCTCTCCCACAGACTCCGAGGCCATTAGCAATTAGGGCAGAATGGCACACAAATGGTGGGATACTCAGGTGGGGTCCAGTGACCCTCCCTACTACTGCCCTAGGTGTGGGAGCTTCTCTTGCTACAAGCAGGTACAGCACAGTCCTGCTAAGGGAAGGGGAGCACAGCGGCCACCTGTGGGCACTGTGAAGAACGGACTCCTTGGTGCAGAGTCAGTTGGTTACTTTCGTAACCCAACCCTCAGGTCCTCAGCCTGGGAAAACAGAACGTTTCCCATCTGGCTGTGCTTTCCCACCTGCCCAAAGACTTCTGGTTTCTGGACAGGAATTTCAGGCTGATGGCTGACGGCCTATCTTCAGCCTACACCCACTCACAATTCTCTTCACAGCTGGTGACCTGATAGGTCTCCATTCAGCCCCACAGTACTGTCTAACCTTACGCTAGCTTACCTGGATGGAGGTCTGATAGACCTCTGTCCAACCCACTAGCCACGACACTGGAAATTCAGGCTTGCTTCGGCCTGTATGCATGCAAAATAACAGTCAAGAATTCTGTGTAATAATGGTAATGGAGAATTCGATTTATTGCTTGCTGCAACTCACTTTTATAAGAAAAATGATGTCTGCTCTCAGAGCCAATCACAGACCCCCAGTTTCATGCAACTGTGTACTGCTGCTCCACCTAGCATCATGTGCCTGGGCCATGTTGCTTGCTTCCTCTTGGGGTGGGGTCAGAGGAACCCCATGACTCCCACAGTGTCCCCTGAGGGATGCTAGCTGAGAACTAGTCCCTAATTCAAACTGGATCTTCCCACATCTAGGAGGGAAGGTCGGCAATCCGCAGCCCTGACTGTGACAGAAGCACATTATCTTCTTCCAAGGATGATGCTCTGTGACAATGTGTGTCTGTAAGACATGGAATTATTGACTGAGAACAAAGACATTGTCAATTCAGGCCAGGGTTGGATCCCAGGACAGACACTCGGGTCTTACATTTGGAGCTGACTCTAGAACGAGAACAAGGAACATGCTGTCATGGCAGTGTAATTTAATTTCATCTATGCAGGATCACAGCCAATGAGAGAATCAAATGCACCTCAGTTTTTTCAGGCACTCCAGAATTGATCAACACCAGATTGAATAGGATAGAGGGTGTGCTGGACAGTTTTAATTGTCAACTTGACACACCTGCAATCCCCTCCATTGGACTGGCCTGTGGCCATGTCTGTGGGGCATTTTCTTGATTGTTGAGTGATGCAGGAGGGTTCGATCCACTGTGGGTGGTGCCACTCCTGGGCAAGTTGCTGTGTATTGTATAAGAAAGCAGGCTGAGCATGGACCAGCAGGGCAAGCCAGTAAGCAGTGTTTCTCCATGGCCTGTGCTTCAGTTCCTGCTTCCAGGTTCCTGTCCTGAGTTCCTACCTTGGGTTCCCTCAGTGATGACCTATGACCCAGGAGATATAAGGTGAATAAACCCTTTCCTCCTCAAGTTGGTATTGATCAGAGTGTTTTTTTGTTTGTTTGTTTGTTTGTTTTGTCTTTTTGAGACAGGGTTTCCCTTTAGTCCCAGCTGGCCTGGAACTCTCCATATAGACCAGGCTGGCCTTGAACTCACAGAGATCTGTCTGCCTCTGCCTCCCAAGTGCTAGGATTAAAGGTGCATGCCACCATGCCGGGTACCATCAGAGTGTTATGTCATAGCAATTGAAAACAGACTAGAATGGAGGAGAAGACCTCAAGTGCCTTCTAGCAGAAAATGTTTTTCTCTAAAATATTGCTTCTTATTGTTAGGGGTTGAGCAGAGAGGAAAGTAGTGCATGTCTTCATGGCTTAGGGAGCTTGTGCTGCTAATTATCACAGAGAGTCTGCAGCCAGTGAGACAGGCATTAGATAAGTGTTTGATTTATGTTCACAAACAGATCCCTCCTTCAGTGGCCTTTGTGAGCATCTGAGATTTATGTATTGGAGTCCTGTATTGATCAATCAGGATTTTCCAGTAAATGGAAACTGCACATGTTTTGTTTACATATGGAGAGGAAGAAGGAGGAAGGGAAAGGGAGGTAAGGAGAGAGAGAAAGAGAGAGAGAGAGAGAGCTTGCAGGGTTGTTTGCAAGCTGGAGGCCTGAGGAAATGCTGATGCTGCACTTAAAAGGTCATCTGTCTTCAGACAGGATTCCTAGTCCTGTCCTGCTTGGAGAGGTCAGTGTTTGTTTTGTAAAACCTTCCCCCAGTGGAAGAGGCCCATCCATGCTGTGAAAGGAAATCTGCTTCACTCACACATGCATCAATTTAAATATTAATCTTATCCAAACAGAAACCATGAGCACAGACACATATAGAAGAACAAGCACTAAACTAAATCTTTGGAAGCTGTGGCCCAGCAAAGTTAGTGAAAAATTATCCAGCACAAGTCTCCTTAAGAACATGACGAAGGCTAAATGAGGGCACTCAGGAAGAATCCCTTCAAAGTGATGGAGAGGAGGTGAGGCATGGCAGCCAGTTCAGCTGTTCACAAAGAGATCCAGAAGGGCTGTCTAGAGGGCGGGCTGGAGCTGTTGAGAGGAAGCTGGGAAACATTACCCAGGCAGACTCAGTGTAGCTTACAGCTGAAGGCTCCCTGTGACAACTGATCCATGAGAAATGAGAGCCTCTCTCTCTTTTAGGTTTATGTGTGTGCTCGTGTGCTTGTTTGTCTATTATGTGTGTGCTCGTGTGCTTGTTTGTCTATTATGTGTGTGCTCGTGTGCTTGTTTGTCTACTATGTGTGTGCTCGTGTGCTTGTTTGTCTATTATGTGTGTGCTCGTGTGCTTGTTTGTCTATTATGTGTGTGCTCGTGTGCTTGTTTGTCTATTATGTGTGTGCTCGTGTGCTTGTTTGTCTACTATGTGCGTGCTGAGTGTTGTTGTCTACTATTGTGTGTGCAGTGGCTTGTTTGCGGGTGTTCCGTTGCTTTGTCTACTATGTTGCGGGTGTTTGTCTACTTGTGTGTGCCCCTCTGGTGTGCTTGTTTGTCTACTTTGTGTGTGCTCGTGTGCTTGTTTGTCTACTATGTGTGTGCCTGTGTGGCTTGTTTGTTATTATTTGTGTGCCTCGTGTGCTTTGCTTTGTCTACTATGTGTGTGCCTTGTGTGCTTGTTTGTCGACTAAGTGTGGTCCTTGTGCGTTGTGTTGCCATGTGCGTGTGCTTGTTTTGTCCTACTATTGTCTCTGGTGCCTTGTTGTCCTGTGTGAGCCTTTGTGTTTGTCTATTATTGTGTGGCGCTCGTGTGCTTGTTTGTCTACTTGTGTGTGCTCGTGTGCTGTTTGTCTACTTGTGTGTGCCGTGTGCTGTTTTGTCTCCTTGTGTGTGTGTTCCTGTGTTTTGCTCTAGTGTGTGCTGTGTAGCTCTAGTTTGTTGCTGTGTCGGCCCGTGTGCTTGTTTTACTATTATGTGTGGTGCTCATGTGCTTGTTTGTCTACTATTGTGTGCCTGTGTGCTTGTTTGTCTACTATGTGTAGTGCTCGTGGGCTTGTTTGTCTCTATGTGTGTGGCTGTTGGGCTTTGTTTCGTTATATTATGTGTGTGCGGCTGTGTTGTTTGTCTCTATGTCGTGTGGTTGTCTACTATGTGTTTGCCTGTGTGCTTGTTTGTCTATTATGTGTTCTTGTGTGCTTGTTTGTCTAATATGTTGGGTCTGTGGTGGCTGGTTTGTCTACTTACTATGTGTGTCTCGTGTGCTGCCTGGTTTTCTACTATGTGTGTGGCCTGTGTGCTTGTTTGTCTACTTATGTGGTGCCTGTACCGGTGCGTTTTGTTAAGTCGTGTGGCCTGTGCTGTGTGTCTACTATGTGTGTGCTCGTGTGCTTGTTTGTCTACTAGTGGGTGTGCTGTGGTGGCTTGTTTGTCTAACTATGTTGTGTGTGCTGTTCTATTGTGTGCTTGTTGTTGTTGTCTACTATGTGTGTGCTCGTGTGCTTGTTTTCTCACTATGGTGTGACTGGGCTGTTTGTCGACTATGTGGTGCTTGTGCTTGTGATCCTATGTGTGTGCTCTGTGTGCTGTTTGTATTTACTTAGATGTTTGCTGTCTGTGCTTGTCTGCTTGTGTGTGTTGCTGGTTTGTTCTACTATGCTGTGTGCCTGTTTGCTTGTTTTTTGTCTATTATTGTGTGTGCCTGTGCTTGTTTGTCAGTGTTACTGTGTGCTGTTTGTCTACTGTTGTGTGTGCTCGTGGCTTGTTGTCTATTATGTGTGCTTTTTTGTCTACTATTTGTGTGCCTGTGTGCTTGTTTGTCCTACTTGTGTGTGCTGGTGGCTTGTTTGTGCCTACTGATGTCCGTGTGGCCTGTGTTTTTGTCTACTATGTGTGTGTGCCTGTGGTGCTTTGTTGGTTGAACTTTAGTGTGTGCTGCGTGTGCGCTTGTTTTCTACTATTGGTGTGTGCGCTGTGTGCTTGTGTTGTGTCCTGTGATGTGGTGGTGTTGTCTATTTGTGTGGCTCGTGTGCTTGTTTGTCTATATTTGTGTGCCTCGTGTGCTTGTTTGTCTACTATGTGTGTGCCTGTGTCTTGTTTGTCTACTATTTGTGTGCCTTGTGTGCTTGTTTGTCTAGTTTGTTCTCCTAGTGCTGTTTGGCTCCGACTATTGTGTGCTTGTCTTGTTCTGTCTACTATGTGTGTGCCGTGGGTGGCATTGTTTTGTCTACTATGTGTGTGCTTTTGTTGCTTGTTGTTTCCCTGACTATGTGTGTGTGCCTCATGGTGTCCTGTGTCTTGTGTTTATGTGTGTGGCTGTGTGTCTTGTTTGTCCACTATGTATGTGCCGTGTGCTTGTGTCTACTATGTGTGTTGCCTGGGTTGTCTGTTCGTCATTATGTGTGTTGTTTGTCTTACCTATGGTGGTGCTCGTTTGCTTGTTTGTCTAATGTTTTGTTGTTTGCATTATGGTGTTGCTTGGTGCTTGTTGTCTATTATGTTTGTGTGACTGTTGGCTTGTTTGTTTAATATGTGTGTGCCTTTTGCTTGTTTGTCTACTATGTGTGTGAATGTTGTGCTTGTTTGTCTAATAGTGTGTTGCCTATGTGTGCTTGTTTGTATACTATGCTGGTGCTGTGTGATTTTTCTGTCTATGTATGGTGTGGACTCGTGTGCTTGTTGCTCAGTTTGCTGCCTGTGTGCTGTTGTCTAATATGTGTGTGCATGTGCTGATTGTTTGTATAATATGTTCGTGCCATGTTGTGCATTGTTGTCTAATATGTGTGCTGATGTGGACTGTTTGGTTGTTTGAGTGCCTCCGAGTTCTTTTCTTATCTGCTAATTATTGTTTGAAGTGTGTGGTGCTTCTGTCTATTTATGTGTGCTGCTCGTGGCTTGTTTGTCTAATATGGTGTGTCTCGTTGGCTGTTTGTCGAAATTATCGTGTTGTGACAGGGTGTTGATGTTGTAATCAGTGTAGTGATAGTTGTGATCTATGTGCTCGTTTGTATACTTTATGTGTGTGTGCCTTCGTGTGCCTGTTTGTATCTTATGGTGCTGATATGTGTGGATTGTATATTATGTTGTGCTAGTGTGCTTGGTTTTGTTAATATGTGTGTCCTTGTGTGACTGATTGTTGCTGTCTACCTATGTGTCGTCGCTATGTTGTCTTGTTTGTCTACCTATGTTGCTCGTTTGATTGTTTGTCTACTATGTGTGTGTCCTGTGTGCTTGTTTTGTCTAATATGTGCTGTGCTCGTGTGCTTGTTGTTACTATGGTGCGTGCTGTGGCTGTTGTTCTCCTATATGTGTGTGCTCGTGGGCTTGTTTGTCTACTATGTGGGTGTGCTTTGTTTGTCTACCTATGTGTGTGCCGTGCGATTGTTGTCTAAATGTGTGTGCTTGTGTGCTTGTTTGTCTATTATGTGTGTGCCCGTGTGCTTGTTTGTCTTATTAGCTGTGTCGCTGTGTGTCACTATGTGTGTGCCGTGGCTGTTTTCTTATTATGTGTTGCTTGTTTGTCTCTTAGTGGTGCCTGGTGCCTTGTTTGACGTTATGTGTGTGCCTGTGTGCGTGTTTGTGTTGTCTATGTGTGTGACTTGTGTGATTGTTGCTCTACTATGTGTGTGTCCTGTGTGATTGTTTGTCTTTCTGAGTGTTCCTGTGTGCTTGTTTGTCTACTAGGTGTGTGCTCGTGTGCTTGTTGGTCTATTATGTGTGTGCTCGTGTGCTTGTTTGTCTACTATTTGTGTGCCTGTGTGCTGTGTCTACCTATGTATTGGGGCCCTGTGTTCTTGTTTGTCTACTATGTGTGTGGCTGTGTGCTTGTTTGTCTCCTATGTGTGTGCTGTTTGTGCTGTGTTTGTTCCTACTATGTGTGGCCGGTGTGCTGTTGTGTATACTATGCTGTGTGTCGTGTGCATTGTTTGGTATATTAGGTTTGTGATCCTTGTGCTTGTTTGTCTACTTTGTGTGTGCTCGTGTGCTTGTTTGTCTATGATGTGTGTGCCTGTGTGCTTGTTGGTCTATCACTGTGTCGTGACCTGTGTGCTGTTTGTCTACTATGGGCGCTCTGTGTGCTGTTCCGTCTATTTGGTGTGATCGATGTGCTTGTTTTGTTGTTACTCATGGTGTGCCTGTGTGCTTGTTGTTACTAGCTGTGTGATCGTGTGCCTGTTTTTGTCTACTCAGTGTGTGCTTCGTGTGTTGGTTGTAATTGCGGTTGCCGTGTGTCTTGCTTTGTCGTTATGTTTGTGCTCTGTGTGTTTGTGGCATTATGTGATGTGCTCTGTCGCTTGTTTGTCTACTAGTTGTGTAGCTGTGTGCTCTGTTTGTATAATTGTTGTGTGCATCGTGTGCTTTGTTGTCCTACTATGTGTGTTGGCCGTGTGATTGTTGTTCACTACGGTGGTGGCAGTGTGTGCTTGTTGTTCTACTATGTTGTGTTGCCGTGTGCCTTGTTGTGCTACTAGTGTTGCTGTCCTTTCCTGTGGCAGTGGGTGTCATATTTGGGTGTGCTTCGTGTTGCTGTTGTCTTACTCTGTGTGTTGCCTGTGTGCTTGTTTGTCTACTATTTGTGTGCCTGTGTGCTTGTTTGTCTACTAGTGGTGCCATGTGTGGTTGTTTGTCTACTATGTGTGCACCTGTGTGCTCTGTGTCTACCTGTGTGTGTCATGTGTGCTTTGTTTGTATACTATTGTGTGTGCTCGTGGTGCTTTGTTGGGTCTATTATGTGTGTGCCGTTGTGCGCTGTTTTCTACCCATGTGTGTGCTCGGTGTGCTCGCTTTGGTCTACTTAGTGTGTGCCTGGTGATGTTCGTCTACTTATTGTGTGTCGTGTGCTGGTTGTGTGTATCTGTGTGTGCTGTGTGTTGTACATACATGTATGTATACATGTGTGTGCCTGTGTGCTTGTGTTTAAGCTACTTGTGATAGTTGGCTGTTGTTCTATTTGGTTGTTTGTTACTATGTGTGTTTGGTCCTGTGTGCTTGCGTTTGTATACTAGTGTGGTGACTGTGATTAGCTTGGTTCTATTATGTTGTGTGTCCTTGTGTGCTTGTTTGTCTATTATGTGCGTGTGTGCTCATTTTCTGTGTGCTTGTTTCGTCTACTATTTGTGTGCTCGTGTGCTTGTTTGTCTACTATGTGTGTGCCTGTGTGCTTGTTTGTCTACTATGTGTGTGCCTGTGTGCTTGTTTGTCTACTATGTGTGTGCCTGTGTGCTTGTTTGTCTACTATGTGTGTGCCTGTGTGCTTGTTTGTCTACTATGTGTGTGCCTGTGTGCTTGTTTGTCTACTATGTGTGTGCCTGTGTGCTTGTTTGTCTACTATGTGTGTGCCTGTGTGCTTGTTTGTCTACTATGTGTGTGCCTGTGTGCTTGTTTGTCTATTATGTGTGTGCTCGTGTGCTTGTTTGTCTACTATGTGCTGTGGATCGTTGTTGCTTGGTTAAGTCTACTTATGTCGTTGTGGCGTCTGGTGTCATGTGGTGTGTGCTTTGTTTGTCTATTTGTGTGTGCCGTGTGCCTGTTTGTCTACTTGTGTGATCGTGTGCTTGGTTTAGTGTCGTGTCTTTCAATGTGTTGCTATGCTTGTTTCTATTTGGACTCGTGTCTTTCTTATATTGATGTGTGCTACGTGTGCTTGTTGTCTACTATGTGTGTGCCTTGTTGTTTGCTCTTTGATGGTCTGGTGTTTGTTATAATATCGTGTGTGATATGTGGATCGATCTATGTGTGTGCATGTGATGGTAATTTTGTCATGTGACTGTTTCTATATGTGTGTGCTTGTTGTGCTGTTTGTACTACTTATGTGTTCTCGTGTGACTGCTTGCTTTGTCTAGTATGTGTGTGTACCTGTGTTGTTTGTCTATGTTTTACATGGTGTGAATGTGTTGTCTTTGTTGTCTATATGCTTGCGACTACGTTGTGCTGTTTTTTTGTTCTAATTGTGTGTGTCGTGTGCTTTCTTTTTTGGTTATTAGTTGTGTAGTTGCTGATGTTTTGTTTATGTTATGTTTGTTGTCATTTATTGTGTGCTCGTGTCTTGTTCTGTGTCTACTCATGTGCTGTGCCTGTGTGCTTGTTTGTCTACTGTTGTGTGTGCTGTTCGTTGCTTGTTGTTACTATGTGTGTGCCTGTGTGCTTGTTTGTCTTACTATTGTGTGGCCTGTTGTTGTCCTATGTGTGTGTGTGCTATTACGTGTTCCTTGTTGTTTTGTTATCATGTGTCTAGTGTGCTTGTTTGTCTACTATTTGTGTGCCTGTGTGCTTGTTTGTCTACTAGTGTGTGACCTGTGTGCTTGTTTGTCTACTATGTGTGTGCACGTCTGTGCTTGTGTCTCTATGTGTTGTGCTCGGTTGCTTGGTGTCTTCCTCTGTGTGTGCTGCGTGCTTGTTTGTATACGATGGTGTGCTCGTTGTGTCTTGTTTGTCACTTATCTGCTGTGGCCAGTGTGCTTGGTTCTTTCGTCTATAATGCTGTCGTGCGTGCGCGTGTTTGTCTACATGTGGTGCCTTGTGTGTGTTGTTTACTATGTGTGTTGCTGCGTGTGTCTTGTTCTTGTCTACTAGGTGTGCTGTTGTGCTGCTGTTGTCCTTACTGTGTGTGCTCGTGTTGGCGTGTTGTCTACCTACTGCGTGTGCCTGCGTGATTTGTTGTCTTACTATGTGTCGTTTGCTCGTGTTGTTGTGGCACTATATGCGTGTGCTAGTTGTGCTGTTTGTATTACTATGTGTGTTACTGTGTGTGTTTGCCAATATGTGTGCTGCTAGGTGATTGTTTGTCTATTATGTGTTGCGATAGTGTGCTTGTTGTTATAACATTGGTCTGTTGTGATGTTTGTAAATAGGTGCGCTTCGGTGCTTTGTTGTTTGTCTATAGGGGTGAGTGTGCTGTCTGTATACATGTGTTGTGCACGTGTGTGGTTTGTCTACTAGGTGTGATAGTGGCTTTCGATATACATTAGTAACACGTCGGATGTTTGTCTACTTGGTGTGCTCGTGTGCTGTTTGTTATATGTGCATGCTGTTGGCTTGTTTGTGCATATGTGTGTGCCTAGTGTGTGTGCTGTTTTTTTATACTACGTGTCGTGATCTGTGATCGTTTGTATTCTACTATGGGTGCCTGTGTTTTGCTTGTTGCACAGGTGTCGCCTGTTGTGACTTGCTTTGCTTATATTGTGGGTGCGTTTTGCTTGTTGCTACATGTGTTGTGCCTGTGTTGCTGTTGTCTACTATTGTGTGAGCATGGTGCTTGTGCTCTGATTGAATGTGTTGGCCATGTGTGCCTTGGTGGTCTATTATGTGTTCTTGTCTGTCATATGTGTGTGCTCTGTTTGTGCTTGTGTGTTCTATTATGTGTGCTTGTTTGTCTACTATTTGTGTGCCTGTGTGCCTGTTGTGTTTGTGTGTGTGTGCGCCTGTGCTTGCTTTGTCTTTTTTTTTTTTTTTTTTTTAAGTCGGGTGCCTGCGTGTTGTTTGTATATATGGTGTGCCTGGGGCTGTGCACTTGTGTGTGTTCGTGTGCTTGTTTGTCTACTATGTGTTTGCCTGTGTGCTTGTTTGTCTATTATGTGGGGTCCTGTGTGCTTGTTTGTTCACAGTGTGGCTTCGTGTGCTTTTATTTTATTTATGTGTGTGCTAGTGTGCTTGTTTGTTCCACTATGTGTGTGCCTGTGTGCTTGTTTGTCTACTATTTGTGTGCCTGTGTGCTTGTTTGTCTACTATTTGTGTGCCTGTGTGCTTGTTGGTCTACTATGCGTTTGCTGTGTGCTGTTTGGAACTATGTGTGTGCCTTGTGCTGTTGTGTGTGTATATATATGTGTTGTGTCTTGTGTGCTCTGTTTGTCTCTAGTGTGTGCCCGGTGATTGTTCGTTTAATGCTCTCAATGCCTGCCGTTCCCAAGGAGGCCAGAAAGAGGTGCTGCGTATCCCCTGAACTAGATAGAGAGTCAGCTTTAGCTGCCCGATTGGGTGCCTGGGAAGTAACCCTCAGCCTCTGCAAAAGAAGCACAGCAGAGTGATATCCACCCACTAGCCATGTCTAGCCTCTCTTTTTTTCCTTAATCTTAAAAAATTTGCAGTTCTGGGGATTAATCCAGGGCACCCAGTATGGCAGGTAAATGTTTATCTCTGAGTACTTCCTAGCTCCTGAACATAAAGCCTCTTAACAAAAGTAAAAGCTCAGTGTTCTGACATTGTTGGAGGGGGACCCTTCAGCTGCAGAGGGAGAAGAGTAGCCGCCTTGAGTTCTAAAAATTTTATATTTGTATTTGTATGAATGCACCTGTCTGTGTAGGTCTGTGACACCCATGTCGTGCAATGCCCCGGGAGTCAGAAGAGTGAGGGTACTCAAGATTCCCCTGTAGCTGTAGTTCTCCTGGAATTGGAGTTTCAGACGGTTCTCGGCCGCCATGTGGGTGCTGGGGATCGAACCTGGGTCCTCTGCAAGAGCAGTCGGTGCTCTTAACCGCTAGGCTATCTCTCCAGCCCCATGCCTTGAAGTTCTAAACCTTGCACATAAGCCAGTCCTGGCACAGACTGTCTGTGTTGCCATGCTGGGAACGGGAGCTACTGGCTTCTTGGAAGCTTGGGCCCAAGTACTGCTAGAGTTCATTTCTGTCATTTTTATAAGACTAGTAAAGCTAGCAAAAACAAAACCACTAAAGCAATGACAGCCAACTAGCATGGGTCGGCCTTTGAAGAGGGACCCAGGTCTCTCAAGTTGCAAAGCACAAACTCAAGGTAGAGTCAGAGTCCCAAAGAATGAATCTTCTTCTCTCATTAGTCATTTGAAATCCATCTTCTGTTTGTCTCCAAAACAGTTTTCAATAAAAGTAAGTCCTTCATAAAAAAGAAAAGGAGGGGCTGGAGAGATGGCCTAGTGGTTAAGAGCACCGACTGCTCTTGCAGAGGACCTGGGTTTGATCCCCAACACCCACATTGTGGCTGAAAACTGTCTTTAACTCCAGTTCCAGGGGAATACAATGCCTCTTCTGACCTCTGCGGCATTGCACAACACAGGTGCACAGACCTACATGGAGACCGTACATTCATACACATACGAAAATAAAAAAAAAAAGAAAAGGAATGAGAGAAAGAGAGAGGTAGGAAAGGAGGAAGAAAGGAAGGAAGGAAGGAAGGAAGGAAGGAAGGAAGGAAAGGGAATTTCAAGAATATATTCTATAGGTCTGGAGAGATTCCTCAGTGGTTAAGAGCACTGGCTGCTCTTTCAGAAGACCCATGTTGATGCACTTATGTACATGTAGGCAAAATACTCCTATACATAAAATATAAATAAGTAAATAAAAATTGAAAGAATATGTTCCAGATTCCACCCAATGTTTAGATAAGAAATTTAAAACTCTCTACCTGTGATTCAGGCCCCCCCCCGCCCCGGGCTCCCATCTCCCTCACGCCCTATCTCTCCTGAGCCCCTATCTTCCACACATCCCCATTTCCCACACCCCCCATCCCTCCAAGTGGTGTCTTGCTTCTGTGTGCAGATGTTTTATTTGCTTTGCTAATGAAGGAAAAGCTCTTCTTTTCTTTGCTCGTTTAACAGTCAACTTAATAAAGAAGTCGGATATTACTGCTTTCTGAGAGGCAATTGCTACTTAATTTTTGCAGTTTAGCATCTGCTTCCCAGGAACATTAAAACCTGATTTCTTGAGTGGAAGCATCATCAAAAAATAAATGATTTTTTTTTTGCGAAGTCATTTGCTTTATAAACTCACACATCTTTAGGACCACCTGCTTCTGCGGTAGCTGCATAGACAGCAAACCAACCCCTACTGCACATTTGCCTGGAATTGTTCCAAAGGCTTTGTTCCCTCTTCCATACAGGTAATTTGGGGGAATTTTACCTGGAGCCTGTTGGAAAGTGTTTGCAGGAGTTCCAAAGCACCTTCTTCCTGGTGGGCTGCATTGTCTCACAGGCCTCAGAGTCCTGGGCCAGAGACTAACCTCAGGCTAACCAGCTTTTCAGAGCCAGTAGGAGATATGTTTCTAGGCAAAAATTTTAATTATTATAATTATATTGTTTTATGATTAAAATATATAAATCATATCTATCTGACTTATGGGCTACTTTTGTGTTACACAAATGCTTCTATTTAAATCTAATTTGACAAGTAGGACTATAGTAGTAATAAATAGTGGGACTAATTAAAAATAAATACAAATAAAATACACAGTTGTTGGCACTTTAGTTATTTAAACATAGAAAGAGAAGATAATGTCATCACACAATATTCCCAATGTGAAAAACTAGATCCATTCTATCTCAGGATAGCACAGCACTGAATGTGCTGGGAGCCAGTGGCATGGACGCAATGCATGGAGTGGCCTCCCTGGTGAACAATGGTGTGATCTACTCCTGGGAGCCACAAATCCAGTTGTCAACATCAGTGGTCAGGGTAGATGGTGGCAAAGGCCATGCAGTAGACAGTCTATGCTAGAGCCACTTCTAGTATGGGGCTGCCCACTTTTCCTTTCATCTTTCATGGAAAAATGAAGGCTTTAGCTGATGACGCATCCACGTGTCATGGGGCTCTTGTTGTTCAAAGTGGGACAGTTCAAGCAAACTGTCCTGGACACCCGAATAGTCTTCGAAGAGAACAAACATAACACTCCACTTCTACCAGCCTCCTGTCTCCATGCTTGACCTGAAATCCTCCAAAGTCTAGAAACTTCCCTTTTGTTAAGGCACAGAGGATGGAACCCAGGGCCTTGCCTAAGCTGGGTGAGTGCTCCGCCACCTGGCCAGGCTCCCTGCACAGAGAATTCCTTCTTTCCTCTTGCTCCTTTTAGCATTTTCCTGCCATTTTGTGTTAGTGAGGATCAGGAGAGGGGGCAGGTAGCTCAGTGGGGAAGAGTACTTGCCCCACAAGCAATAGGACCCGAGTTGAGTTTGAATACTAAGCCCCCACCTAAAAGGCCAAGCATTGTGGATGGGAAGGTGGGCAGACATGAGACTCCTGAGAGCCCCTCCAGCTGGGTAGTAAGGCAGGGAGGACTGAGGGGGCACCCAAGGCCCTGCTATGGCATCTGTGTGGGCTCACATGGGCATATGCACACACACTCAAACATCACACACCATGTGCATGGAGCTCAAGCCCAGGGCCTGGAGTGTGCTAAGCAGGTATTCTGTGACAGAGCTATACTCCCAGCACATTACCTGAAATTTCCAATTTGAATGTGGGCTTTGGGGTCATGGCGAGAGTAAGATGACACAGAATTTGTTATTGAATAGTTTGCTAAATTGCTTTGTAACTGTGTAGTGAATATAGAAATTATACCCCAATTCCATTTGTTTTCTAATGCCAAGCCTACCAAACATTAAAAAACATGGCTCTTTTGTAGCTGGAGAGATGGTTCATTAGTTACAAGCACTGGCTGCTCTTGCAAAGGACCTGGGTTTGGTTCTCAGCCCCCATCCTTAACTCCAGTTCCAGGGAATCTGATGCTCAGTTCTCACCTCTTCAAGCATCGCACAACAGCAGTGCACTTACATTCATGCAGGCAAAACATTCATACATATAAAATGAAAATAAATTAAAAATTAAAACCAGCTCTGATTGTGCCTATTGTTTGCTTGTAGGTCTAACAAATTACCATAAGAGGGCAGTAGCAAACTGCCAATTGTTCCCAGGCTCCAAAAGGCTGTAGATTCTGGGTTCATCACACAGGCAAAGTTTTCATGATTTTAGAAATCATTTTTCTCCATAGGGGCTCTGGAAAGACCTTGAGACGTTATTTCACCCCAGGTTCTTTTTTGACAGAACTGGATTAAATCAATGAGAATGGTTCTCTCTGGGTCCAAATGCCAATGAGACTTCATTTACAAAGTTAAACTTGATATATTATAGTAGCATACAATAGATAAAGTAGAACACTAAGATATTTATTTAAATTGGAGAGGATTTCTTCCTGCCTTGATGACCAGTGTTATCTCAGGATCTGACTGCCCACGAAGCTTAAATGGAGATGAATTATGAGAAGAATAGCAACGGGACAAAGCACAGAAAAGAACGATCACACAAACAGTCGAACAGGAAAAGCCACATCACTGCCTTGGGCTTTGAGAGGGGTTAGTTGTGTTTCTTTCTATAGGAAAAGGCAGAAATCAGCACAGGAATGAAGTCTAGCTCTACTCCGTGTCCTTTCACCTCAAACGAGCTTCACTCAGCAGGGGACATGACCCCCATGAGCCACCAGTGATGTGCTCAGCCTGGCCCCCCAAAGTGTCCTGATACGGCAATCGCTGAATCCTATTCTGGTTCAGGGTGGGGCGGAGGCATTGGTGGACCAAGGTAGTGAGCTGGTTATCCCAATTGCTCTTTGTCACAAACCCAGTGCACAAGATAGACAAGTGGTCCTTGGAAGCTAAACTTACAGGGCCACTGGCTTATATTTCTTTTCCAATTACATTCAGTTGTAATAAGGATACTGATTAAGGAATTCAAAATTCTCATATGAAATGAATAAAACAGCAGGTCTGGACTATGCACTGATCTACTATCCTATAGCCAAAGGATGAAAGCCATCTTGAGATTAATAATTGCAGACATATAGAATGACGCCCTCAGAGACATACTCACTTCAGCCTTCCTTTCTAAGTCACTTACCACGGTAGAGTTCCAGTTCCTGCACTCACACATTTGGAACATCCCTGAGGGTCAACATTGGGGCAATAACTGTGGTGAAACTACAAGATACTTAGCCTGTGAGTAATGCCTGTCTGTGTGGACACAGCACTGCATAAATTGTTGCTGTGTTGTTACAAGTTGCTAGGGAGTGTTAGATACACTATTGAAGGGAGTGGACAGGAAGGTTGCTTTAAATCTAAAGCACAAAGTGATGGGGTGCTCCCGCCTCTGCCTCTGTCCTCCCAGGCCTGCCAGCCTTGCCGAAGAGCTGATTTAATATCACTGTCTCATTTTTAGGGAAGATATTTTTCTAAAATTGTTTGATTACTGCTATGTCCACTATTTATTATTTATTTTATGTGTATGAGTGAATTGCGTGCATGTAGTAAGTGCACCTGTGTCATGCAATGCCCATAGAAGTCTGAAGAGGGCATTGGATCTCCTAGAACTGGAGTTGTGTACACTGTTAGCTGTCATATGAATGCTAGGAACCAAACCCGGTTCTTCTATAAGAACAGCCAGGGCTCTTAACTGCTGAGCCATCTCTCTCCAGGCCCCACCTTTAAAAATAAAAAATAAAAAACAGTGTCTCGCCCTGGCATGGAGCTTATCAATTAGGCTAGAATGATTGGCCAGCAAGCCCCAGGAACAAATGTGTCTGCCTCCCAGCACTGGAATTACAAGCATGTGATGAGTTATATGTACAGGTTCATGTGAGCTTGTAAACATGTGTGCATGTCTGTGAAGTCCAGAGGTTGACATATGTATCTTCCTAGATCATTTTCCATTTTATTTTCTGACACAGGATCTCTCAATAATCCTGGAGCTCCCAAGTTCTGTTAGGCTGGCTCCCCAATGAGCTCAAGGTACACACCTCTTCCCCCGGCTCCTTCCACTTCCCTACACTCCTGGGGTTGGGGTCATAGACATGTTTATCACAACACCTGGCTTTTCACGGGGTGCCAGGGATCCGAACTCTGGCTCTCACGCTTCTGTGTTGGTCACTTTACTGACCAAGCCACCTCTCTAGGCCAAATTTTCTACTCTCAAAGCCAAACTAAACTCACCTGTTTTGCAACAGTACAGAATACTTTGAAAGGACTGTAGACAGCAGGGCTGGGGTACGGCTCGGTAACGGAGCCTTTGCTTAGTTTGTGTGAACCCTGGTTCTGTCCTCAGCATGGTCTCAAGGGACAACAAGACCACAGCAGTGGCCCTGAAGATGCGACAGAACTTGACAAACCAAAGCCAGGGCTCGAGCCTTAGACCTGGTGCCGGTCAGGACTGACTAAACAGTAAAGCATGAGAGGTCTAATTATCTCACTTCTAACCTCTCTTTCTGGTGTTTCCAATCCCCCAACTTGGTGACTTTTCTTCACCTATCCAAACAATATTGTATTTTATACTGAAACAAATCCAATCGGAGCTTGTTTCTTCTCCATAGTGTCATTAATGACTTGGGTTGTTCTCTGTCTGTTTTGGCATGCTCAGGAGGGGTTTTCTACCCCTTGGTTTAAGGCCACGGATGTGCCAGCTTTTACATCTGCTCTCTGGGCAATGGGAAATTGGGACAAAAGTGTGTGTGTGTGTGGAGGATCTTTTTTAAAAGACTTCCAAGAAGGCTTCTCTATGTCTTTTGCTTTCTTTTGGCCATACCTTGATACTGTGGACTTCCTAGTCACAAGGCAGGGGTAGCAAGCATATTCCTTAACAGAATAGCTATGCACTCAACAACACACTTCTGTTTTTTAAATAAAAGTGTGTGTGTGGACAACAAAGCTCATTTGCTCTTTTTTTTTTTTTAAATATTTCATTCTATTTTAAATTGTTGCAAAAGCACAACTCTTACCCCAAAGGAGTAAGAGAATTTATTTATTTATTTATTTATTTGGAGTAAGAGAATTTATTATGGAGCCAAATATGAAGACCATGGCCCCATATTCCAACATGGAAGCAATTTCATTCAGCTTTTATAGTAACAGAACAAAGAAAAGTAATAAAGAGACTTTTCAGATACAATGGTGGCATCATTGGTGGTTAAGCAAAGGAGAAATTTCAGCTGTAGGCCTCAGAGATAACACTCAGCCTTTTGGTTGGCAGGAGCTAGGGATTTGTTAAGTTAATGTATTCTAAAGGTGGTTTTTAATCTGTTAGTCACAAGATGTTAAGTCAGAAACAGAAGTAGGTAAGGACGACTAGAGGACAGAAGATGGCCCAAGGTCATTAGATAATCAGGCTCTGGACCTACAACATTCCAAACTGTTCACAGTCACCGAAGTCCTAATAAGTTGATCAAGCTTTGCAAAAGGTTCAATGTTAAGTTTCAGTGTTTTGGGGAACCCTCATTCACAAATTACATATATGTGTGTTTGTGTGGCAGTATGTATATGTGCCTGCAGAGGCTAGGGGCAATGAATCCCCTTGGAGTGCAGAATTCATGTCTTCTACAAGAGCAGTAGGTGCACTTAACCTCTGAAGCATTTACTCTTCATCTTCTTCTTCCTCCTCCTCTTGTTTTATAAGACAAGGCCTTACTATGTAGCCTAGCCTGGGCTCAGACTTGCAAGTCTCCTCCCTCAGCTTCCTGAGTGCTGGGATTACACAAAAATCTATGTAATTGTTTTTTAAAGATTTATTTTATTTTATTTTATGTGTATGAGTATATTGCCTGCATGTATGTAAGTGCACCCATGTCATGCAATGCCTGTGGAGGTCAGAAGAAGGCATCAGATCCCTTGGAACTGGAGTTATAGCCAGTGCTTGGATGGGAACCTGGGTCCTCTGCAAGGGCAGCCAGTGCTCTTGACCACTGAGCCATGTCTCCAGCCCATGCATCTATGTAATTTCCATGTAATCTGATTTTCTCTGTTCCCTTTATGTTCTTCAACCCTTTCCCCCAGAAAGGAATCTGAATCATCCTGGGTTGCATAAGTGTGGAACCCTGTCTTACAGATTGTCGAAAGGGACAGGGCCCCACCTGTTTTCAGAGTCAATTCCTTAAGGATTTGGATTAGTTATCTTTTTCATCACACTGACAATATTCTGACAGAAACAAGGGAGAAACATTTTATTTTAGCTCAGTTTCAGAGGGTCACAGCCCATTGTGGGGCGGGGCACAGCAGAGTTCGTGATGGCTGGAGCACTGGTGAGGGTTGTTTGATAACACAGTTGAGGATCACAAGGCAGAACCCTAAAGGTCCACTGACTTCCACAAGCCACGCTCTGCTTCTTGGGTTTTTGGGTTTTGCAGCAGAGGCTCGCTCGGTCTTTGACCTTACCAGAAGGACATGGTGGAACACAAATGCTGGGACTACTTACTCTCCAAGTTCCTGATTCAACCAGAAAGCTTGACTTGAAAGCTTGCTTTTCCAAGTTCCCAGATAATGTCATTACAAACTCATGTGTGAGAAAGCGTGGCTTATGGTGTTCCCTTTTTTTTTTTTTTTTTTTTTTTTTTTTGAGACAGGGTCTCCCTATAGCCCCAACTGGCCTGTAACTCATAGAGATTGGCCTGCCTCTGCTTCCTGAATGCTAGGATTAAAGGCATATGCCTCCACGCCCGACTCAGTGTTCCTTTCTTTTGCTCGTTAGCAAGAGCACCAAGGCTAAGGTTACATAATAAAAAGGTCCCCAGAAACTGGCCAAGGGAATGAGAACCTCTGATAGGGGCTGGAGCCTTACCTTCCCAGTCACAGGGTCACCGTAGGAAGATGGGCACCCCTTAACTCATGCTAAAGAGACGGTGCAATATCTAGTATGCTAATGAGGTGAACTTTTCCTGGCTGGAATCCCTCCCCCAGTGCAGCGTTTCTGGACTGGGTCACAGACTGTGGCTCTCTGTACATCCTCCTGCTTTTCTGAAATTTTCAGGAAAGTGTGATCTCTCCTTTTCTTCCTTCTAGCTATTCGTCAAGCATGTTTTCCCTAATGCTTTGGGCTGCCCTAACATTTGGGCCTTTCTCACTCTTTCTTTAAAACTCCCCACTAGCAGCTGCTCATCCGCCCTGTGTCTGAGCTCCATGTCTGCTCTAACCTGGCCTGGCTGTCTGGCCTTTTCCTCCCTGCTCCGTTCTCCTCCGAGGGGAACTTCTGAGTTAACAGCTGGCTTGCCCTGAGGATTTTTTTTTTTTTAATTCTAATAAAAGTGTTGTAAAGCTTCCGTTTGAATCCATCCTTAAATTCCTTTATAAATGGGACTGAGAACTCCGAAATGGGGCCCCATTTTCCCTATATTCCTGATACCAATAATTCATCTAACATTTAATGAAAGAGTTTTGTGGGGGCTGGTGAAATGGCTCAGAGGTTAAGAGCACCGACTACTCTTGCAGAGGACCCAGGTTGGATTCCCAGCACCACATGGTGGCTAAGAACCTTCTTTAAACCAGGTGTGGTGGCGCATGCCTTTAATCCTAGCACTTGGGAGGCAGAGGCAGGCGGATCTCTGTGAGTTCAAGGCCAGCCTGGTCTACAGAGTGAGTTCCAGGACAGCTGGGGCTACAGGGAGACCCTGTCTCGAAAAGACAAAAAAAAAAAAAAAAAATTCAAGACATTCAAGATAGAAGGAGCCAAAAGATATAGGAATTGATAGCTTTCTGAAAATGGGAATATCCCAAATCAATGCTGACTCTGCACTGAAGAAAACCATTCCTTGGTGTCGGGGTGATGGAGGCACCAGTTATCCAGTGCTGCTGGTGGTGTGTGTGTGTGGGGTGGTTGCCCACCCAGTTGCTGATTAAGACTGCCAACAAAAAGCTGGTAGCTATTCTGAAAGGCTGGTGACATTTCAGCAGCAGCCAAAGACTACAAAATTGGTTATTTTGCAACCCATGGGGTGTGAAGTTGGTGACTCCATAGGCCTCACGCTGGTAGTTAACCGGGTCTAAGGGCTGGTTTCCCCTTGCTATGTAGCCTGCACCCAAGCTAAGGGATTGATTATCCACAGAGCTTTACCTCTGGCTCAGGGGGTGATGCCCCCTTAAGCAACTGAGCTAGCTGAAACCCCAATTGTGGATCTGATTGATCCACAATTAGCCAGCACCTGAATTATGCATCAATTAACGGACCCTGGAGATCTTGTTAGGTAATGAAGATCCATTCATTGTATACAGTACATCATTTATATAGCCAAAACGATGTCATCTCCGCAGCCAATCCCAGCCCCCCTGCATCATGTGCTATAAATATCACGAGAGCCCTGCAATACAGGCTTGTCTCATGAGCTGCTCTCACCTAGGAGGCAGGAAATTTAAGACCATGAAGCCACAGGTGGCCTGCCTTCACCTATACCTTGGTCTTCAAACCAGTTTAGTTTGGTGCATTAAGTGATACTTCGAAATTTGAAAATCCACAAGAAGAGACAGACTTGGAAATGCTTTACAAAAATAAGTATTCTTCTGTAAGGAAGTGGACATTGTACAATTAAATGATAATATTACCCCTCTTTGCCTGCCCGGCTGTGGCACTCCTTATTGCACCAAGCTCAGTTTCTTTACCTTAACTCAGGTACTTACCGGCTCACTTATGAGTGTGCCGAGTGTGCCAAGGGTGTTCATGGATACCACATCAACTTGGAGTTATTCTAAGCCTGGCCAGCCCTTGGCCATGGAGGCTGGCCTTGGCCTACTTACATTAAACACACGCAATGCTCATGACACATAGAATGATAAAAGGTAGAATAATTAATTATGGTTGAACAAAGAAGTTTGCTACAGAGCATGTTACCTCCCTTACCTATAACCCACATCCTGTGAGCACCAGTTCCTGACCAGGTCCTTGCTGTGTCATGGTTTCTGCCTGTGCCAGCTAGCTTCTGCTAAACGCTGACCCAAACCAACTTGGACAGGAAAGGTTTATTTCATCTTATACTTCCAAGGCACAGTCCATCCTTACAGGATGTCAGGCAGGAACTGAAATACAAATCATGGAGGAAATACAACTCATGCTTCCTGGTTTGCTCTTCTGCCCTATGCTCAGCCTGCTTTTTTATACAACCTAGGACTACCTGCCCAGGGGAGACAGTACTCACAGTGGGAGGGGCCTTCCCACAACACTCAGCAATCAACAAAATGTCTCACATATGCCCTCAGGTCAATCTGATAGACAAAATTCTCCAACTGAGCTTCTTTATATTCCCATCTGTGTCAAGGTGACAACTGGATCTTAACCAGGAAACTCCCCTTCCAGTAGCACAGAATCTGTGGAACAGATACTGCCTTTATTGATCATTTTATTGTAACTCTTCATAATGGCATCATGATTAATGAAGTCAATAGAGTCTATGTGGGGTGATCCCAGGACACCCTCAGAACCCTTCTGTCTTTTTCTCACAAGTTTCCACAAATTCTTGAAGCCTTAACCCAGATGCCAGTTTGGGAGGCTTTCCCTGCACCCCTTCCCGCCCCCACCTCAGCTGTGTTGCCTCACAGCTCGTGCTTGTCCCTGCTGCTGCCTTCATCTAGGTAGCTGTTTACGCGTGCTTCCTCCTACTCTAAGTCCCGTGGAGTCACCACCACCTCCCCTGTGCCAAGCATAGGCAATGCTCTATTTCTGGAGAGAAGGAAGACATGAGTCAGCTGAGAGGTGCGTGGGGAGAGCCCAATTAAGGTCTAGTCAGCACTGTAAACATAACTCAGATTTCTGACATAGGCTGTTGGGGTGGTAGCAAGAAGCACTTTATAAGAGTTCTGCATATCTGGAGCAATCTACAAAACTCTGTAGCAAATTGCCTAGGGTAAATGACTTCATGGATTTATCTCTCAGCCCATTTTTATACCCAGAGCATCTTATTTAAATTTATATCAAGCAAAAGCTTTGAACACCTAGACCTGAGGCGTGAGCATTAGGCCCAGCTGAGATGAGTTTCAGGATATAGCATGAGAATAGCAGGCGTGCAGAATGGATTAAATGTTTTCATATAGATACTACACCTAGTTTCAGCACAGCCTGCTAAGGGAAACACTGTTCTGACCTCAATTTAGTTGGTGAGGAAACACAGCTGCAGGGAGGTATGTGACCTGCCCAAGCTCAGCAGCACGAGAAGGGGCAGACCATGATCGGCCTGGATTGTTCAGCCTGAAACAGTGTTCTCCTGTACTCCATTAGCCAACCTGTTTGTTAGTGCATCAGGACACAACTGTCAATAGGAATTCCAAAGACTGGATATTCGTTGTCTCCTGGAGAGAGAAACAGGAAGTGTGTGACAAGCCAGCCTGCTTATGTCCTTCCCCTGTGGTTCAGCGGAGGTCCCCAGTCCTTCAGTGCCAGCTTCTCTGAGCTTCTTTTGTTCCTGCAAAGTTTCATCTCTAAGTTTCTGTGCCATGCTGACAGCAGAAACTTGAAGACGCAGGAACCATGACGGTCTTAATTGGTCACTGCAGTAAGGGCTATGGCTAGAGGTTTCCCCTACAGTGAATCACCCTCTGGTGGCCAGTGAGTCAGGCACTTAACTTTAATCTTTAATTCAACTTGCATCCATAAACAATTCCCGTAACTTCAGAAGCCTTTAATTTAAGTCAGGGAAGTAGCTGCAAGAAACTCCCTCCCAGCAAGAAAGGAGAGCAGGAAATGAACACACATGCCCTTTTCATTCTCAACAGAAATCACCACAAAGTCACACCATCTTCTTTATCCTGATGGTGGGAGTCACCTTCAGGGTTCCTCAAAGGTGGAAAAGGAAGATTGCAAAGGGCACTGCCCTGTTTATGAACTCAGAGGTGGAGATTGCAAGGAACCTTGATTGTAGAGTTAAATCACTTTTTAGATATATTCTTATTTTGTATTTGTGTGTGTGCATGTCTGTCTGTCTGTCTGTCTGTCCGTGCATATGCCATATGTGTATAGGTGCCTGGGAGCCTAGAAGAGGGAGCTGGAGTTACAGGTGGTTGTGACCCATCCGATGTGAGTACTGGGAACTGAACTTGGATCCTGTGGAAGAGCTCTAGATCACTGAGCTATCTCTCCAGCTCCAGGGGAGCTGAATTTGGAAGCCTCTCCCTGGCTTTCAGAGGGACCTCCCTGGAAGACAAAGCAGATTAGGATATGGTTTGTGGCTTTTTTTTTTTTTTTTTTTTTTTTTTTTTTTTGCATCCCTGAAGCTGTGACAATGTTAGATATCACTGAAATATGCAGCTGGATTGTCCCTTTGTCCAAAGATTTACAGATTTGGTTGATTTAGTGATTGCAAGGCATTGAAAAACAGATCCTAGACTGAAATGCTCCACAATATAGGAGATGCGTGGTGTTGGTGCCCCCTGCAGCGGAGCCTTTCTGCGCATGTGCATGGTGAAGGGGTTTAGGGATTTTTTACAAAGGAGTAAAAAAAAAAGTAGACATTAGATACACTTTAGATTTGGGAACCTCAGATCCTTGACCTCAGAGATCATATTTGGAGTGTTTTCCCTGTGGCAGGCAACATAAGCAGCACACATGTCCATATATCCAAGTTCATATAGGTGTCTATACACATGTGTACATATGTATCCTGTATGTATATAACACATAGTCCCAGAGTGTGTCCCCTAAGAGCTGCTAGCCCATCTAGAAACCACACAGCCAAGTGTAACAGGTCACCTTGCTGAACAGGAAATGCATTAACACTTGATGTTGTTGCCAGCTAAAAAGTTTCAAAATGTCAAAAAAATAATTTTAAGAAGTTTCAAAATGTCATTCACTTGCTGAGAATTGAGCATTTAATGGGACGTGTTATGGAGGCTGTATTTCTGAGCCGCTCATTTGATAATGGCCTGAAAGTTTTAAAGCCACACTAAAAAAAATATAGAACTTTTGTGTAGTGGATACAGAACATCTTACTCGACTTTGTACCCTTTTCCCCGTTGGCACCTGCCCATAGCTTTCCACCCTCTGGAGTTCACACACTCTGTCGTCTGTATTAAGGCCCATTATGTCAAGTTAGTGTCCCAGATGTCGCTCAGTGCAAGTTCACCCACTGGGTTTAGTAAGCCTATCCAGAGTCCCTCCTTTTAAGAAGATCAGCCCTTCTTCACCTAGCAGTAATCAGCTACCAATAATTCTTCAACTAAAATTGGGGTTAGCTGCCCATTTCTAGAGTTCTGTGCTGGGTTTTGTCTGCTTGAGTCTGCATGGGTCCTGTGCATGCTGACACCACTGCTTTATGTGTAGCAGTATAATTTACACATTAAATAATACTGCAGTAGAATGATTTACACATTAAATAATACTGAAGTAGAATGATTTGATATAGTTTTAAACAGAAGAGAAAAGGGGGAATTTTCAGGTTACAAAATTCCTCCCCTCAGAACAAATTTTTAAATAATTTTTTTCTAAGTGGGTCAATAGGACAAATGTGAAGCATCAGTGACTACTCATGTTTAATGCCTATTGCACTAGTGGTCAGGTGGGGGGCGGGGAATTACAAAGAAAGCCCAAGAAAGCCCAACTTTCACAAGCTCTGTCTCAAAGAAGAGCTGGGTTCTTTTGGAATGCAAAATTGGTTCTTGCTACTTCATCACACAGAAAGTTGAGTTCACATATTCACTATAGAAAATTAAAAAAGAGTTGAAATCAGGAAAAATAACTTTGGGGCTGGAGAGATGGCTCAGGGGTTAAGAGCACTGA
Source organism: Rhizomys pruinosus (assembly GCA_009823505.1). NCBI lineage: Eukaryota > Metazoa > Chordata > Mammalia > Rodentia > Spalacidae > Rhizomys > Rhizomys pruinosus. The sequence goes on along the minus strand of VZQC01008976.1, from coordinate 2,388,115 downwards.
CTGTGAGGCATCTAGGCTGGTTCTATTTTCAGGTTCTTGTGAGTAGTGCAGCATAATCCTGGACGTGCTGGCTTCAAGTCCTTCTAGTATATGGCAAGGCATGGCAGGGCTGTCTCTGGTAGTTCTACTTTATTTTATTTTATTTTATTTTTTTGAGAGCCTCCGTGCTGATTTCCATAGTGCCTACCCCCAGCTTGCTCTCCCATCAGCACTGTACGCATCCTCCCACATGTCCTCACCACCCTTGGCTGTTGAGAGAGGAGGCTGAACACTCAGGGAACAAGCATGGAACTCTTGACAGCAAACACTTCGGTGAAGGCTGGGCCCTGCTGGCGTGGTAGGATGCGTGCGCAGGGCGTGATGAAGCCTTCGCAGCCTTCCTACAGCAAGGCCGTGGTTATCGTTTCATTTCTGGCCCTGTTCAAGTTCCTTTCTGAGGAGATTTGTTCTATCCAGTGTCCTCCCTGTGTGACGGGCCATGGTTTGTACTGCTTGACCCAACCCCCTTAGGCTAGGAGGTCACTCTGAAGGAGGACTAACAAAGGCATTTAAGGAACCATTTAAGGTTAAAAAAATGTTTGATGATCCTGTGAAGTTTAGTTAGTAAATGACTAGTCTGAAAGAAATGAAATGCTCCTCAGCCGTTCCCAGGGTTTGACCCAGTTAAGTGGCTCCCTGCCCCTAGAAACCAACCAAATTAAACCACGCTGTGGAGATTGGTGTTTTCATTCAGCACAATGCCCTGGAGATCCCTGAGGGCTGTTGATGTATCAATAGTTCATTTCTTCAGACTGCTGAGTAGTATTTGGTGCTATTGAGGTGTCAGGTTTTTTTTTTTTTTTTAATTTTATTTATTTCCATATGTGTATGAATGTATTGTCTGCATGCAAGTCTGTGCACCCGTGACGTGCAATGCCGCGGAGGTCAGAAGAGGGCATCGGACTCCCCTGGAACTGGAGTTCTCCTGGAATTGGAGTTTCAGACGGCTCTCGGCCGCCATGTGGGTGCTGGGAATCGAACCCGGGTCCTCTGCAAGAGCGGTCAGTGCTCTTAACCGCTAGGCCATTGCTCCAGCCCCAGTGTCAGGTTTTTTAAAATCACCCACCTACTGTAGGATGTCAAGCACTCCCAGTCAGGGGCTATTACAAATGGGCCTGCTAGTGAAAATTGTTGGATGGATTTCTGTGTGGACCTAGTTTTCAGATCTTTGGGAGAACTGCCCAGGGCATGGTGGTGGGGAGGTAAATATGTGCTCACTTCTTTGGGAAGCTGCCTAGCTATTTTCCAAAATGATTTGGCCATTTTACTTACCAGCACTGTAGAAGGCATACAGTTTTTCTGCACCTTGGCCTGCATTTGGGATGGAAACAAATCTTATTTCAGCCTTTCGGACAGGTGCTAGATATTCCACTGCAGCTCAGTGCTACTTATGTCTAGTGATGTTGAACATACTTCTCTGTGCTGATTTAAATCCACATAGCCTCTTGGGTGAAATGTCTCTTCCTGTCTTTCCATTTTCTTACTGAACTGTTTAATTTTTGCTGTTGAGTTTGGAGAAGTCTTAATACATCCTACATGGATACTTTCTCGATATGTGATGTGAATTATTTCCTCCCGGTTGATGGCTTGGTTCTACATCATCTTTCACAGAGCAAATGTTTTTATTGTGATGGCAATTTATTGAATAGTTTTCCTTATATGACTATGTGTGGGTTTCATGAATAAGAATGTCAAGCCCTAAGTTTAAAAATCTTGACATTTATATTTTTATTCTTTGAGAGTTTCGTACAAAGTATTTTGATCATATTCCCTCACCCCCATCTCCTCTCACTCAGATCCACCCACCACCTCTCTGCACACCCAACAGTCATGTTCTTTTTCATTGTTTCCTCTTGAGTCCAATTCATGTTGCCCAAATGCTCTTGGGTGTGGAAGCTTCCCTGGAGTGCAGGTGACCTACCAGGGCTCACACCCTTAAAGAATACCTCCTCTTCCTCTCCCAGCAGCTATCAAATGCCAGTAGCTCCTCAGCTAATGGTAGGGCACCATGCCCACATCTCCCATTTCATGCTGGGGTTTTGTTTGGCTCAAGCAGGTCGTGTGCATGTTGTCATAGTCACTGTGAGTTCATCTGTACAGCTTCCCCACTGTTCAGAAGCATGGTTTCCTTGTATCACCCATGACCTCTGGTTCTTATATCTCTTTTCTCCTCCTTGTCCATGAAAATCCCTGAAGCTTGAGGGGAGGAGAGTGCTATAGATGTCCCATGTAGGGCTAAGTATGACTCAATCTTTCATTCTCTGAATGTTGACCAGTTGTATGTTTGTGTTAATTACCTTTACCACAAGAAACTTCTCTGATGACGATATATGTGCTAATCTGTAGGTATAGCATTAGGAGTTATTTGCTAAAATATTAGAAAGATATTCTCCCCTATGGACCATGACCTATTTAGTCACAGGATCTTAACCCCATCTTCTGGAGTGGGCCTTACATCCAATTAAAGGGTGGCTGGTTACTCCCAGAACATTGGTATCGCTCCTGCACTAGCAGGCATATTTTGCTGAGCCAGTCATTATTGTAACTTGCAGGGTTTACAGCTGGATAAGGCTGATGATTACTTTTCTCCTTCGGTAGCATGCATAGCATATTCCAGCACTATGAAAGCTAGCCAGTAACGATAAATCTTCTAGTTCAATAACCACTTGATTCCTCCCTGTCTAGTGACTCAATTACGTGATGTTGTCAGCAATAAGGTCTTACCATCAGGTTCTGCTGTGTAATGCAGAGCAATGTCAATAGCTTGTATTTGGGATTCTACAACCTCCCCCTGGTCAACAACTCAAACAGAGGCAGCCCATTGCTAGTCCTGGGGTTTTTGTTTGCTAACATGAGGTATCCAATTGGGGTAATTTCCCTGCATTATAGGGTAATGTCCATGTAAGCTCTTTTTATATATGTATATATTTTAGAGCTATTCTACAGTAGTAGGTTTCAATTTTCTTCTTTTTCTATTTCTTCTTTTTATTTTATATGTATGAGTGTATTGCCTGCATGTATGAGTGTATCCGTGTCCTGCAATGCTGTGGAGGTCAGAAGAGGGTATTGGATTCCCCTGGAACTGGAGTTAAGTACATTTCTTAGCTGGCATGTGATTGTTCAGAATCAAACCCAGGTCCTCTGCAAGAGCAGTCAGTGCTCTTAATCACTGAGCTGTCTCTCCAGCCTTGGTTTCTATTTTTTTTCAAAAGGTGGGAGTTGGTGGTTAGGGTAGAGGAGGAAATTTGACACACACACACATATGGATTATAATTTCTAGGGCCTGGAGACATGGCTCAGTGGTTCAGAGCACTGGCTGCTCTTGTGGAGGACTTGGGTTTGAGTCTGAGCACCCACGTGAGACTGCCAACTGTCTGTAATTCCAGTTCCAGGGGAATCCAATGCTCTCTCTGGCCTCCAAGGGAATGGCAGGCTATGGATGCACTTACATTCATGCAGGCAATACACTCATAATGATAAAATGAAAGTAAATAATAAAATTAAAAATTATAATTTCTGAGAAATATACGGAAGGTGCATGCATGAAGGTCCTAGCTTACTTCTTTATTCCTTGTTGTGCCCCTGAGAGCAAGATGGGTCTCCAGAAGTTCTACCAGAGCGACACGTGAAGATTCCACCAGCTGCTTCTTCCTTGTGCTCTATTTGCTCAAACCCTGCCCATCCGACTTGAGGGTAGTGTTCCCACCAAAACGTGAAGTTTTATTAAGTGCATGGGGTTTATGATCCTTCTTGACTGGGCTGCTCCATGGAGGAGTCTGAGCTAGCTCTTTGTACATAAAAAAATTTAAAACTTTCCAAATAGACAATTTCTGAATCTTACAAATTTTGGTTTATTTATTTATTTTTAAATTTATTCATTTATTTATGTGTATGAATGTACTGTCTGCATGTAGGCTTGTGCACTGGTGTCGTGCAATGCTGCGGGGCTCAGAAGAGGACGTTGGATTCCCCTGGAACTGGAGCCAAAGATGGTTCTCAGCCACCATTTGGTTGCTGGGGATCCAACCCAGGTCCTCTGCAAGAGCAGTCGGCATTCTTAACTGTTAGGCCATCTCTCCAGCCCCATGGTTTATTTACTTTTATGTGTATGAGTGTTATGCCTACATGTGTGTAAGTACATCTTTCATCCTTTTATGCATGGCCTACAGAGGACAGAAGAAGGTGTTAGAGCCCCTGGAACTGGAGTTATGGACCATTGTTAGTGGCCATGTGGGTGCTGGGATTAAAAACCAGGTCTTCTGCAAGAACAACCGGTGTGCTCTTAACTGCTGAGTCATCTCTCCAGATCCACATTTCATATTTAAAATTATGATCTGAGTTAATTTTTAATTAAGTTGTGAAGTTTGGATGGAGGCACATTTTTTATCTTTTTTTTTAAATTTTTTATTTTATTTATTTCCGTATGTGTATCAATGTACTGTCTGCATGCAGGTTTGTAAATCCGTGTCGTGCAATGCCGCAGAGGTCAGAAGAGGGTCTCGGATTCCCCTGGAACTGGAGTTCTCCTGGAATTGGAGTTTCAGACGGCTCTCGGCCGCCATGTGAGTGCTGGGGATCGAACCCGGGTCCTCTGTAAGAGTGGTCGGCGCTCTTAACCGCTAGGCCATCTCTCCAGCCCCCATTTTTTATCATTTTATAACCTCCCACCACCACCCTTTCCTCTCCCCATCCTACCCACAATATCTGATTATTCCAGCATCATATGTCAAAAGACCTATCCTTCCTCCATTTTCACAGTTTTGTAAAAATTCAGTTGGTCCTTATGATGTGAGGTTACTTTCAGGTTCTCTAGTCAATTATTCAATTCCATCAAATTGATATATATAGCAAACTCTATCAAATATTATGCAACTTTTTTTTTTGAAAATTGCAAGGAAGATTTATTATAGTCGACTGGACTGTCCCCCACTCTAGAATAGGGACAGCAACATGACCTTGGGGCTTGGGAATATATATACAGTCGCTTTTACAAGGGTGGTGTTTAACTAGTTTCAAATAAGCATTTTCTAGAGCTGAGGTATTTGATTAACATATCAAGCATTTTACAAAGAGCAGACTTATGCGGTTAGCTAACTAATCTCACCACACCTAAGATTTCCTGCATTCCTGAATTCTCTGGCCTAGGATCTTCCAAGGAGTTCCCCAAACCAGCTGGGTGTGGTGGCCCACACCTTTAATCCCAGCATGCCTTCAATCCCAGCATAGCTGAGGTTTATGTCAAGGTCAGAGACAAAATGGATTTCTGAACAAAATGGACTTTAGCCCACTTCATGGCCTGGCTCACCTCATTTCCCACTCGTGTTTGGGAATACTAAAATCTTTGAGTACTATTCAGAGGATATAGGTTGTAATTGATCATATTGGGTCCAGCATTTAATAGGCAAGAACCACAGGTGAGGACAACTAAAATTCCTAAAAACACCACAGACACCTCCCTTTCTGATGGCTCTTGCATTTCTAGTTTCTGGCAGGGATAAGTTTACTGGTGGATCCAGGAAGTCTCTAGCTCTGCAGGTGAGAAAGAAACGGACTCTTTGGAGGTTCTCAACCCTAAACTGCCTAGCCAGTTTCTAGCTCCTATTCTTTTTTTTTTTTATTACTTCTTTATTTTTTTTTCATTTTTTAACAATAAGTAATCATTTATGAGTACAAGCATCCTTCATGTAAAACCAATTTGCAAGCAGTTGTGCCCAAACCCACACAGCCCACGGGTCCCACCATCCAGCTTGGGGGGCTTGTATATTCAATCAAGTTGATCAGATGAGTGTCCAGACTATATTGCTGTAGTTTCGTCATTCACCCTAAGGTTGCAGCCCTTACATTCGATCATGCCCCCTCTTCCACAGATTGTTCCCTAGGCTTAGAAAAGGGGCACAGGTGGATGAGAAGCAAAACAGTCTACTTTCTCTGGGGCTGTTGTCTTGGACTCTGGTCAATTCTGGCTGTTTCCTTTCATGGGCTGATCCAAGCCCCCCCAAAAGGTAAAGGCTTCTTGCCTGTAAACTGGGATACCTGCAAGAAGAGAGGCGATTAGGCCCTGCTGTCGAAGACCTGATGTAAGCATGGGAAAGATGCATTGAGACCACATTTCCAAGTGTACAGATGGTCTCTGGAATACCAGAGAGTGTTACCAAAGGCCACGAAACCAATAAAGCAAATATAGGTCTCCTGAGTCAAGCAAGACTCCTCTGTCAGCACCAGCTACACCTCACCTGCCTGGAAATACTGTGCAGCAGTGGCAGTCATATGCCTGTATATCCCAAATCTAGCTCCTATTCTTATATCACCCTCTGAAGAGGTCGCCCCAATTGCTAAGAGGGAATTGGGGCACTGACTACCCTGACTTCTTCCATGCTGAACAGGGGCACCAGGTGTGGCAATTTGGGGTACCCTTGATCAGTGGGTCTATCTAAAGGACCCCCAAAAGTATAGCTAAAGAGAAAACAAAGTCCTCAACTGGTGCCTGTAAAGGAGAAATGAAGGCAAGAATGGCTAGGCACATGTTGTAGGCAGGGAACCAGGAGAAGTAAGAACAGGATGAATTTAAATGCCCCACTTAATTGGGGCTGGAGAGATGGCCGAGGGGTTAAGAGTGCTGACTGCTGGGGCTGGAGAGATGGCCTAGCGGTTAAGAGTGCCGACTGCTCTTGCAGAGGACCCGGGTTTGATCCCCAGCACCCACATGGCGGCTGAGAACCGTCTGTAACTCCAATTCCAGGAGAACTCCAGTTCCAGGGGAATCCGACACCCTCTTCTGACCTCCAGCGGCATTGCCACACACGGGTGCACAAACCCACAAACAGACACACACACAAAAAAAAAAAAAAAAAAAAAAAAAAAAAAAAAAAAAAAAAAAAAAGAGTGCCGACTGCTCTTGCAGAGGATCTGGTTTCGATCCCCAGCATCCACATGGTGGCTGAGAACCGTTTGTAACTCCAATTCCAGGAGAACTCCAGTTCCAGGGGAATCCGACACCCTCTTCTGACCTCCATGACACGGGCAAACAAACCTACATGTAGACAGTACATCCATATAAATAAATAAATAAATAAATAAATAAATAAATAAATAAATAAATATAAAAAAGGATGTCCCACTTAAAAATCCATTAGAATTTCTTGATGAGGGGTTCTGAAGCATCCATTTATTGAGTTTCTCCTTCCTTCCATTTGGCCATGGTGTCTGGACTCAGGATCTACTTCCAAGGCATTCTGATAGTCACAGTGTAAGTTCCCTCTTAGGTAGATTTTAGACAGAAAGAGGAGATTTCATTATTTGACAACAATAGATCTCATATGGGTATTTAAGTCCATACAGTTAGTCCAGATTAACCAAGCTTTGTTTTCTCAAGTTCAGTTGAGGATCTGGTCCCCAGGGGTGGATCAGGTTTTCAGGGGGTGGGGGTGGGGGGTTGGCTCCTTCTGGCCTTCCTTCACCAGTTTCATCTACTGAGGACAAAGTCAGGTCTTGCTGGACCAGGCTTTCCTTTGAAGCATGAGGAGACTTTTCTCTGTGTTGACTTTCCTCTTTATAGACTGGATACTGGCTGAGTCCCTGGTTTTTTTTTTTTTAATGTGTAGTGTGCATATTTGGCTGTTTTTGAATGCATGTGTGTGTGTGTATGTGTGTGTACAGGTGAACATGTGAACATGTGTGTGCATGTGGATAGGCTAGAGGACAACTTCTGGAGTCATCCTCAGGAACAGCTTCCATGTCTTTGAGACAAGATCTCTCATTAGCCTGGAGCTCACTAACTAGACTAGACCAGCTAGCTATTGAGCCCCAGGGATTCTTGTGTCTCAGCAGTCCCAGCCTTGGGATTACTACTGCATGTTACCACACCTTGCTTTTAAAAAGTACCTTATTTATTATTTTATTTTATATGCATCACCTGCATGTAGGTAGGTCACCCATGTCATGCAATTCCCATGAGGTCAGAAGATGGTGTCTGATCCTTTAGAATTGGAGCTACAGACAGTTGTTAGCTACCATGTGGGTGCTGGGAATTGAACCTAGGTCCTCTGCAAGAGCAAATAGTGCTCTTAACTCCTGAGCCATCTCTCCAGGCCCACACCTGGCATTTTTTACATGGGATCTGGAGATTAGGCTAGGTCCTCAGCTTGCTAGATAAATACTTTACCACCCAAGCTTTCTTCCCAGCCTATACTATGCAATCCTTAAAAAATAAGATGAGAAATCTATAGATTCAATGCAATGCACTCAAAATCACCATGCTATTCTTCACAGAGCTAAAAAATACTAAAATTCATATGGAATCACAAAAAAACCTGGATAGCCAAAGCAACCTTGAACAAAAGAGTAATGCTGGAGGGATCACTACACCAGATCTCTATCTATATTACAGAACTATAGTCTTAAAAACAGCATGGTACTGGCACAAAAACAGACATGTAGAACAATGGAACATAATAGAAGACCCAAACATAAGTTCATGCAATTTCAGAAACTTAATATTTGACAAAGCTGCTAAGAACACACAATGGAGGAAAGAGAGTATCTCCAAATGGTGCTAGCAAAACTAGATCCCCACCTGTAGAAGAATGAAATTGGATCCTTATCTTTCACCCTGTACAAAAGTCAACTCCAAATGGTTCAAAGACCTCAATATGAAATATGAACTCTAAAACTGTTAGAAGAAAACATAAACAGTACTCTACAAGATATAAGTACAGAAAAGGACTCTCTTTTTTTTTCTTTTTGAGACAGGTTCTCCCTTCAGTCCCAGCTGGCCTGTAGTTTGCTCTGTACACCAGGCTGGCTTTGAACTCACAGAGATCTGCCTACTTCTGCCTTCCTCGTGTTGGGATTAAAGGAGTGAAACACCACGGCCGGCAGAAAAGGACTTTCTAAATAAAATGTCAGTTGCTCGGGCATTAAGGTCAATAATCTATAAATGGGACCTTGTATGTTAAAAAGCTCTGTACACAAAAGAACCAACCAAGGAAATGAAGAGGAAACACACAAGTGGGATAAAATATCCACCTGTTAGATATAATATAGAGGATTAATATCCAGAATATACAAAGAACTAAAAGACCCCAAAGAAACAAGAAAATAAATGACCCAGTAAAAATATGGGCTAAGGAGGTGAATAGAGAGTTCTTAAATGAAGAAATAAAAATGGCCAAAAAACACCTTGAAAAGTGCTCAACATCCTTAGTAATTAGAGAAATGCAAATATGAACCACTTTAATATTTCATCTTACCACAGTCAGACTGGCTAAGATCAAGAACAAAAGACACCAAATGCTGGTGACGATGTGGAGAAAGGGGAATGCTCATTCACTGCTGGTGGGAATGCAAACTCATGTAGCCATTATGGAAAAGAGAACTCCTAAAGACACTAAAAATGAATCTACCATATGATCCAGCTATATCACTCCTTGGCTGTAGGAAGATCCAGTTTGAATTGGGGGCTACTTCTCAGCTAGCACCCCTCAGGGCACCACGTGGGTGGGAGTCAGGGGGACTTCTCTGACCCCGCCCCAAGAAGGAGCAGACAATGTGGCCCAGGTGCATGATGCTGGGTGGGGCAGCAGTGTGCAGTGGCATGGAATTGGGGATCTGTGATTGGCTCTGGAAGCTGATGTTATTTTGCTTATAAAAGCAGGCTATAGCAGGCAATAAATCGAATTCTCCATTACCATCATTACAGAATTCCTGGCTGTCATTTTTTGCTCACATACAGGCTAAAGCAGGCCTGAATTTCGTTCAAGTGGATAGCTGGTGTGGTGAAGTAAATTGTGAGTGGACATAGGCTGAAGATAGGCCATCAGACATCAGCTTGAAATTCCTGCCCAGGGGCCGGCAGTCTCTCGGCAAGTGGAAAAATCACGGCCAAGGGTGGGAAATGTTCCGTTGTCCCAGGCTAAGGACCCGAGTTGGAAGGACCTCTCAGGTCAGGTTACAAAAGTAACTGCTGACCTCTATGCTGAGAGGTCAGTTCCCTACAGTGGCCACAGGTGGGTACTGTGTTCCTCTTCCCTTAGCAGGGCTGCATTGTACCCTCTCAGGGCAAAGGAAGTTTCCTACACTTGGTATATACCCAAAGGACTCATTTAACTGTAGAGATGCTTGTACATCCATGTTTGTGGCTGCTTTCTTCACAATGGCTAATAAATAGAAACAACCTAAATGTCCTTCAATTGACAAATTTATAATGAAAATGTGGAGTTCTGCTCAGTGGTAAAGAAACATGAAATCATAAAATTTACATGTAAATAGATGGAACTAGAAAGTGTTATAGTAAGTCAAGTAATACAGATTCAGTAAAACAAGAGATGTATGTTCTCCTTCATTTGTGGATCTTAGCATGAATCACATATGTGAGTATATATTCTGGTGTTAACAGCAGGATCCAGGAAAATGGAAAAGAACTATGGTAAAGGGAAAGAAAGAGTCTTGGGGTGGTGGTAGTAAACAGATTTTACCAAGGGGAAAATGGGAGTATTTAACTGGGAAGGGAGGAAGGAAGGATATTCAGGAAACCATGTGGGTAAATTGGAAGAAAGAACTCAAGAGAGGGGAGATAATAGGAGACAGGCATTGTCAAGGGGAAAATGAGGAACATTGATTTAACTGGGGGGGGGTTAGACAGGGAGAGAGAGGAGAGATAAACAAAGAGTAGGGTGGTATAAAAAGCCAGAGGGAAATGTATTAACTCAAAGGCTCCCTGAAAAATATACATATAATATCTGAACATAAGTGTATATGTGTACTTGCACTATATAATAAGAGACACAGTGCCAGAGAGGAGAAACCTCCCTTTGAGTTGTTGGGCAGGGTAGCTCAGGAGATTCCCCAAATAACACAGGCTATTGTCATAATTCTTGACTAGCTCCCAAAACTTGAAGTAAGATCCTATTGCTCAAGACAGGACAAACTTTAGGCACAAGACTTGGACCGATGGAGCTAGAACTAACCTGGAAGCCTCCTCCCTGAAGACTATACTATGCAAACTGCTAAGGGAGGAAATCAATAAATGGTCAAACTGCTAAGGGAGGAAATCAATCAATGGTCTAACCCAGCTGTCAAGCCAAATTACCACAATGGCTGCCACTATCTCTGTTCGTGGCATGTTTATCTAGGGGGTAATCAATAGAATCTAGTTAGACTTGGAGATCTCTCAATGGGAGGGAACTCATGGGTTGCATTGTAAGTGTAGCCAAACACACATGGCTGTAGAGGTCATAGGTCCTAGAGAAATCCCTATCTCTGTCATATCTCTAGACAAATTTCTTACTATATGCTAAATATGGATCTTTATATTTACAGACAGGTATACAGTACACCACTCATCAAAGAAACTTATTTTTGCAACAAATGGTGGCTACTACAGAGTTCCACAACTGGTCAAAGACACTGAATATATGTCTGAGAGATGCCCAGCCATAAATAACACATTGACATTGGAAGTTCTACACCTAAGGCTCATTGAAAATAGTGGAATAGGGGGTAGAGAGAATACTAATGCATCTCTCAATTCTTACCAGCTTCCTCACACAAGAGTGTGATGCACACAGAAGGCCACAACTGGCCAAGTTTTAGAGAATAAGAGACTGCAGAGCATTTGTCTTTGGATAGGACTCCTATATGAAACCTTACCCACCTATGGTTCAGGGACCATTGTGGAAGATGAGACAGAAAGATTATAAGAGTCAGGGCTGGTGCATGAACATAAGGAAACAGAGATTTTCAGGCCTCTGGGAACTTGCTCATATGAACTTGCAACAATGATGACAGTGTGAACAAGACCCATACTGACTCAATTAGACAAAAACCCAGGATGGAACTGGGGAAATGGGTAGCCTTAGCCAAGGAACTATTGGTAACTGATTACAGCTGGGTGGGGGAGAGTTGATCTTCTTTAAGGGAATTATTCTAGATAGGCTGACTAGACTCTGGTCATCTATGACAGATGTATGAAATTCAGTGGGAGAGGACTAGGAAGTGTAGATGGGGGAGGGGGACTAACTTGATAAAGATCTATTACATGAAATGTACAAAAACTCAATAAAATATATAAGATAAAAATAAGAGAATAAGAGTATGTAGCTGATTTTGAAAAAAGATTTTATTTAAAAATTTTTTATTTTGGTCTTTTTCTTCCTGTAGCCCCAGCTGGCCCTGCACTCACCATGTAGACCAGGCTGGCCTTAATTTCACAGAGATCTGCCTGTCTCTGCCTCCTGAGTGCTGGGATTAAAGATGTGGGCTACCATGCCTGGCTTATTTATTTTTAAAATTTTATGTGTATGTGTGTTTTTCTGTCATACATATAAGTGTATCACATGCCTATCTGTTGCCATCAGAGGTCAGAGGAAAGGATCAGATCTCCTGGGACTAGAATTAAGAAGGGGTTTTAGCCAACATGCAGGTGGATGTGAGGAACTGAACCTGGGTCCTCCTCAAGAGCAGTAAATGTTCTTAATCACTAAGTCATCTATCCAGCCCTAGTATGCAATCTTGATTGTGATAAGTAAAGAATCTAAAAGTGCAGCTGAGTTATTCCTCTGATTTTTTTTTTTTTAGATAAAGTCTCTGTGTACCCTAGACACATTGTGAATAGTTAGGTAGGCTAGGCTAACTTTGAACTAGACACATTGTGAATCTAACCTTGAACTAGACACATTGTGAATCTAACCTTGAACTAGACACATTGTGAATCTAACCTTGAACTAGACACATTGTGAATCTAACCTTGAACTAGACACATTGTGAATCTAACCTTGAACTAGACACATTGTGAATCATTAGGTAGGCTAGGCTAACCTTGAACTAGACACATTGTGAATCATTAGGTAGGCGAGGCTAACCTTGAACTAGACACATTGTGAATCGTTAGGTAGGCTAGGCTAACCTTGAACTCCTGATCTTCCTGCCCAGCCTCTCATCATGTCTAGATCCACTCTACACTTCTCTGTTGTTTTAAGGCTATTCTATTTCCTTTTCCTTCTTATAACATTTTATAATAAGCTTATATGTATATACAAAAAAACTTCATTTGGGTTTTGGCAAATATTTTACTAAATTTATTTATCAGTATTAGACAAACTGGTGCCTTTAATTAATTGAGTCTTTCAATCACAATGGCAATATTCCATTTATGTATATTTTTATCTTTTTTTCCTTTATTTTTTAAGGGATTCTACAATATAAGAGCACAGTTGTTTTCAGATAACATTGACGTTGCTCAGTTTGCCATACAATTAGGTAATTGGTGCTAGCATCCACAGATGAGGGATACCATTCGTCATTTGTTTTTCTGGGACTGTGTTAACTTCACTCAGCATGATGTCCTCTAGCTCCAGCCATTTTCCTGCAAAGCTCGTGATGTCGTCTTTCTTTACTGCTGCATAGAACTCCATTGTGTAGATGTACCACATTTTCTCTATCCACTCGTCAGTTGAGGGGCATTTAGGTTGGTTCCAGCTCTTTGCTATTGTGAAGAGAGCTGAAATAAACATGGCCGTGCATGTATCTCTGTGGTGGCGTAAGTCTTGAGGGTACATGCCCAGGAGTGGTATGGCTGGGTCGGGTGGCAAGTTCATTCCAAGTCTTCCAAGGGTTCTCCACACTGCTTTCCATAGTGGCTGTACGAGTTTACATTCCCACCAGCAGTGGATGAGTGTTCCCCTTTCCCCACAACCTCTCCAGCACTTGGTATCATTTGTTTTCTTGATCCTAGCCAGTCTTACTGGAGTAAGATGATATCTTAAAGTGGTTTTGATTTGCATTTCCTTAATGATTAGTGATGTTGAGCAGTTCTTGAGGTGTTTCTCAGACATCTCTAATTCCTCGCTTGTGAAGTCTCTGTTCAGTTCTTTGCTCCATCTATTGAGTGGGTCGTTTGTTTTCTTTTTTCTTTGTTTTTTGAGTAGTTTATATATTCTGGAAATCAGTCATCTTTCTTTACTGCTGCATAAAACTCCATTGTGTAGATGTACCACATTTTCTCTATCCACTCATCAGTTGAGGGGCACTTGGGTTGGTTCCAGCTCCTTGCTTCAGGTGGTCTTGGGAAATCCCTGGTCTCCTATTTTTATCTTTTGTTAGTGTCTTACGGTTCTCAGTGTATGCATAGATTTAGAAAAAGCTCCAATTATAATTGTTAATTGATGTATTTGTTTCAGTTCTAACAGTTTTTTTTCTTTCCTTATTTTGCAAGTCTTCTCTTTGATGCATAAGTAATTAACTTGGTTGATCAGAAGACTGACCCTTTTATCATGTATTTCCTTATTTGTGTCTGACAGTTTTCTTCCCTTGGAATTATCTCTAATTTTATATGGCCACGTATGGTAATGACTTTTATGATATGGACATATTCTGGTCAAATGACTTTTACTTAACCTTACAATCAAAAAGTTATTAGATTATTTGTAATATAAACAAGAATACTAGGTCTTGAGTTCCTCTTATAACCTAAACATCATAGCTTTAATCCCTCACGACCCTTCCTTGCCTGGACCTAGAATAATGTATATATGAGTGTGGGTATGGGGAATACCAAAAGCTGTAAGCATCTGTTACTCATTGGAGACAAGAGAGATAAGATGATCATCCAATTTTTATTAAAACAATAGATGGAATTCAATTGATGACATCTGTTTAGATTGTGTGTGTGTGTGTGTGTGTGTGTGTGTGTGTGCGCACGTGCTTTTGTATTGGTTCCTTCTGTGTTGTTGTGATAAACACCATGACCAAGGCAACTTATAGAGGGAAGAGGTTATTGGGCTTACAATTCCAGAGAGATAAGAGTCCATCATGGAACGGCAGGAGACAGGCAGAGCCCAGTTGAAAGCTCACATACTCAAGCAAGCACAGGAAGCTAAGAGAACTTAATTGGAAATGGGCAAGTCTAAGAACTCTCTGAGCCATCCCCAGTGATGCACTTCATCCAGCAAGACCATGCTTCCTAATATTTCTCAAACAGTACTACTGACAATGGGTTTGAATACTTGGAGCCTATGGGAGATAACTCTCATTCAAATCACCATGATCTTGTCAAGGTCTAGGGATCAGAAAGGGAAAGATTCTTTCATAAGTTCAAGGTCTGACTTTTACTTCCTCATTTAATGCTGGATAAACTGTTTCAATAAAACAAAGAACAGGTCCTTGTTTGAGGAACAGGTTCTTAGTAGTTTGGGTCTGCTCTTGGCCAAGAAATGTGTGCCAAGATTCAGACTGTTTTTCACTAAGGCTTGGCCCTAGTGTGCTGTTCACTGGTAAGAAATGCTGCATTGCTGCTCCTACTTTCACTGATTGAGTTTTTAATGATACATCTTTTTCCATTCTTTGTACCTATCCATATTGTTAAATTTGTAGTAATCTCTTAGAGCACTTAAAAAATTAGCTTCATTAACTCTTATTTGGAAAAATTAGCTCACATTTAATGTAATTATTGATATGATTTACATTTTTGCTTTCTCTTAATAATTTTGTCCTTTCTCTGTTTTAGTTTTCCTGTATTCTTATGGTTGTATAAGCATGTTAAATAACAACTCCAGTGATCTCAGTCAGGTTGGTCGGCTGGCCAGGATGGGTAAGCTTCAAGTAGTAAAATTTAAAACCAAGGCCAGGGCATGAAACAAAGGAAAAGAAAATTCAAATCTGTAAGTACTATTGGCAATGAATCAAATAATCACCTGAATAACCAAAGGGGCTTACTATGAGTAATTTACTGTTGTGATGTATAAGAGTACAGTCTGTACTGGGTGCTTAACAGCCATGGGTTGCTAGGAATTCAGCAATGGCCAGATACAGAATGGATATTGGCAAGGGAATTCCATGTGGTTGAGCTTATACACAGTTGTTATCTCTGTCATTATGTCTACTTTGTTCATTAAAATATTAAGCAAACTTTGCGGGTGACCTTTGAAGGAATTTAGTAGCATGCAAAAGCAACCTGTCCACTTTGTTATAGATATTCACCTTTGTAGTGACAGAGTGAGGGCATGAATTTATATGGAGGTCTGGGGATGGAAGAATGAATTTATATGGAGGTCTGGGGATGGAAGAATGAATTTATATGGAGGTCTGGTTCAATGGTAGAATACTTGCCTCATGTCAGTGAGGCTTTGAGTTCTATCCCCAATACTAAAAACATTTTTTTTTTTTGGTCTTTTTGAGACAGGGATTCCTTGTAGCTCTGGCTGTCCTGGAACTCACTCTGTAGACCAGGCTGGCCTCGAACTCACAGAGATCTGCCTGCCTCTGCCTCCCAAGTGCTAGGATCAAAGGTGTGCACCACCATGCCCAGCATTTATTTACTTCTGTATGTGTATCAATGTACTGTCTGCATTGCAAGCCTGTGCACCGTGTCATGCAATGCCGCGGAGGTCAGAAGAGGGTGTCGGATTCCCTGAACTGGAGTTCTCCTGGAATTGGAGTTTCAGACGGTTCTTGGCCACCATGGGGGTGCTGGGGATCGAACCCGGGTCCTCTGCAGAGCGGTCGGCGCTCCTAACCACTAGGCTATCTCTCCAGCCCCCTAAAAACATTTTGTAAGGAAGATGATACTTTTTTTTTTTCTTTTGGGGGAGGAAAGCATTTGTTTGCCTTACATCTCCTGGGTCACAGTTTATCACTCAGGGAGCCCAAGGTAGGAACTCAGGGCAGAAATCTGGAGGCAGGAGCTGAAGCACAGGCCATGGAGGAATGCTTCTTACTGGCTTGCTCCTCTGGCCCATGTCAGTCTGCTTCTAATATGGTACAGAACCACCTACCCAGGGGTGGCACGACCCATCATGGGCTGGGCCCTCCACACTACTCAACAATCAAGACAATACTCCAGCCAGGCATGGTGGCGCACACCTTTAATCTTAGCACTTGGGAGGCGGAGGCAGGCAGATCTTTGTGAGTTCAAGGCCAGCCTGGTCTACAGAGTGAGTTCCCAGGACAGCTGGGGCTACAGGGAGACCCTGTCTTTATGAAAAGACCAAAAAAAAAAAAAAAAAAAAAAAGACAGTACTCCAAGACATGGCACAGACTAATCCAATGAGGAAATTCCCAATGAGGTTCCTCCTTTCCCAGGTACTCTAGTTGTGTAAGTTGACAGTAAGCTATCCAGCACAACTGATCCTTGTCAACTGACACCAAAACACATCAACTATTAAAACCACCTTCATTTCTTGTCCCAAGATATGATTTTAACATTAGTATCACAACATAAGACAGTACAATCTGAAAAGCCCCACAGTCTTTAAAAAGGAAAAACAGCCAGATTGACCAGAGACCAAGACAACAGCTTCCAGAGAAAGTAGACTGTTTTGCTTCTCATCCCACCTGTGCCCCTTTTCTAGCCTAGGGAAAATCTGGGAAGAGGGGCGATGGTAGAATGTAAAGGGCTTTGATTGGCTATGGTGAAAACATACAGCAATATAGTCTGGACACTCATTTGATCAACTTGATTGAACAACAAGCCCCCCCTGCTGGATGGATGGGACCCATGGCTGTGTGGGTTTGGGGCACAACTGCTTGCAAATTAGTTTTACATGAAGGATGCTTGTACTCATAAATTATTACTTAATGTTAGAAAAAAATGAAAAAAACCGAGAGAAAGATGCAGGACAGTCTATGGCAGAATGCATGATCTGGGATGGGGTGGGGTGGGGTGGGGGGAAGGGAAACGGAAATATGCCTGAACTGAATCGGAAAATGATGTATGAAATACACAAAGCATTGATAAAAAATGAAAAATTAAAAAAAAAGTTCACAGTCTCTTAAAAAGTCTCTTAACTATGGGCTCCTGTAAAATCCAAAACAAGTACTGTCTTATTTCAAAGGGAAGAATTGGGCACACCTAAGCAAAACTTAAGTCCAGCAAAGTAGCTCAAGGCTGGACACCTGGGATTCACTCATGATTCTCTGGGCTACGAAGGGTTTTGGCAGCTCCACTTCTCTGACTCTGCCATCCACAGCACACACAACTCATCTCGCAGTCCCAGGCCAGCTCCATTCCACACCTGCTGCTGCTCTTGGTGGTCATCCCATGATCCTGGCACCTCCAAAAAGGTGGGGTCTCCACTGAAACTGAGGCTGCACCTTCACCCATGGGCTTTTCTGGCCTCTCATAGTGCCAAGCCTCAACTTCTCTTCATGACCACTGAAATCCTGGGGTCTTCACTGCAACTGAGGTACACTTCCAGCAATGGCCTTACCTGGCCTTCATAGTGTGAAGCCTTGGCTGCTCTCTGTGACCCCTTCACAGTTAAGAGCACTGGCTGCTCTTGCAGAGCACCTGAGTTTAATTTCTTGCACCCACGTGGTAGGTAACAACCATCCATAGCTTTGGTTCCAGGGGAATCTGACACCATCTTCTCACTCCGTGGGCACTGCACAACACAGGTGCACTTATATACATGCAGGCAGTACACTCATCTACATAAAATAAAAATAAAAAAAAAATGTAAAAAACCCCTATAGTTTCTCACTATCATACATTAAATGTAGCTATGTGACTTGAGAGAAGTGAACTTAGCTGGGAAGATCCTCTTTTGATCATTTCTTTAATGTCCTAGAGTGCGACTGGTCAGTACTCTACTACATGTTTTGGACCATGAGATGACTACGTAGCAGTTATTTCAATTCCAGATGCTCAACTAAATGTATAATCAAGAACAAAACAGAACAAACAGAAGAACCTTGCATTTTCCTTGACTACTTATTTTGTAGTGGTTCATGTTGTGTTATTCTAAGACTGTTCTTCAGTAATATGCAATGGAATCCATTTGTCAAGATCCAATCATGAATCAGCACAAAGATTCCTTATTGCCACTTCTCTAATTGTGAAGTGCCTTACATCTTCCTCATCCATTTACCCGGAGATAAGCTCTATGATTAAGGGAGAGGTTCATATCAGAATCCTTCTCACGGTAATGAGATACCCATTTTGAAATTCAGTCCATGGAGGGCCTTACTTAATAATCCATTATACTTCAGAGCCATACTTGAGCAAGACTGTACAATGTTGTGGGAGCCAAGAAAAGGCTCATGTAAAGGACACATGATGAGGAAGGAGGGTGCTGCATTCCAGGGATGTCCTCAGTGTATCGGTCCCTCCAGATGAAAATTTCTGAACAATATACATCTTATCCACATGGCTTTACAGAGGTGAAATGTGGTCTCTTTATTCTTTTTAGCAAAAGACAGAATGTGGTCTCTTTATTCTTTTTAGCAAAAGACAGAAATACCACAGAACTACTATTCCAACTACTTCATAAATAATAAGTAATTTCTCTCTCTCTCTCTCTCTCTTTTTTTTTTTTTTTGGTCTTTTTGAGACAAGGCCTCCCTGTAGTCCCAGCTGACTTGCAACTCACTATGTAGACTAGGCTGGACTTGAACTCACAGAGATCTGCCTGCCTCTGTCTCCTGAGTGCTGGGATTAAAGGTGTGCCCCACCTTGCCCAGCAAACAATAAGTAATTTAATCTTTATCCCATATGTAAATAAATGCTAAGATATTGATAATAAAGTATAATAGATGTTGTTTTCTTTGATGCTATACAAAGAAAACAATATTATACTTTGTTAATTTTTATCTTATCTTACTATATTCTAGAATGTTATGTGTGCATTGACAAAGTTTGAGCACCATTTTCACATCTGTTCAAGAGGAAGCAGAACATGGCTAATAGCTATATAGCCTAAATATTAAGGGAGATAATTGGCATAATATGCTTAACACAGCATCTAATAATAGCTGCTATTCCGGTTCCCATTTTCAAAATTAATGGTCCTAATTTCAGCATTCTTTCCAGTGATCCTAATAAAGTAATTAACAGCAGAGTTTTGTATCAAACAGACCCAAATTTAAATGTTATTCTTCTGTTTACAGTAGATGAAAAGATATTGACCATATGATTGACCTTTGTAATCTGTTTCTTCACATATAAATTGAAGATAGTTATATATGCTTTAAAATTTAATCAAAGAAAGAAATAAAAATACACAGTAAAATATTTGGTAGAATCCATTACATAATAAATGCTCAAAAATAATCCTCTCCCATGAACCTGGAGCCCTGGTCCCCTCTTGTGAGCCAGATCTGTTGTCTCCTCACATGAACTTGAAGCTTTGGACCCCTATCATGATCCATAGTTTCCTATTCCTCTGGTGGTAGGCTGAGTGTGAAGTAGAGTAAGGCATGGAGAACTTCCTGATGTTGGGCAGCAGTTGCAGTCTTCTCTGAGTGACTACATTCCCACAGCTCCCTCCCCTGAGGTCCTAGGTTCTATGTGGCAGAAGCTCTGCCTCTTATGCTGTGGACAGGGGAGACCTCTGCTATTTGCATATTCTGGTCTTGGGAGGACTGATTCTCTGAATTAACCTCCAAGCTCTCCTGAGACCCAGCTGTGGTCCTCACTCCACATGTTGGCCTGGGCATCCAGGCCTTGATGTTGGTCTTCTCCCATTACCAGCCACCAAGAGGCTTTCTATTATTTTTCTATTACTCTTCTCCATCCACAGTCTGCCTCCTAATTGAACTTCTAGGGATAAAAAAATCACAGTCTGGGAAGTTTCAAGAAAAAAACCCCCAAAGAAATAGAAAGTACTGTAATAACAAAAACTGATATACCCTCAAACTAAAAAAGGTAATTATATCTTAGAATATAAATTTGAAATTCTGTCTGCTATAATTTTTTAATATTGTTTACTGACAAAACTATACTTCCAAGCTTCAGTAATAATGAGAGATTTGTCTCTGTTCCTATAATGTCAGTTTGCCACTCACTCCTTTTCCAAATTCTCCAACCTACACAAAGTCTTTCAGTGTAATCAAGTTAATTCTTAAAGAAAGCAATGCTAATAAAATATTTTAAGATAAAAATCACTGTGGCTAAATTATATTATTAAATACAAATACTTTATTATATATTTATGTAAAGATACATTATTTATATAAATTCAAGAAATATTCAATGCCATATGGGAATAGAAAACCAAAGTGTCTCAGTTCAATAATAACATTATAAAATGAAGGAATCTGTATCTTATATTATACCCTGAAGCTTCTTTAAATGAGTGAAGATAATGAATCATTCTTATTATTATATTAAGGTCTTATAAAATGTGGCACATGGCCATAGTGGATTGCAAATATACATAACTAGTATTTTCCCTCAGGGGCTAGTTGCCTGCACTAGAGACCAGAGAAATATTTACTATTCAAGTAAGGAATCTTCCTGAAGTTAGTTATAGCCTGGTTCTTCTCCTCTATCTGACCATGCAGCGATACCACAGGAAATACTAAAACAAATGAGGGCACATGGAAGATTTCAAAAGATTCACCTAAAGTGGTGTCTTACCAGTTTCAGCAGTGCTGACAATCACAGTTCACTTATGTGAGGGTAAAGTCACAGCGTTACAGGCACGATTCTGTGAACAGCAAAGTGGAGCTCCTTCAAAGGCCTTTCATCATGATTTATTCTTGGTAAAACCCTTTCAGGCACATTATTGATCCACTAGTTCACATTCATTGAGCACACACAATGCACAGAGCTAATTAGTCAGGAAATATATTCACAGTACAAGCCTTAATGGATCAAGCTGGAAGAATTATGCATATATTCACTAATTCATTCTGTATCCCAGGACTCAACAAATATTTAATGAACATCTGCTATGTGCCAGACACTCAACTTAGGAATGGGATGTGAAGATAAATAAAGTAAAAGCCATCAAGGTGCCTCAGGTATTATCAAGTGTAACCCATCTCTAGTGAAACACATTGGCCTCTCTGCACCTGTATTCTTCCTAGAAATTGTGTCGTGTGCTGTAAAACAGTCATTGGACTGAAGCAGTTGGCAAAGAAAACAGGAAATAGCCAGGTGTTATCAGTAGGTAGCAGTTCTCATAACCAGGGAGAGATGAAAAAGAAGCATGTAAGTCAAAAGTGCACTTTTTGTGGTGGAGGTAGCAGTGACATGAGTCGATGAAGCTGACCTTTGAATTTCAGAGAAATGCCTCTTGTGCAAACAAGACTGGGAAAACTGGTTTCAGAGACCTCTATAGCAATAGCATATGGTGGCGTTTTGCTGCATGGGTATGCTTTCTCCCAGGCTTGCCCTACCCTTTCTCATGAACTGTCTAAAACCAAATGTGTATGTCTGGAAGTTAATGCTCTATTGTACTGAGGGTTCTGCTGGCCTGAGCTAATGGAATGTAGACAGCCATGGTTTGTAACTACTGTCTTCCCGCAAGGCATGCTAGTCAGTAATTTCAGCCAGTTCTGATAAACAAAGAGCAAGGAGAATTGGCGTGGGGGTTGGAAATTGCTTACTTGGTGCAGCGCCAGTGGCTGGCTTGCCATGACCACTACCTGAGGGAGCTAACGCCGCTATAGGAAGGCTACATGAAGAACAATTGCTTCCAAGCCTGGTGTTTGGTGAGCAAGGTTCCCTAGAATGGATCGATGTGATCTGCTGAGGAGGGAGGGAGTCGCAAGATGGAGTATTTTGCAAAGATATGTAACAAGGGAACGACAGCCTTGTTCTTGAAAGCTTGTCTGGAGGTTCTACAAGGGGAATGCAGATACTTATATGCCCTTAGCCAGAGAATGGTCCTTCTTTATCAGAGAAGATTGTCTTTTTCAACTAGAAGCCCAGCTTCAGCAGGGACACAGTGGGGCCAACAGAGCAATAAAGGAGAAGGGGACCCCTGCCTCGCCAGCCAGAGCAGCCCCGATAGTCAACGGGGTGACAGATGCTGCAGCCAGCTCGCCCTCATAGCCAATGGCCCTGTTCCTTCTTTTCATCTCTCTTGCTTGTTCCAGGTTTGCCAGTCATTTTGGTTGGCTTTCTTCAAAGAGAAAACCTGGAGAGAAAGAATGGATGGAGGAAAATTATTTGTGAAGTAATCTTTAGGATCAAGACAAGAGAGTTGTGAGAATATTAGAGAAAAGGCCATTAATTGATGGGTGTTTTCTTTTTTTTTTTAATTTTTTTTAAATTTATTTTCCGTATGTGTATGAATGTATTGTCTGCATGCAAGTCTGTGCACCTGTGACGTGCAACGCCGCGGAGGTCAGGAGAGGGTGTCGGACTCCCCTGGAACTGGAGTTCTCCTGGAATTGGAGTTACAGACGGCTCTCGCTGGGGATCGAACCCAGGTCCTCTGCAAGAGCGGTCCGCGCTCTTAACCGCTAGGCCATCTCTCCAGCTCGATAGGTGTTTTCTTACATGATCTAACTTCTGCAGGCAGGTGGAGTTCAATACCAGTAGGGATTCTGTAAGAAACCTGGGAGAGAGTGCATGCCTCTGAACAGTCCCACCAGAGCTTGTTGGTATGTTGCTTCAAAAGGCATTGTACTAGTCAGATCTTAACCCAGCTGTAACCAAATACCCAAGAAAAGCAACTTAAAGAAAGAAAGCTCCATTTTAGCTCACAGTTTCAGGGGGCTTAGTTCACTATGGAGGGGAAGGTGTGGAGGAAAGCACAGTTCACATCAGAAGTGCTGGGAAGCAGAGAATGGGGAGTATAGGAAAGGCTTAGGGCAAATGTTTCCTGAGCTCTAAGGATGACCCCCGTGACTTACTTCTTCCAGTTGGGCCCCATCCCCCACTCTTCACTACTTCCCAATAATGACATCATCTTATGAGTGAATTCATATGATTAGCTCATTAAGTAACCATTGCCTTTAGGGTTCAGCACCCAGTCCATGGGGCTGTAGGGGACATTTCCTATTTAAACCAGTACAGGCATGTATAGTAGTTAATAATCCCTCATAGGGGCAGGTAGTGAAGAGAGTACACCCGTGAGACTGCTCCAGCACATTTCGGGAACACATGGTAGTGGGTACAAGTCCAATTTATTTCAAACAACAGGATGTTTGTATCCGATATTATAACCTCCTAGTAGCCAATCCCAGACTCCTACACCACTGCACTGCTCCAGCTAAGCACATGCAAGCCCACATGTGCCCACAGGCATGAATCAACCATCCAACCTTCACATACTCCTCAATGTTGGATTGTACAAGTCCATAGAGAGCGAGTGTCCTTGGTCCTAAAGAATCACTCAGGCTAAGGAGAGAGGCAAAGAAGACTCTTGGGATAGGAAGTTTCAATCACCTGGGAACTACCCTGTCCTCAGAGAAGGACTGACAGGAAGTGAGTCTGGGAAACCTCAGAAAAAAGAAAGTGCAGCACAGCCATGTAGTGTGGAAAGAGACAAATAAAATGACATGGAGGGCAGGGAGGGGGAATGCTTTTTGTGAACTAGGAAGCCAAGACAAGAGGTCCTGCAGCATGAACAGTCATGCCGACAGCTGACTCCACGTCTGCCTCCTCAGCTCTGCCTGGTTGTCCTAGTGATTTAGGCTTGAATGTCCACATCAGGGAAAACCTTAAAGACCTGTCTAGTCTCCCTCATCAGAGGATTTTTGTTTTTGTTTTGGTGGGAGCAGTTTGGTCTTTTGTTGTTGTGGGTGTTTTGTTTTGTTTTGTTGACAGGGTCTCCCTAGTCCAGCCCACCTGCAAGTTACTAGTAGACCAGGCTGGCATTGATCTCAAAGAGATCTACCTTCCTCTACCTCCTGAGTGCTGGAATTAAAGTTGTGTGCCACCATGCCTGGCATCCTCACCAGAGTTCTTAAGAGACCAAATGACAAATGAGGAAGTGTAAATGTTTACATAAGCCAGACATTAATAAGAACTGATTTATTTATCCAACCAATATTATTAAATGCCTGACCTAAGTGAGATGTCCTGCCAAACAGTATACAAGACCAAGCAAGTCTCACTTCACTGAGCTGGTAGTCTTAAGGGGGTTGTAAGCAAATAATCCAACAACACTAACAAAGCAGTGCAGTTTAATGGAGTATGTAAAGTGCTGTGTGGGAAACTCAGGGCTGTGGAGACACTATGGGAGCTGTTATTTGGATTACAAGGACAAGAAAAGCTACCTGCAGGGAGCAGTGACCAAGCTGAATCCTAAAAGAGCTCAGTGATTTTGAACTGTAGTAAAATAACATAAAATGTTTTCTCTTAACCACCTGTGCATACACTGCCCTGATACTAAATACATCCCCATTTTTGTGCAGATGTTGCTGCCCTCCAGCCACAGAATTCTTTAAACCTCTCAAAACTAAACTCCGTGGTTGGGGAGGTGGCTAAGTTGTTGGGGTACTTTCCTAGCATACAAGGGCCTCTCGTTTTAGTCACCAGCACTGCCTATACCAGCATACACGGGCCTCTCGTTTTAATTATCAGCACTGCATATACCAGCATACACAGGCCTCTCGTTTTAATTACCAGCACTGCATATATCAGCATATACAGGCCTCTCGTTTTAATTATCAGCACTGCATATACCAGCATACACAGGCCTCTCGTTTTAATTACCAGCACTGCATATACCAGCATATACAGGCCTCTCGTTTTAATTATCAGCACTGCATATACCAGCATATACAGGCCTCTCGTTTTAATTATCAGCCCTGCATATACCAGCATATACAGGCCTCTCATTTTAATTATCAGCACTGCATATACCAGCATACACAGGCCTCTCATTTTAGTCACCAGCACTGCCTATGTCAGCATACACAGGCCTCTCATTTTAATTACCAATAATGCCTACACTAGTGTGAGGTTGCACACCTGTCACCCAGCACTGGGAGGTGGAGGAGGAAGGATCAGAAGTTCAAGGTAACCCTCAACTTCGTAGTGAATTCAGGCGAGCCTGGGTTATATAAGACACTATTCCAAAACAACAAAAAAAATTGGTACCTGTCAAGTAGTGAGTCCCCCTCCCCTTTCCCTCTGGTCTCCTGGCAGCTCCGTCTTTCTGTGTGTCTGTGATATCTGACTTCTCTTGGTACTGCACAGAATTGGAACAATATAGTTTGTTCTTTTGTCATAGGCCAGTAACTAAACAACTTAATTCCCTTAGCATAATGTTCTTGAGATCTATCCATGTTGTAACATGTCAGAAGTTCTTAGTTATTCAAGGTCGAATTACACCCTGTCACTTTCATAAGCCATCTGCACATACTATGGAGCCTGCTTTGCTTTGCTTTTGTCTCTTGGCTATTGAGAATGCTGCTATATGAATATGGGTGTGTGGCTCTCTCCATGATTCCAAGTTCTCTTCTGAGACTTTATTACTATATTTTGTGTTGGACCAGTCTCATGTTGGCATGTATTTTCTTCTTTATGAGGGAGATTGGAGAACTCAGTTTTAGACAGTTCCCTGCCTTTCGTGGGAAGTTGGGCTCACATTAGTCCTGCTTTCTTCTCAGGGAGTGTGGACTAATGGAAAGAGAATAGGTTATGGAACTAACATTGGATTTCAATTCTAGTTTCTCTATTAATTGGGAAAAATAATGTAGAACATTTTGAGTCTTTACATCTCATTCACTCTTCTCTGAAATGGGGAACACAGAACTAATCTTGAATGTACACACATTAATAATTATATTAAGTGATATATAACTATAGCATTTGGGAAATGCAGCATGTAAAAAGTGGTTTTATAAAACATAGTGCTCTGGGGGCTGATTCAGCAGGTAAAAGCATATGCTGAGAAGCCTGATGATGACCTGAGTGATTCCTAGGACCCACATGGTCAAAGGAGAGCACTGACTCTTGCATGTTGTGGTGCGTGCATGTGTGCATACACACACAAATAAATAAGCATGAAAAATAAATAAGGAAGATTCACGTGATAAAACTTGTTTTTGAAAACCACATGGTGATCTGACTGGCACATGGCACAGACCGTAATCCCAGCATTATGAGGGGAGACTGAGGAGGATGGGGGGTTGGAGGACAGCCTAAGCAACTTTGTCCCTGTGTTTTAAAAACTGGTGATTCTTCACCATAGTAAGATATAGAACCAGCCTAGGTGCCCACCAACAGATGAAGAAACAAAGCAAGTTATGTGCATATGATGGAGCTTTATTAAGGATAAAGAATGATATCTTGTCACTTACAAGCAAAATGGATGGACCAGGGGATACCGTGTCAAGAAAACTCAGCCAGTTTCAGACAGATAAGTATTACATTCTGTCTCTCATATTTGAAAATTAAAAACTCAACCCACAATCTAATTGCCTGTGCTTCATTAGTAGGATTGAAAGGTTATTCCTGAGCAAATTGTCAGCCCATGAAAAGAAACAGCCAGAACTGGTCAGAGTCCAAAATGACATCTCTAGAGAAAGTAGACTGTTTTGCTTCTTGTCCACCTGTGCCCCTTTTCTAAGCCTAGGGAACAATCTGCGGAAGAGGGGGCATGGTAGAATGTAAGGGCTGCAATTGGGGTGAATGGTGAAACTACAGCAACATAGTCTGGACACTTATTTGATCAACTCGATTGTACATAAAAGCCCCACCAGCTGGATGGTGGGAGTCTTGGGCTGTGTGGGTTTGGGCACAAATGCTTGCAAATTGGTTTTACATGAAGGATGCTTGTACTCAAAACTTATTACTTATTGTTAAAAAAAGAAATAAATGAAAGTAAATATATAAAAAAGTATGAGAATAGTAAAAAGCAAAACAAACAAACAAACAAACAAAAAACCAAAAAACCTCAACCCAAATGTAGAATAGCGATTAAAAGTTGGGATGAGAAAGAGGAGTGGAGGTAGATGGATAAAGGGAGTTTGGATTTGATCTGTGCATAGTGGATGCATTAAATTACATAAATATGAATAATTAGTGTACGTGAATCAAAAATGTTAAATATAGCTGGAAGTGGTCTAGCTACAGGAAGACCCTGTCTCAAAAAGACCAACAAAACCATGTTAAATATACTTCCTGGATGTAGTGGTAAACAGCTGAATCTTAGCACTTAAGAAGCTAAGGCACAAGCATAAGAAGGATCGTGAGTTCAAGGGCAGCTTGGGTTATATAGTGAACATCTGTCCAAAGCAATAAAAATACTCCTCCCCCCAGCGAAAATGAACTAAATGAAAATAACTATTTTAAAATTAAAATCCTAAGTGAAAACTGGTGATTATTAATCTTCCAGACAAGTGCTAAGCTGGTTAGAAGTGTATGAGCCTGCAAGGGAACAGACTTGCATGGCCACGGGCCAGGGCTGACTCTGAGCTGAGGGCTGGGGCCTCACCTCAGGACTGCAGGGCTGAGAGTATTGCCTCATGAGTTACCAAACTCACTCAGCCTTGGATGAGCTGGGGCAGAGGGCAATGCCTCTGAACTCTCAGAGCTTCCCCAATCCTGCCACGTGTAATGGAAGCAGGAGAGGGTGCCCATCTGCCCAGTTGCTCTCCCTTGTTCATGTTCAGTTCAGGCTGTCTGCAGCCAGGATTAACACCCCCCCCCCAAGCAACCTCTGTTCTGCATCCCAATCAAAATGTAACCATGCAAGCTTCCTCAATCTTCTGTGCAGTAAAGTCCAATACAAACTAATTCTTGCCACCCAACGTGGCTGGCAAAACATAAAACGTATTACTTAATGGAGGAAGTCAGGGATCTTCAAGCCAGTAATGTTACATACATGAATGATGAAATTTCTTAGTTTCTACGGCAAGAAGCCAAATGAGGGAACATTGTACCAGACATTAAAAAAAAAAAATCACCCCATGGCTGGACGTGGTAGAGCAAGCCTTTAATCCCAGTACTCAGGAGGCAGAGGCAAGTGGATCTCTAGGGAGACCAGCCTACATACCAAGTTCTAGGCCAGCTCGGTCTACAGGAAGACCCCATCTCAAAAAAAGACTATCTCCTAAAGCAGAAGTATTTGGCCATTTCATGGTTCAGATTTCAACATAAAAAGGAAATCAAAATCCCAGCCCTTAAGTCCAGCTGACAAAAGCCTGAGACAGGTCATTAGGGAATGGTCGGCCCCTGACATGCCTTATTCAAAGTTTCTGGGACGTTCTCCAAAACAAACAGAGCTCCTGCGTATGAAGTACTTGTCTACCACTCGCTTCCGGTTTGGAAGTGCTTATTTGTGACTCAGCCATGACTGTCCACAGCACTGCGCCTTTTGTTTCAGAATGGGCTGTTTGTGACATGAGTTCTGAGAAGCCATATAATCCTGACCCGTGGACCCTAGCAGAGACACCCAGGAAAGAAGGGGATGAATGGCAGCATCTTCCTCCAGAGCTTCAAGTCAACAGCAGTTGCTCCTGCAAGATGCCCTTTTCTTTTTTCTTTTCCCTTCTCTTCTCTTCTCTTCTCTTCTCTTCTCTTCTCTTCTCTTCTCTTCTCTTCTCTTCTCTTCTCTTCTCTTCTCTTCTCTTCTCTTCTCTTCTCTTCTCTTCTCTTTTCTTTTGCCTTTTTTTTTTTTTTTTTGTTTTTTTTTTTTTTTTTTTTTTTTTTTTTTTTTTTTTTTTTTTTTTTTTTTTTTTTTAGTTTTTCTTCTTCCCTCCCTCCCTCCCTCCCTCCCTCTCTCTCTCTCTCTCTCTCTCTTTCTTTCTTTCTTTCTTTCTTTCTTTCTTTCTTTCTTTCTTTCTTTCTTCTTTCAAGTTATATGTGTGCTGAGTGTCTATATGTGCACTTTATAAGTACAGGTGCCCACTGAAGCCAAAAGAGGGTGCGGGGTCCTCTGGAACTGGAGTTCCAGGAGGCTGTGAGCACTCTAATGTGGGTACTGAGAACTGAACCTGGGTCTTCTACAAAAGCATCAAGGGCTCCTAACAGCTGAGCCACCTCCACAGCTCTAAGCTTCACTTCATGAGGATAAGGCAGTGTGTTGTCCCCTCAAGTGTTTGCTGCAGGCCAGTAATTTCCTAGGAGTCATGACAAAGAACAGAGAAGGGACAGTGCTGACACTCCTTTCTACTCCAGATGTAGCAGGCCATATCCCAGAGGGTTGGCCCTCTCACAGGTGCATGGTGGGAATTCCAGCTGGTGCAGGACCTCTAGATGAAAGAGTGGTGAACACCTAGGGTCAGAGTTGCAGTATTTGGACTCATATTGTTCTGGGTTCAAAGTCACCATGGAATCCACTGACTTGAATTCAGTCATCTCTGGAGGGAGAGACTATGACATTTCATTAAATTTTCAGACGTGGAGAGCTGAGATAAGTAAATGAATGAAACTGCACATAAATTGACTAATATTTAATAAGAATTTAATATACAAAAATACAAGGATGACTGGAAGTAGAAGTAATGGCGGAATGACCCACTGGGATGTTGTAGGGAAGAGTTTTCAGCTTTGTGACGTGGCCCACACCTTGTCAGCTATGGAGCCTGAAAATCATGATCTGAGGCTTGTCCCTGGGATGAAAAGTAGCAAGGGGACAAGCTTGAAAATTCCTTCTGGTTCACACTGGCAGAGTCAAAAATGACCACCATAGTAAGAAATTGTGAATCCCAGCAAAGATGGGTAGGCAGTGGAGAGTGCCAGGTGTCTCCTCCTGACTTTGGGTCCAGCTACATTTATTTAATTTTGGTATTTTTGTTACAAGGATTTATATGTCTATTTACATACTTAACATATGTTAACCTTTACATATGTAATGATGAGCAAAGGAGACCCTATCCCTAATGAATGAAATTAGGCATGTTTACACGAACACCCATACTACGGGGACACAGTGAGGTGGGGAAATATGGAGGCGTGTGTTTCCTGGCCCCCTGTTCCTGGCTCCTCCCCTTCTCACCCTTCCCTCTTCATGTCATTCCTTCCTCTATTTTATTTTTTGTAAATTTTTTATTGAATTTTTATATCTCACACAGAACATCCCCCACATTGCTATACTCCTTTCCTCTCACTCTCCTTCGGTCTAATCCTCCCTGCATGCCCTCCCCATTTAAAGTATCCAGAATTTCTCCATTTCTCCCTCTGGTCCCACCTCTCTTGAGCTCTTTCTCCCCTCTCCCACCGGAACTCATACATCCTGTCGTCTGTGTCAAGGCCCCTTGTCAAGCCAGTGTCCCAGTGCAAGTTCATCCACTGGGGTCTAGTCAGCCCATCCAGCATCTCTCCTCTTAAGAAGATCAGCTGTTTCTTATCCAGCAATAATCAGCTGCCAATAGCTTTTCATCAATTAAGACAGGGACCTGCTTCCCATTTTACAGTTCTGTGCTGGGTTTTTGTCTGCTTGAGTTTGCGTGAGTCTTATGTATGCTGGCACCACTGGTGTAGATTCATATGAGTAAGGTCCCAGGAGCCTGTAGGACTCTGTTTCCATGTGGTCATGGACCTCTTCCCTGCCTCTTAGTCTTTCCTTTCCTTCTTCCGCAATGGTTCCTGAATCCTGGGTGGGTGGCATTTAATATAGCAGTCCTGTTCAAGGACCCACACTCTGGAGACTCTTATTCTCTCTGCTTTGGCTATTTGTGATCTTTTGTGTTCTTGGCCCTCTGTTGCATGAGGGAGCTTCATTGATGAGAACTGAGAGATGCATTAGTGTCCTCCTTACCCCTTGTTCTATATTCCATGAGCCTTAGGTATAGAGGTTGCATTGTAGATGTATCACTTAGGCTTGAGCAATTCATAGACAATCTCTGTGTATGGTCAGTTGTGGAATTCTGTAATAATCGCTGTCTGTTGCAAAAGAAATTTCTTTGAAGCCAGGCGTGGTAGTGCACACCTTTAATCCCAGCACATGGGAGGCAGAGGCAGGGGTATCTCTGTGAGTTCATGACCAGCCTGGTCTATGTAGTGAGTTCCAGGACAGCTGGGGTTACAGGGACAGGGAGATCCTATCTGAAAAAGACTACAAAGAGAGAAAAAAAAGATGCTTCTTTGATGAGTGGTGCCTGAGATACTTGTCTGTAAAGATCCATATTTTGCACATGGTAAGAAATTACATTTGTCTAGGAATGTGACAGCCTTGGGGCTTTCTCTAAGATTTATGACTTCTCTGGCCATGTGTATTTGGCTATGTTTACAGTACCACACATGAGTTTCCTTGTCTTTAAGTCCAATGAGGTAGCTGTTGATTATCCCTAAGTTAAAAGTGCCACTACTGCACCAATGTCATATGCTGTTCCAGTCACTGATGTGGTTATTAGGTCTTAAATCTGGGGTTGGATCACCAATCGATGTTCTCCCTTAGCAACTTGTGTAATGCTCTCCAAAGCTATGACAGACAGCCTTCAGGGGAGGTGGTTTCCAGGTCAGTTCCAGCTTCATTGCTCCAAGTTCTGTGTCTACAGTATGTCCTGTCTTCAACAATAGGGCCTTTTTTACCTTCAAGGCAATCAAGGGCTGTGCCAATAGTTTATGTAATTTGGGGAGTCTCTTGGATTATCTGGCCAACAACTCAAAGGAAGGTTTCTTCTGTTTGGCATTGTATCTTGTTAGGTAGGCTTAAGCTATATCCATGGACTCATGTAATTTGTCAGTAGCATAGTAATATGATTCTCTCTGATTTTTTACACTAGCTAGGCATTATTTATCTCTCCTCTCAGTCTCCTTCTATCTAGCCCTCCCTGCATGCCCTCCCCATTTAAAGGATCCACATTTCCCCATTTCTCTCTATGGTCCCACCTCTCTTGAGCTCTTTCTTCCCATTTTCCCCCCAAATCCTTGTGCAACCCTCCTTTTCCCCCTCCCATTTACATAACCCCATTTTACCCATTTCTTCCTTAGTAACACCTGTCTCTTTTCCATTTATCTGGTTCCTGCAGTTACATCAGAATATATAAAAATATGGACTACTTCATGAATTTGCATGTCACCCTTACGCAGGGGCCATGCTAAGCTTCTCTGTATTGTTACAATTCTAGTGTATGTGCTGCTGAATGGAGCATCTTCCTCTTTCTTTAAGCCTTCTTCCTCTCCTTCCTATCCCTTTCTTCCCCAGCCTTTAGCAACCCTTCCTTTTTCCTTACTTCCGTTTAATTTCTTTTCTTTATATTAATTCTTATCCATGACTTTATTTTTCCTTCGAGCCAATCCAATGGGCATGTGGCAACTTGCTAAATTGGGTCAAATGAAGCAGATGTCTGAGCTAGGGAGGGAAGACCCATGGGACTCAGAGGAGTGGGTCAGATCCCAAGTAGGGCAAAGTGCTGCTTACAGCAGGATTTGAGAATAGAAGAACACACAGCTCAGTGCCATGATGTGGAAGGAGGTGTCCTAATGGAAAGCGTGGTGTGAGATGTTGAGGCCAAGCAGGGTGATGTGGGCATGTCTGCTGATTCGATGTAGAAGCCAACTGGAAAGAATCCCTCTGGCCCCCAAAACACAATATGGGCATCAAAATAAATAATTCCTAGAACTATTAACAAGTCAGTGAATAGATCAGGAACCCGGGAGCTCTAAATAAATGAATTTCACATAGGGTGACTAACATGTAGTCACTGCTCCACCTGTAAAAATATTGTTATCAGTAGTTAACAGCTGCATGGCCTACGTGAACCTAGTCCAGGCTCATTTAGTCCTGAATGTTTGATCTGAAATGAGATATTTACATAGTGTTGAAGTAACTTCCTGCAACTTATTTATTACAAACAGGAAAAGAGTAACTTTGGGATGGAAAATCCTGGCAAAATTCAAGTAAAATGTGTGCTTGTATTTATCTCAGTTGTCACCTCGCTTTTCTCCCTTGAACCTGTTCAGTGCACTTAGATCTTCAGCATTCCTTGGAAGCCATTTCCTCCAGGCCAACAAGGATCTCCACATCAGCAGATCTCTGTTGAGCTCAGCCCAGCTTGCTTGACCTCTTGGGGGAGCTTACTACAAGGCCTTGCAGTGTTCCAAGAATCTTTCTTGAGATTTCTTTTCTTTTTTTAAAGGGTTATAAAGATCTTTTTAATTTTTTAAAACTTTTTTTCTTTTTTATTGACATTTTGTATATTTCATACATCATTTTTCAGCCCAATTTGGATACATTCCCCTCTCCCTGCCCCTCTCTCCTCCCCAGTTTATGCATTCTGCCATACCTGTCTTGCAGGTTCCTTTCAGTGTTTCCAAGGATTTTTTTCTTCAGAGGCTTGTTGTTTCGAGCAGAATTTAACTGTATCAGTCAGTTCTTTGGCTCAGTTGTTTCCCTCCCCTTTGTATTGCTCCAAATTATGTCTGTTTAAAAAACACATATGTAGCTGGGCGTGGTGGTGCATGCCTTTAATCCTAGCACTTGGGAGGCAGAGGCAGGTGAATCTTTGTGAGTTCAAGGCCAGCCTGGTCTACAGAGTGAGTTCCAGGACAGCTGGGGCTACAGGGAGACCCTATCTGGAAAAGACCAGAAAAAAACCAAAAAAATTAAAAAAACCCACATATGTATCAAAATTGTGACCTTTGGGAATAAACTGTTAATTCCAAAATATGCTTTGGGGTTCACTTTTTTCCTTTTAATTTTATATTACTCTAGAATATGAATACATGTCTTCCACCCCTATATGGTAATTACAATGTCTGAATATAAGTAGTAGGTTGATGGGGCTGGAGAGATGGCCTAGCGGTTAAGAGCGCCGACTGCTCTTACAGAGGACCTGGGTTCGATCCCCAGCACCCACGTGGCAGCCGAGAACTGTCTGAAACTCCAATTCCAGGAGAACTCCAGTTCCAGGGGAATCCGACACCCTCTTCTGACCTCCAAGACATTGCACGACACGGGTGCACAAACCTACATGCAGACAGTACATTCATACACATACTGAAATAAATAAAATTAATAAAAAAAGTAGTAGGTTGATTCTAGAGCCCATTAAGAGATTCACATTATAACAGCACAGTTGCTTTCAGATACAAAGAAATATAATAATAAAGTTGCTCAGTTTGCCTGCCAGCTGGGGATTTGGTGTCAGCATCCACAAATCAGGGAAACCATTCACCTTTCTTTTTTTCTTCTGGGACTGTGTTACTTCACTTAGCATAATGGCTTCTAGTTCCATCTATTTACCTGCAAAGTTCATGATGTCATCTTTCTTTACTGCTGCATAGAACTCCATTGTGTAGATGTACCACATTTTTGTTATCCAGTCATCAGTTGAGGGGCATTTGGGTTGGTTCCAGCTCTTTACTATTGAGAAGAGAGCTGCAATAAACATAGCTGTGCATATATCTTTGTGGTAGGATGAGTCTTGTGTGTATACACCCAGGAGGGGTATGACTGGGTCAGCTGACAGGCTCATTTTGAGTCTTATAAGGATTCTCCACACTGTTTCCATAGTGGTTGTATGTGTTTACATTCCCACCACCAGTGGATGAGTGATCCCCTTTCCCTACAACCTCTCCAGCATTCGGTGTCTTTAGTTTTTTATTTATTTACTTATTTTTAACTTTTTTTTTTAAAATCTTGGCCAGTATTATTGGAGTGATATGATACCTTAGAGTGGTTTTAATTTGCATTTCCTTAATTATTAATGATGTTGAGCATTTTTGAAGATATTTCTCAGCCATCTTTACTTCCTTATTGGTGAAGTCTCTATTCAGCTCTTTACTCCATCTTTTGAGTGGGTCATTTGTTTTCTTCTTTTTTTAATTTTTATTTATGATTTTTTATGTGTATGAGTGTACTCCCTGCATGTAGGTTGGTGCACCTGTGTCATGCAATGCCATGGAGGTCAGAAGAGGGTGTCGGATTCCCTTGGAACTGGAATTAAAGATGGTTCTTAGCTGCCATGTGGGTGCTGGGAATCGAACCTGGGTCCTCTGCAAGAGCATTCAGTGCTCTTAACCACTCAGCCATCTCTCCAGCCCCACTTCTTTGTTTTTTAAGTAGTCTATACATTCTGGATGTTAATGCTCTGTCAGATGTATCAGGGGCGAAGGTTTTCTCCCACTCTGTGGGTTTTCTTTTTACTTCCTTGATTGTTTCTTTAGCTGTACAGCAGCTTTTGAGCTTGATGAAGTCCCATTTGTCTGCTGATGACCTTATTTCTTGTGCAGCTGCTGTTTGTTTTAGAAAGTCTTTTCCTACACCTATGTCTTATTGGTTGCTGCCAAGTTTTCTTTTATCACCTTCAGGGTTTTTGGGTTTCAAGTTGAGGTCTTTGATCCACTTGGAGTTGATTTTTGTACAGGGTGAGATGTAGGGGTTTAATTTTGTTCTACAAATGGTGATCCAGTTTTTCCAACACCATTTTCTGAGGATGCTCTTTCCTCCATTGAACTTTTTTGGCCCCTTTACCGAATATGAGGTGCCTTAAATTATATGAGCTCAAGTGTGGACCTTCAATTTTGTTCCATTGATCAATGGGTCTGTTTTTGTGCCAGTTCCATGCTGTCTTTATGACTATGGACCTCTAATATAGCTTGAAGTCTGGTAAGGTAATCCTTCCTGTATTGCACTTTTCACTCAGGGGTGCTTTAGCTATTTGGAGTTTTTTGTTTTTTCCATATGAATTTGAGGATTTTTTTCCCCGTCTGTGAAAAAGCTCATGGCAATTTTGATTGGGATTGGATTGAATCTGTATATTAATTTGGGTAGAAAGGACATTTTTACTATATTAGTTTTTCCAATCCATGAGCATGGGAGGTCTTTCCATCTTTTGATGTCATCTTCAATCTCCTTCTTCAGGGTTTTGAAATTTTTGTTGTACAGGTCTTTGGTGTCTTTGGTTAGGTTTATTCCTAGCTATTTTACTTTATTTTTTGAGGCCTTTGTGATTGGGAAGGTCTCCTTATATTCTGTCTCCAGTTGCTTATTGTTGCTGTAAAGGAAGGCTACTGATTTTTCTTGGTTTATTTTGTACCCTGCCACTTTACTGAAACTTTTAATCATCTCTAGGTGTTTTCAGGTGGAGTTTTTAGCATCCCTTAGGTAAACTATCATATCATCAGCAAAAAGGGATAGTTTGACTTCCTCTTTTCCAATTAGTACTCCTTTAATTTCCTTTTCTTGCCTTATTGCTCTAGCAAGTATTTCAAGAACTATATTGAAGAGGAGTGGCAATAGTGGGCAGCCTTGTCAGGTTCCTGTTTTTAAGGGAAATGCTTCTAATTTTTCTCCATCTAGGATGATGTTGGCAGTGGGTTTGTTGTAGATGGCTTTGATTATGCTGAGGGATGTTCCTTCCAGTCCAGTTCCCTCTAGGACTTTAAGCATGAAGGGATGCTGGATTTTGTCAAAGGCTTATTCTGCATCAATTGAGATGATCATGTGGTTTTTGTCTTTTAAGTCCATTGATGTGTTTTATGTTATTTACTGATTTTCGTATGTTGAACCATCCCTGCATCTCTGGTATGAATCCAACTTGGTCATGTTGGATGAACTTTTTGGTATGGTCTGTATGCGGTTTGTAGATATTTTGTTGAGAATTTTTGCATCTGAGTTTATTAGTAAGATCTATAGTTCTCTTTTTTGGTTGTATATTTCCCTGGTTTTGGTATTAGAGTGATGCTGGCTTCATAGATAGAATGTGAGAGATTTACTTCTGCTTGTATCCTTCTGAACAGTTTGAATAATAATGGTTGTAAGTCCTCTTTAAATGTTTTATTGAATTCTGCTGTGAAACCATCTGGGCCTGGGCTTTTTTTAGTTGGGAGTTTTTTTTTTATTACATCTTCAATTTCCTCATATGTTATGGGTCTCTTTAAGCTGTCAATCTCTTCTAGGTTAAGCTTTGGTGAATCCCAGGATTTCAGATATTCATCAATTTCTCTTAAGTTTTCAAATTTAGTAGAGTATAGGTTTGTGAAGTATTCTCATATGATTTTCTGGATCTTTCCTTTATCTGTTGTGATGTTTCCCCTTTCATCAGGAATGCTATTGATGTGGAGTTGCTCTTTCTTTCTTTCTTTTGGTTAACTGGGCTAGAAGTCTGTCTATTTGTTTATCTTTTTGAAGAACCAGCTTTTGGAGTCATTGATTTTTTTTTTTTTTGTATTGTTTGCTTTGTTTCTATTTCATTGATTTCTGCTCTGATTTTTGTTATTTCTTCCTGTCTGTTGGGTTTAGAGTTCATTTGTTGTTGTTTCTAGTGTTTTTAGCTGCAGTGTTAGATTTATTCTCTTTCTGTTTTTTTTTTTTTTTTAATGTGGGCTCTTGGGGCTATAAATTTCCCTCTTAGAAGTGACTTTAGGGGGCTGGAGAGATAGCCTAGTGGTTAAGAGCACCAACTGCTCTTGCAGAGGACCCGGGTTTGATCCCTGGCACCCACATGGCGGCTGAGAACCATCTGTAACTCCAATTCCAGGAGAACTCCAGTTCCAGGGGAATCCGACACCCTCCACGGCATTGCACGACACGGGTGCACAAACCTACATGCAGACAGTACATTTCATACACATAAATAAATAAATATAAAAAAATTTTAAAAAAGTGACTTTAATGTATCCCACAGGTTTTTTTGTGTTATATTGTCATTTTTGTTTAGTTCCAGGAATGCTTTTATTTCATTCTTTATTTCTTCTCTGATCCACTCATTGTTCAGGATTGTGTTGTTTAGTCTCCATGTGTTCTTGCAGTTAGTAGGGCTTTTCCTGGTGTTAATATTAAGCTTTATTGCATTGTGGTCTGATAGAGTGCATGAAATAATTTCAATCCTTTTGTATTTATTGAGATTTCTTTTGTGTCCCAGTATGTGGTCGATTTTGGAGACTGTTCCATAGGGCACTGAGTAGAAAGTATATTCTCTGGTGTTTGGGTGGAATATTCTGTAGATATCTGCGAGGTCCATTTGATGTATTGTATTGTTCAGTTCTGATGTCTCTCTATTTTTTGTCCAATTGACCTCTCCAAGGGAGTCAGTGGGTATAATAGCCTGTATGCTGAGAATTACACAGTGTGCCTGTGCAGAGCTTACCTTTGATGAACACAGAAACTCCCTGGCTTATAAGTACTGGGGCTCCCTCCCCCATTCCACTCCACTTCCCCTTGTACTGTGGAAAGACCCCTTGTCTTCTCAACGGAGAGGCCTTGACCCCCTGTTAACCCAAGGCTGAGTCTTTGCTTGTATCTTTCCAGAAACCTTGGAAAAGCCACTATGGATACCCTGGAGAAACATCCGCCCTTGCGTGGACCCGGACTCTGGAGCTTCCTGATGGTATTGGTTTGTATTTCCCCTCTCCTTACTCCCACTTATGCTCGTGAACTTTGGGCCTTCCTTCCCCTTGCCACCTATACTCTTACCTGTCTCCCAGGACGCCACTCCCTTTCCAGCCCTTTACTCCTCCAACCTATCCATGGGCTTACCTCTGGTGACCCTCTGTGGCCTTTTTATTAATGTTACTGGTATGTCTTACAATCTCTCCAATACCCTCTGCCTTACTCACCAGTGGGCCACCCCCATTTTATCTCCCTTCACTCCCATATCTCAGGGGATTTCAAGGACAATTGCTCCCAGGGCCGAGTTAGAGGCCTTTCTAAATTCCTTAACCCACACATTAGCTCCACTTCTGCCAATGGCATCGTACGCTCAGGCAAGCTTCCTATTATCCAATGCCAGCCCATCCCCCATTACTCCTCAAAGGTTTCCCTTCCAGTGAAATGGCTTTATTGCCTAGGCCACTCTCGACCTTACCCTGTGGGCAACACTTCCAATTTACGGATATAGTTTCAAGCCCCCTGGGGCAACTCCACCCTTAGTGCTTCAAACTATAACAAATATGGCCCCACACAATATCTCCTTAACCCACTCTTTGGCGAATGGTCCCTTTGTGGCCCTGCTGCCTGTTCCGATATCCACTCATTACTCTTTCTTAATGGCACCACTTATTTCAATGGTACCTACGCTTCCAACTCCTCTTTCGAGAGCTCTGTCAAAGTCACTCAGACTAAATCCTACTCCTTCGCCCCTACACCTGTTCATGCTAAGCCATCCTTCTATTTCCTCTTGACTAATTTCTCCTCACCTATGAACTCCAGCTTGGTTAACTGCTCAGACATCTCCCCCTGCCTCTTATCCAACTGCTGGTCCTCTTCCAGAGGCACCCTAGTGCTTTTGTTCCAAAGCCCCTCTGCCCTTTGGGTCCCTGTAACTCACGCCACCCAATTCCATAGAGTGGAACTCATGTGCCCTATGCAGTTGTGCAGAGACGTTGGTCATACTGCCTTCACCAGCAGCACCATTCTAATCACTCTGGCCTCAGCTGCCACCTCTGCCACCTCTCTTACTCAGAGTGTTATGACAGCCACCACCCCCCTAGGCTCCATTGTGGACCAATCGGCTTCGGCGCTCCAAACTCAAAACCTCATCAACTCTCATTTCCACACTGCTATCCTCAATTTACAACAGCAGATTGACCTTTTGGGCGAGGAAATCCAAACACTACACACTATGGTTCGGATGTCTTGTGACCCTAGGTTCTCCTCTTTTTGCCTGACCCCTTTTCTGGTCACCATTGTCAGGACCTTGCCGACTACATTAGG
This sequence comes from Rhizomys pruinosus, assembly GCA_009823505.1. NCBI lineage: Eukaryota > Metazoa > Chordata > Mammalia > Rodentia > Spalacidae > Rhizomys > Rhizomys pruinosus. The sequence continues at coordinate 2,347,856 of VZQC01008976.1, read as the reverse complement.
GGCCCTTGGTCCCAGCAGTTCATGAATTACACCCTGACTCTGGGTTCCCAAATTATCTCCCTTAACTCTACCCGCCCCGAGGTCATAGCCTTTGATACTAGCTTTGTTTCACAGGTGTGGTCTAAGCCAAAGTCCATTTCTGACCCTGCTACCCTGGTCCCCTGGGCGTCCTCTGCCTCCTGGCCCTGCTCTGCCTTTTTCTCTTCGGGTGTCTGTTTTGCTTTGCCTGCAGCCAACACCAGGTCAACAAAACAAAGGCCCAGGTCCTCTCAGCAGTGGTCAATAGGGACTCTGCATGCACCCCTCCCGATGAGGTGATTTGCATCTGGCTCCCATCCATCCACAATTCACGGGAATGAGCTTGTCTTTCCCCTACAAGGTACTGCTCCTGGCCTCTTCCCTTGGTGTCTGGTTAGTCAATGATGGATAAGACCCTAAAACCAGGGCAACCTAAGGCAGGCACAGTCAAATGTCAGAATGCCAGAGGTGGGGCCCACAAGGTTCGGGCATAGCACCTGAGCTCCCACTCAGACTGCCCCTCATGCAGAATTAAATACAAAGTGTGGAAACGTAGTAGCCTATACACTGAGAATTATGCAGTGTGCCTGTGCAGAGTTTGTCCTTCATCAACCTAACCTGCTCTAGGCAGGTGACCATAGAAACAGCTGAGTCACAGACCTGGGCCAATCACAAGGCGACAAGATGACCACATTAAGAGGAGAGCAGAATGCGAACAGTATATAAACCCTAACCTTGCCCCCAGTAAACGAGTCTGTGGCTGCTCGCCTTCTGCCCACTTTCACCCGACTCCCAGTGTCTGCATGTTGACTCTGCGCCTCTTGCCCCCTTTCATTCAGGGTCAGAACACAAAGTGCCCCAGCAGGTCTGGGGGATTGAAAACACCTACCTACATGCAGCAGTACACTCACATATATAAAATAAAAAACAAAGAAAAAAGAGAATAGCATGTGAGAAGGAACCTGACAAAAATTAAAATCAAAATGTCAAATAAACATTTGAAATTATATTGGACCACATTAATGATCAGAAAATGTTTCAAATGGGCTGGAGAGATGGCTCAGTGGTTAAGAGTATGAGCTGCTCTTTCAGAGGATCTGAGTTCATTTCCTAGCACCCACATGGAGGCTGACAACTATCTGTCACACCAGTTTCAGGGGATCCAATGCCCTCTTCTGTCCTTTGCGGGCTTTGTATTATATGGGTGAGCTTATATATGTGTAGGCAAAACACTTATACACAGAAAATAAGAATAACTTAATTAAAAAAGAAAAAGAAATGTTCCTAAACCACACTGAAGGATCAGAGAGCTTTGGCTTAGTGGCGAGGTGCTCAGATTTTACTCATAGGCCTTCAGTTTGGTTCCCAGAACCCCAAAATGGATAGGCCACTTCACACTGCCATACTACTATGAATCAATTAGGCCAAAATACAGTAATCTTTTTTTTTTTTTTTCTTGAGGCAGGGTCTCCCTATAGCCTCAGCTGGCCAGAAACTCACTGGGTAGACCAGGCTGGCCTTGAACTCACTGCCTCTGCCTCCCGAGTGCTGGGATTAAAGTCATGTGCCACCCCACCCACACCCAGCTGAAAGATGGTTCTTAGCTGCCATGTGGGTGCTGGGAATCAAACCTGGGACCTCTGCAAGAGCAGTTGGTGCTCTTAACCGCTGAGCCATCTCTCCAGCACCAGTAATCTTTATTTCTAAAGCCAGTACATAGCAAGTTGTTATAGTTTGTTGAGAGCATAACTTAGTACAAATAAATAGTAGAGAATTTGTTGCTGGTTTTTTTTTTTTTTTTTTTGAGACAGTGTCTCTTTGTAGCCACAGCTGGCCTAGAACTGGCCTCAGAAAGATCTGCCTCTATCTTCTCACCTCCAGAGTGCTGGGATTAAAGGAGTGTGCCACTATTCCCAACATGGAATATTTAAAAAAAAATTTTTGAAAGTCATATGGATATGTACAAAGTGAATAATCTCACCCTTGGATATTCAGGAAAACATATGAAAGTGTTGTCATAGCAGAATAATAATATTATCAGTAAATTTGAAAGACAGTGTAATGCACATCAACTTTAGAATGAATTGGTGTGGCTGCTGCACAGCAATAGAAATAAATGGCCACACTGACCTGTTGTGACGTTCTACTGAGAGGTCAGCAGAACACAGCCCCTCAGACCAAACAAGTCCAACATTATCTACTTTTATGAGACCAATTATAAATTGATGAGTTTGACCTAAATCTGTTTTCTTACTTGGGTGATAAACTTTGACCCCAAATGGCCTGTGCACATAGGAAACTGCAATCTGGCTTGATATGTAACAAAACTCAAGAATGTTTCCTTGTAAGCCAACAGCTGAGCCTCAGCCAGTCAGGGTAGCTGAGCCTCAGCCAGTCAGGGTAGCTGAGCCTCAGCCAGTCATGGGTTGACAGCTGCCACTTTATGCTCTAAAAGAGAAAGCCAGCACTTGCCCCAGTCTTCTTCCTATTAGAAAAATAGCTGCAGGATCAGTCCAGGAACTGCCTGGTTCCAGAAACTTTTATCTCCCAAGTAAACGCTGCGACATTTAACTGATTTCAGCTTTTCTTTTAATAACACAATGTATTTTTCTTTTGCATTTTTATGGCTTGACAAATGAAGGAAAAAGAATATGTGTCAGATAAAGCAAGTAGACTGCAAAGACAAAAATTGCCCTGCTTGATCTTTCTGGAAAAGCTTGCTGAACCCTGATACTGGCATATGCCAAAAACATACTTTTGATCAAAAGAAGTAAGACCTAAAAATGGATACAGAATTATTTCAATTATATAAAGTTCAAAAATCAAAGAAAAATAAACTTTGTTTCATAGTTTCATAGTTAACATAGGTGGTAAATCTGTGACAAAAAGGAAATACTGTCATAAAGTAGATTGTAATTGTTGCTAAGACAGAAAGTGAATGTTTGGGTGAATGAGATACCCAGGACTGGAAGGCGACCCATGCTCATTTATGTCAAACATAGGAACACACACACACACACAGACACACACACATACCCACATATACACAGACAGACGCACATACACACACAGACAGACAGACAGACACACACACGGTTGGGGTGAGGGGAGCTTGTTTCCCAGAAACTGGTTTTTAAAAGACTATATGGACTTTAGATTCTTTTTTTTAATTTTTATTTATTTTTTATGTGTATGAATGTACTGTCTGCATGTAGGTCTGTGCACCCCTGTCGTGCAATGCCGTGGAGGTCAGAAGAAGGTGTCGGATTCCCCTAGAACTGGAGTTCTCCTGGAATTGGTGTTACAGAGGGTTCTCAGCCGCCATGTGGGTCCTCTGCAATAGCAGTTGGTGCTCTTAACAGCTAGGCCATCTCTCCAGCTGCGGACTTTAGATTCTTATAAGGCAAATGATAAATATGAGTATTTTCAGATACAAATTCATAGAAATGTCTCTATTATGTAAACGAAAGTGTTTTAACATATATTTAACTGAAAGTGAAAGGAGGTAAAGTTTGCATAGGGCAGAAACAATTAGAGAGGGTAACCAGGGAGGAAAGGCTGTGGGTGACACTAAGGAGCGGAATCCCAACAAGACCCTCAATTACCGGGGCAGGGTAGGAGAGTCTGCCAAGTGGTGGTGTTCTCTGGTTATCATAGAAATTAAGTACTGCAATTAAAGCAACATTTGTAAGGGAAATTAGCCATAACTGAAATCCTACACTATGCGGATATTCTGTTTCCTTTTCCTGATCCTGAATAAAGTCTTAATTCAGGTATACATTTTAGCATTATATTAGTCAATATAAAAACAATGTCTTTTAATTTACTAGAGCAAGAAAAGAACATAAAGAAATTCTAATCATACAAGAGAGGAATTATTAAGACAAAGTGGAGAAAAAAGTGTGAGGAAGTAGCATGAATAGTCAAAAAATTATGCAACTAATTTTAATTGTGCAAATTATTAATAACATCATAAATTAAAAATAAGATCTTTTAATGGATAGATAGAAAATAAAGTTATATGTAATTTGATGGTGTTATGTAGGAAGGATATTAATTTTATTTATAGGTTTGACAAGTATATTTCCATACATATATAATATAATGTACTTTGATCATAGACTATACAAACAACTAAAAGCCTATAGGTTTGACAAGTATATTTCCATACATATATAATATAATGTACTTTGATCATAGACTATACAAACAACTAAAAGCCTAAACACAAAGAAACCAAACAACTTAATTAGTAAATGAGCTAATGAAATGACCAGATGGTTCTCAAAAAATGAAGAACTACTGACTAATAAACACATGCAAAATGTTCAATATCACTAGCCACAGAGGAAAGCACATTAAAACTGCATTGAGATTCATCTCTCCTTTGTCAGAATGGCAGTCGTCAAGAAAACAAATGTTTCACCCATGCTTTACCCTATTCCCATTAGTCACCTTCATTCCCATTTCCACTTTTATGTTATATATACACAGACACTTTTACATATCCATTAAAAAATCTAGACTCCACAAATGAGAGAAACATGTAATGTCTATTTTCCTGATTCTGACTTAATTTACAGTAATAATCTTCAGTTTCATCCATTTGCCTCAAATGGCATAATTTCATTCTTTATACCTGAAGAAAATTCCATTTTATATGTATCCCACATTTTTCTTATCCATTACTGTTTATGGACACTTATTAGCTATTATGAGCAGTGCTGCAATCGATCTCCATGTATAAGTATCCCTGTGATACGTTGACTTAGATTTTTGAGGTGCCTCTGTACTGATTTCCACAGTGGCTGAGCTAATACATATTCTTTTTTTAATTTACCTTTTTATTGTTATTAAACTTTTCCCATACATCATATATAATTTCTCAGTCAAATTTAGAGTCACTTCCCTTTCCATGCCCTCCACCCCACCTGAGTTCCTGCACTCTGCCATACATGTCTTGCATCTTTCTAAATCTTTCCAGAGTTTTTGTTTGTTTGTTTTCCAGTTCTTTTGCTGTTGTTGTTCTCTCCAACTTGTATTGCTTCTATATACATACATAATTATATACATACATAAATATATACATACATACACATATCACTGAATTGGAGGATTTTCTTTTTTTAAGGAAATGTTTGAAGGTTCCTCCTTGGCAAACCCAAACAATCATCAATCCTGCCCTCATGCTCCACACTGGGGTCTTTCCCTCCCATGGTCACCCAAATGAGGTCCAGTAAGCATGCGTCCTGTCTTAATCTTCCTATACTGGTCTCTGTGATACAGCCTGGGTAGTCCAACAATGGCAGTCTATATTCTGAAGAGGCTGAATCCCCAGTAGCTGCTCAGTCCACAAGCTGGATGTGTCAGTAGTCCCCATCTGGCATTGAAGGTTTGAAGGATTCTTGGAGAAACATGAGTCTTCAGTCCTGCGGGGGTCGCACGGGGGGTCTTAGCCAGCCCCAGACCGGCGGGACTGGTTGGATCGAGGAGGGTCAGGTGTGTCCGCTTGCCCTTTCCGCAGCCTCCCTGTCCCAGGAGACAATCAGAAGCAGCGGGGAGCCAAGTCAAGCAAGGTCTCATTTATTGTGGGTAACACAGCAGTTTATAAAGGCAAAAACCACAAAGGTGTTTCCATGGTGCCAAGCGGGCAGACAATTGTTTCAAAGGGCCAGGTAGCACGCAGGCTGTATGTAATGATTATTCCATAGAATTTAATGGGAGACAGGTACTAATCACGAGCTGTCCACGAGTAGGGAAGTACCTCTGAGCCTATCAGAACTCCCCTTTTTCTTCCTCCCCTTTTCAGTTCGTGGTCATAGTGACCGTTGTAGTTACAATGGTTCACATGGCTCTTTTGCTGAAGTTATTCAGTAGGCAGGGGACAGTCAGTGAAACTCCAGCCAGGCTTAGAGATTTCCAACAGGCCACACTTTTGGAGAGCCTGTAAGGCCCAACACAGTCCATATTGGAGGGTTAAAAAGCTGTGTCTCCTGTCTTTGAAGAATGGCAAAAGCAGTGGCAGCTACAGAGTAGGTGCACTTGCCAGTAAGAATTGAAGGAAGACAGGCCAAACAACAGTGCTCTCTCTTTTTTTCTTTTTGTCTTTTTACTAAGATCTCAAGTTTTATATCTGAAGTACAATTTCCCTGGTCTTAATGATTATTTATTTCTGGTTTTACTTACCTTTTGAATGCTTAAAGCCACACAGTTATCCCAGATTAACCAAGGTTTTGGTTTTCTTAATTAAGGTCAGTTGAGGATCTGGTCCTCATGGGTCACTTGGGGTTTTTTTTTTGGGGGGGGGGTGTGGGAGCCCTTGGCTCCTTTTGGCTTTTCACTTACCAGTTCCATCCACTTGAGGACAAAATCAGGTCTTCCTAGACCAGGGTTCCCTTTTTGAAGCACAAACATACTTTTCTCTATAGACTGGACACTGGCTGAAGTCCCATTATATTCTTATCAGCAGCACATAAGAGTTCCCTTTCCTTTCCGTAGTTACCAGCACTTGATGTTATTTGTTTTCTTGATGACTGCCATTCTGACAAAGGAGAGATGAATCTCAATGCAGTTTTAATTTGCTTTCCTCTGTGGCTAGTGATATTGAACATTTTGCTTGTGTTTATTAGTCAGTAGTTCTTCACTTTTTTTGAGAACTGTCTGTTCATTTCATTAGCCCATTTACTAATTGGGTTGTTTGGTTTCTTTGTGTTTAGTTTGTTAGTTCTTTGTACATTCTAGATATAAACCCTGTTCGATGTGAAGTTAGCACAGACGTCTCATTCTGCTGTCTGTCTGTCCTCTCTACTGATTACTTCCTTTGCTGGACAGAAGCTTTTAATTACATAGAGTCCTACTGGCCAATTCTTTGCATTATTCCTGGGCTGTCAGAGTCCTTCTCAGTAAGTTCTCATCTATCACTACATTTCGAAGTACGGCTTTTAATTTTTCCTCTAGTGGTTCAGAGTTTTGGGTCTTACATTAGGATCTTTGATCCATTTGGCATTGGTTTGTCTGGAGTATAGATGAGTTTATTTCTAGGTCCTCTCTTCTGTTCCATAGAAGTAGGTTTCTGTTCTTTTTTTTTTTTTTTTTTTTTTTTTTTTTTTTTTTTTTTTTTGTTGCTGGATCTGAGAAGACAGGATCTTCCTTTAGTCCCAACTTGCCTGGATCTCACTCTGTAGATCAGGCTGGCCTTGAACTCACAGAGATCTGCCTGCCTCTGCCTCCTGAATGCTGAGATTAAAGGCATGTGCTACCACGCCCAGCATTCTGTTCTTATACTAATACCATACAGTGTTTGTTATTACGTTTCTATGGTATAAATTGGAATCAGGTGTGGTGATTCCTCCTGCATTATTCTTTTTGCTCAAGATTTTTTTCCATATCTGGAGTCCATTATGCTTCCAATTGAATTTTAGTATTAAAAGATTTTTGTGAAAACCATCTTTGGAATTTTGATGGAGATTGCATTGCATTGTGTTGATTTCAAATCCTGCTGCTATGTTGAATGTGTTCATCAATTCTGAGTTTTTTTGGTGGAGTCTTTAAGGTTTCCTAAATGTAAAATCATATTGCCTTCAAATAAAGATACTTTGACTCCTTCCTTTCTTATCTGTATGCCTTTTATGTTTTATTGCTGTCCCTAAGGTTTCAAACACTATGTTGCAAAGGAGTAGAGAAAATGGACACCCTTATCTTCTGCCTTTGAAGATTTCCTCATTTACTATACTATTTGACTACAGCTTTTTCTCTATAGAGTCTTTATTATGTTGAAGTATATGCCTTCCATTTGTAGCATCTTCAGAGATTTTATCATGGAGGGATGTTGGATTTTGTCAAAAGGTTTTCTACATCTATCAGTTGATCATGTGATTCTTGTCTTTTGGCTCTATTTATGTGATGCACATTTATTGATTTGCCTAGGTTTAACCATAGTTGTACCCTTGCATTGAAGTCAATTTAGTCATTATGAATGGTCTTTTTGGTGTGCTCTTAATTTTAGTTTTCAAGTATTTTATTGAAATTTTTTGCATCTGTGGGTTATCAGGGAGACAGGCCTAAAATTTTGATTTATAAAAATATAGACACAATAATGTGCCTATGTCCAGTTTGGTATTAGGACAATATGAGACTCATAAATGATTTTGTAGCACTTTTTCCTTCTTATTTTATAAAATAGTTTCAAGAGCATTAGTGTTAATTCTTCTTTAAAGGATCTCTAGAATTCACCAGGGAAGGTATGTGTGTCTGGACATTGTTTTGGTTGGGATTTTCAAATTATTATTACTTCATCAATCTCATTGATTCTTATAGATCTGTTTAAGTTGTTTTCATTCTTTTGGCTTGAGAACATAAATGCCTGGAAATTTAACCTTTTTTTTTTTTTAAGATTTCCCAACTTACTGGTATATAGGTTTTCAAGTTAAGCCCTCATGATCTGAATTTTCTTGATATCTATTTTGTGTTGTAATGTTTCCTTTTTTCATGTATGATTGCATTAGTTTGAGTCTTTTTTTGCTCAACCTTTTGGTTAGTTTGGCTAACATATTTTGTTTTAATCTTGTTTATATTTCTAAAGAATCAATTCTTTGTTTCATTATTCTTTGTATAATTTTTGGTTTTGATTTAACTTAATTCTTATCTGATCCTTATTGTTTCTTTCCATCTATTGGTTTTCTTATTTGACTTGTTCTTGTCTGTCATTCTAAATGCCTCCTGAATTTGCAAGGTCATCTCTTTTCCTAGGATGAGGAATTCTTTTGCATGATTTTGTTGAATATATTATTTATTCATTTGGCTTAAAATTCTTCTCCTTCTTCTACCACCATGATTCATAATTAATAGTGGAAACAGGATTAGGTGGGAAAGAGGAAACGAGAGGGAAGGCATGTGGGCTGTACATAGGAAGGATGGCACAGAGTACATAGTTGAATGGCGAAATGACACACAGCATCATAAAACAGCTAAGCAGCATGAAAGCTAAAGCAAGACCACCCAGAGATATTTGTACATGAGGCACTAAGTAAAATACATTTTAAAATACTATAGCGTCAGTGCTTGGTGGGAGGGTTTTGAGTTCCTCTCCTTTCTGCGAAGTTTCATGCAAGAAAACCGCTGATTGAGGAGCAATTTTCAGCTCCAGTTTGAACTACACATCTGTGTAATGTCCCAGTGGGGTTGAATCAAGTTACTTTTTTAAAAAATTTTTATTTATTCTTGTATGTGTATGAGTGTACTGTCTGCATGTAGGTTTGTGCACCTTGTCATGCAATGCTGCGGAGGTCAGAAGAGGGCATGGGATTCCCCTGGAACTGGAGTTAAAGACGGTTCTCAGCCACCGTGTGGGTGCTGAGGATTGTACCCTGGTCCTCTGCAAGAGAAGTTGGTGCTCTTAACCTCTAGGCCATCTCTCCAGTCCCGCAAGTTACCTTTATGATTGAGTTTCTGCTAGCCTCTGGTATGTGTCAGTGCTTCCCTGGGAGTTTCGTAGCCTCTACCATGGAATCTGCCTTGGGGGAACTTGCCACCCATTATTGTTCTGGAAAGAGACACACTTTTTTTGCTTGGGTTTCTAAGTCCAAGACCGTGGTGTGACCACACCCATGCTATTTTGACCTTTTTGGCTAGAAATATTCAGGATTACAGAGCTTTGGTTGCCTCTGTGGGCATCCACTTCTAAAATTCCCACCTGATTTCTAATAAGGTCAGTTCTGTTGTGGTGACCAGGTGATTCTGGCACAATTTCACTGAGGTCAGTGGCACACTTCAGTGCACTGCTCAGTTCCTGTGATGTCATTTGCCCAGTAGTGTGGAAAATCTCAGCACCAGGCTTGTGCATCATCTTCCATGCCTGCTGTCCCTCTGTACATGCTAGGTACAACATCGCCCCAGTCTGCTCTTCTGCATCCAGCTCGCTGTTGCTGCAGCACTTGTTGTGGGGAGGAGCCTCCTGACTTCCTGCTGACTGTGGCAGTTTGGTGCAGCTGGACACTGACTTGCTTCCACTCCTACCTACTTCTTTGTGGAGAACTCACCTGGCTTACTCTCTTTATTGTAAGCTATTGACTCTTGTAGAAGAAGAAATTATTATTTACTATTCTGCACATTTTCTTTCACCAGGCCCTGCTGAGGGTCCTTTTATTCTTCCATATTACTTGGAAGTCAAGAGTACTGATTTTAAAAATAGGGAAAAGATAAAATAGGCAACATCTAACCTAAGTCAAGACACTAAATAGTGTATCAGTGCTAGCGTGAGCCAATTATAGTTTTAAAGGGATAAAATAATATGGAATAGAGATAATAAAAAATATGGAATAGAGATAATAAAAAAATCCCCAAGCAAATAAAATAATGCTAAACAAATCCACCATTTTGAAGTTAACAACATAACTTCAAAATCCATAAAGCAAGAAACAAAAGACATTATAAGGAAAATTGATCAAATAAACCATAACAGAGGATATTAATTCAACTGTCAGAAACAGATCTGGGAAAACAGTAAAGCTCATTGAAGCATATAGTAAGGATATTTGCTCACACTGTCATGAACAGCCCTGTACCCATCAGTTAAGCCACTCATATTTCGTCATGAACATAGACTACTGATAAAAATCCATCGTGCTTAATTAAAGAATTGTCAGAATCTGACATAGTACAACATTAAAGACTTCTTAGGCACCTGCACTCATGGGGAGGGAGGGAGGGAGAGAGAGATATAAAATAGTAATAAAAATTTAAATATTCTGGTGGAATGTGTGTGGTCTTTTAAGTACAAAGTCATGTTGTCTTCAAATAGGGATAGTTTAACTTATTTTCAAATTTTATCCTTTTACATTATCCTCTTGTCTTATTGCTCTAGCTGAAACTTCAAGCACTATATTGAATAAGGGTAGAAAGTAGAAACCTCTGTCTCATTCCAGGTTAATGTGTAATACATTCCAGGAGACAGGCAAGGAGAAGCCCCTCTCCTCTCTCTGTGAAGTTGCTGTCATCAGACTTCTAGACCTGAGCCAACACATCACCTCAAAGAGTAACAGCAGGCCCGATGTGCAGGTGCACAATGCTGGCAAACGTTAGCATGTCCAGTGTTTTTCCAGTGATCAAGAGGAATGCATCCATGGCATCAGAAAATCAACAACTGTAACTTTAAAAACTAATGAATAGCCAGGGGTGGTGGCGCCTGCCTTTAATCCTAGCACTTGGGAGGCAGAGGCAGGCTGATCTTTGTGGGTTCAAGGCAGCCTTGTCTACAGAACGAGTTCCAGGACAGCTGGGGCTACAGGGAGACCCTGTCTCGAAAAGACCAAAAACAAACAAACAAACAAACAAAAAAACAACAACAAAAAAACCCAAAAAAACAAAAAACCCAAAACCTAATGATTAAAGGAAGTAAATTTGGATTATGTTTTAAAATTCAAGAGAAATCCTATTTGCTAAAATTCAATCTTTATTATTTTCAAGTATCTTTTAGAGTTGCCATACTTTATGGAGCTCATCCTTTCAGGCTGTGTTTGCAGTCTTAGCCATGACCCAGGAAAAGAAAATGGATAAAACAAAGTGAACATTATTTAAAGGTTTCTATGGACATGCTTGCTTCCAAAGAAAAGAAAGAAAATGTATACAATGTTAAATTTAATAAAATCATATCAACATATCAACTAATGGATAAGAAAATGAATATGAGAAAGCAAAGGATCAAGACTTTCCAAAACTACTGAGGAAAAGAAGGGTCAGCTGGGCTAGCCATGTTGGATGGTGCACGAGAAGCCCTGTATGGCTTCTGACTAGAGTGCTGTGTTGTAGAAATGGGAAGCACTGGGCTGGAGAGATGGCCTAGCGGTTAAGAGTGCCGACTGCTCTTGCAGAGGACCCGGGTTCGATCCCCAGCACCCACATGGCGGCCGAGAGCCGTCTGAAACTCCAGTTCCAGGAGAACTCCAGTTCCAGGGGAATCCGAAGAAACCCTATTCTGACCTCCGCGGCAATTGCATGACACGGGTGCACAAACTTGCATGGACAGTACATTGAGGACACATACCGAAATAAATAAAATTTAAAAAAAAATTAAAAAAAACAGAAATGGGAAGCACTGTATGGCTTCTGACTAGATTGCTTGGTGCAGAAATGAGAAGCAAGCAAAGAAGTGAATAGCAGAGGGGGTAAAACAGAGCCCTGTGCATTCTGAAGCTTGCCATGAGAGGCCTTCACAAATCAAGCTCCAAGAAGAAGACTGTATCATAAATATGCTTGGAGTAATTTCCTTTGGAGTTTTTTTTTTTTTTTTTTTTTTTTTTTTGAGACAGGGTCTCTCTTTAATCCCAGCTGGCCAGGAACATGATAAGTAGACCAGGCTGGCCTTGAACTCACAGAGATCCTCCTGCCTCTGCCTCCCAAGTGCTGGGATTAAAGGGGTGAGCTACCATGCTCGGCTTTATTTGGTTTTAAAAATACTTTTATTTAATCTTTGAGTGTATCATATAAAACCTATTAATCATACTTCTACCCCTTATTCACATCCCTCCATGGCCCCCCTACCACTGGATTTCATACATTCCATTATATATGTTAGGTCTATTGAGTTAAGCATTTACACCCAGATGTCCCTCGGTGTAAATTCATGTACTAGAGTCTAGTCAGCCTATCTAGAATCTCTCACTTAAGAAGATCAACTCTCTCTCACCTAGAAGGAATCAGCTATAAATAGTTCTTCAGCTAAAGTTGGGGCCTGCTGCCCATTTCCCCAGTTCTATGCGTTTTTTTTTCTTTTCTGATTGAGTTTACATGAGTCTTATGTATGCTGACACTCTTGCTTTAAGTTCATATGAGCGAGTTCCCAGAGGCCTGAACGTCTCTGTTTCTTTATGTTCATGCACCAACCCTGGCTCTTACAATCTTTCTGTCTTCTCAGGCAATGGTCCCCGAGCCATGGGTGGGTGAGGTTTATATCGCAGTCTGATTGAGGACTTTGCACTCTGCAGTCTCTTATTCTCTACACTTTGGTCAGTTGTGGCCTTTTGTGTGCATCATATTCTGTTGCACAAGGAAGCTTCCTTGGTGAGAACTGAGAGATGCCTTAGTATTCTCTGCACCCTGTTCCACTATATTCTGTGAGCCTTTGGTGTAGATATTGCATCGTAGACATGCCACTTAGGGCCTGGCATCTCTCAGACACTTATTCTCTGTAGAGGCCTGTGGCGTCACCTGAAGACAGACAGGGAGAGGAGGCTCAAACCAGCCAGCCTCCTTGGTGGATGGGGCTGAGCTGGATGATGAGTGTCGACAGTCTGCAAGAGAACACACCAGACAGGGAGCTTGTCGAAGCGAGGACTCACTTTATTGCATCAGGCAGCGGCTTATATATGCTTGGCGGGAGGGGTGGAGAAAAGAAGGTGGGAGAGGAGATAGGTAGAGTGGGGGGATAGCTTTGGGCCAATAGTAACTCGCCACATTGGTTGTAGGCATTTTCAGGTCGGGCTATGCTGAGTCACTCCTATACAGAAGTGACCGGCCAGAGACAGGTTGCTAAACTCTAGTCAGGCTCAGGGGGTTACAGTAGGCCAAATTCTCTAGGGCCCACAGGACTCAACAATTCCCCCTTTTGTTTTTGTAATGCAGGAGGAGAAACATAGCCCCTGTCTTAGGTTGTCTATTCTTGCAAACTCAGTCTTATCTGTCTTTGGGATACAAACAGCTTAGGTTTGGCCCCTGTCTTAGGTTGACTGACTGCAGAAAGATCTTAACCGTCATTGGGTGCTATGACTCTGGTCTGCCGAAGAGCCTCTCCATGCCCTGTCTTAGGTTGCCCCAGTCTCTCTGGGGTCTTATCCATCATTGGCCACACGGAGGGTGGAGGCCGGGTGATCATATGAAGATGGCCATTCATGGGCTGGAGAGATGGCCTAGCACTTAAGAGCGCCGACCGCTCTTGCAGAGGACCCGGGTTCAATCCCCGGCACCCACATGGCAGCCAAGAGCCATCTGAAACTCCAATTCCAGGAGAACTCCAGTTCCAGGGGAGTCCGACACCCTCTTCTGACCTCCACGGCAATGCACGTCACGGGTGCATAGACTTGCATGCAGACAATACATTCATACACATACGGAAATAAATAAAATAAAAAAAAAAGAAGATGGCCATTCATAAGACTCTGGCTTCTGATTAGCAAGCCTGTGATAGTGGACCTCGACCTGATGTCTAGCCTCCCCTAGATAAATTGAGTGATTTAGTTAGTAACGCAGGGCCCGAGGGTAAGGATTAGGAAGAGTGTAAGAAGGGGTCCAAGCAGAGGGAGGAGGTAGGGCAGGAAGCCATGCAAGCCGGTCCACAAGGGATTTTCTTGAAGTTCTCTCCACTTTTCCGGGTTTTTGGATGGATGCAGATCCACTAGCCTCCAGGCGTTGTCTGGACGCATTGGGGTCTCCGAGTCCCCTGTCACTGGGTGGGATGAGAGCCAGCAGCAGGAGGTGCAACGTCACTTTTATCCTGGGCTGCTCTTGAGGGAAGAACTGAGGGACCATCCTTGGGGGTGAAACACTCCCTGGAGGGGTCATTATCATTGTCTCCCTGTTGGGGGAGGTATTAGCTATAGGCAACAGATGAGGACCAACGTTTCTGAAAAGGGGATGTATTCCTGTCTTCCTTGGAAAAATTTAAAATATTTTGGAAAAATTTAAAATATTTAGGGTGATCATGTGGGGGCATAGACTCCCCCTTTTGTTTTTGTAATTGAGTCTTGAGGGTTTGGCCATTGTCTGTTTTGATTTGAGTCAACTGCCAAATGGGGTATAATGGGTAACATCTATCCACCAGAGATGGTTAGGCCAAAGACCTTGGGGATTACTGCCCGAGGTTTGGAGAGGGGGGATCTGGAGGAAGGGCTGGCAGGACCGGCAGGTGCGGACGATCTTTTTTAGATCTTTAACTGCTACATGAGGGTATATATGCCTAAATCCCCTCCAGTTTGCATGGATTAGTTGGTGGAATTGTGTTGCCTCTGTAAGTGTATTACATTGAGGCACTGAGGCTAGTTGATCGGCCAGTTTATTGCCTTTTGAAAGGAATCCTGGTAGATTTTGATGCCCTCTAAGGTGTTGAAGGAAAATAGGGCTGGTTCTTTGTTAATCCAGCCTAATATGAGCTTCTACCAAGTTAGGCAGCAAGTTGACCACATAAAGGCTATCTGAGAACAGGTTAAAGGGCCTGGGTATAGAGTCTAGTGTTAGGACAACAGCAAAGCTTAAGCTTCTTTTACTAGACTGTGACTTCAGAGAAATCAAGTCCATTAACTTATATCTATTTATTTGTATTTCTGTATAAATCTCTACTGAAATACCTCTATATAAATGTATAATACTTTTTTCAAACATATCACTATAAATCTTATAAAGTAGGTTTATAACAAGCATTTTCCTTTCAGTCCTTGGAAGTGTTTTTTTCCAGGCCTGGCACAAAACCCTGTTTTAAAGATTCTTTACTTAGTTGTTAAATGTTTTACAATACACATTTAACCATACTTTAAATTATGATAAGATTATTGCTTAGAACCAATGGAATTTACAAGAAGACCGGTCTCTAGAAAAGATCTTGGAGGAAATTTAGCAGACAAAAGGAAACTTCAGCAGAATTAAGCACTTAGTATTGTGAAAGCATCCATCCTATCAAAAGCAATTTATAGATTCACTGCAATGCCAATCAGGATACCCATGGCATTCTTCAAGAACTGGGAAAAATCCACCCTAAAATTCCTGTGGAATTGCAGAAGACCCCAGATAGCCAAAGCAATTTTGAGTAAAAATAGCAATGCTTGGGAGATTACCATACCAGATCTCAAAATATATTACAGAGCTATAGTATTCATAAACATCATAGTACTGGCACAAAACAGACATGAAGATTAATGGAACATAATAGAATATCTGAACACTGAGTGCATGCAACTTCAGAAATCTGATATTTGGCTATGTTGCCAAGAACATACACTGAAGAAAATACAGCATCTTTAACAAGAGGTGCTGGCGAAACTGGATCTCTACCTGTAGGATGAAACTAGACCCTTATCTTTCACCCAGCACAAAAGTCAACTCCAAATGAGTCAAAGACCTCAATGTGAAGCCCCAAACTCTGAAACTGTTAGAAGAAAACATAGGTAGTACCCTATATGATATAGGTGTAGGAAAGGACTTTCTAAATCAGGTTTCAGTTGCTCAGGAAGTAAGGTCAACAATTGGCAGGTGGGACTTCATTAAACTAAAAAGCTTCTGTCAACAAAAGAAACAACCAAGGAAATGAAGAGAAAACCCACAGAGTGGAAGAAAATATTCACCAGATACACACTGGACAGGGGTTCAATATCCAGAATATTCAAAGAACTCAAAAATGAAGAAACAAGAAAACAATTGTCCCAATGAAAAGTTGGGCTAAGGATTTGACAGAGTTCTCAAACAAAGAAATAAAAATGGCTAAGAAGAACCTTAAAAAGTGTTCAACATTCTTAGTTAGGGAAATAAAAATCAAAACATCTTTAAGATTTCATGTGGCTAAGATCAAGAAAGTAAATAATAAATGCTGGTGAGGATGAGGAGAATGGGGAAGTCTAATCCACTGCTGGTGGGAATGCAAATTCGTGCCACCACTTTGGAAAGCAGTGTGAACACTTTATAAACTAAATTTGGCTGGGCATGGTAACAAACACATTTAATCTCAGCACTCCGGAGGCAGAGGCAGGCAGCTCTCTGTGAGTTCAAGGCCTGCCTGGTCTATGTAGCGAGTTTCAGGCCAGCTGGGGCTACAGAGAGAAACTGTCTCAAAAAGATGAAAAAAGGGCTGGAGAGATGGCCTAGCAGTTAAGAGCACTGACTGCTCTTGCAGAGGACCCAGGTTCGATCCCCAGCACCCACATGGCAGCTAAGAACCATCTGTAACTCCAATTCCAGGAGAGCTCCAGTTCCAGGGAAATCCGAGACCCTCTACTGACCTCCGCGGCATTGCACGACATGGGTGCACAGACCTACATGTGGACAGTACATTCATACACATACAAACATAAATAAAATTTTTAAAAAAGATGAAAAAAACCCCTTAAACTAAATTTGAATCTACCATATGATCCAGTTATACCACTCCTTGGCATATACTCAAAGGACTCATCCTGCTATAGAGATATTTGTACCTGTTTTTTGCTGCTCTTTCTACAATAGCTAAGAAGTGGAAACAACATAAGTGTCCCTCAACTGAAAAATGGATAATGAGAATGTGGTACATGTTCACAATGGAGTTCTCTACTCAGAAGTAAAGAAAGAGGAAATCATGAAATTTGCAGGTAAATGGATGAAACTAGAAACATACTAAGTGAAGTAACACAGACTCAGGAAAAGAAACCATGTGTGTGTTCTCCCTCATTTGTGGATCCTAGCACCAAATCCTTGTATGTGAGTATATCCTGATGTAACAACAGGAGGCAGGAACATGGAAAGGAACCATGGAGGTAAAGGAAAGGAAAGAGCCTGAGAGAGGGTAAGAAACAGTTGCTGCCAAGGAGGAGATGGGGAAAGGTGCGGTATTCAACTGGGAAGGGAGGAGGGAAGGACGTACAAGGAACTGTGGTGGTGAAGGGGAAAAGGGGGGCTCAGAAGAAGGGAGATAACAGGAGATGGGTATTATCAAGGGGAACTGGGAATAAGTAATTGTCCATTTGTAATAAATTCACTTACAAATTCTCCCTTACTCCATAGTCCTAAAAGAAATAATGAAAATAATTACTAGCATATACTGAGTGCTCAGTCCACACCAGGCAGGGAGTCATGTGGTACATGTTCTTTGTGTGTCAGCTGGCTTATTTCTCTCTCCATGCCAATGGGGGGGGTGCTGCAGATCTTGCTTAGTCACACTGCAAATGAGTGGCAAAGCTGTGTTGTGTGTGCATCTGCAGGGAGGGTGCAGACCTCATTCTGGAAAGCACTCACTGTGGCATCCTGGCAAGGAGAATAAAATGCAAGGTCCCACAGTTGAAAACAAACCTGAAAACTGCATGGGCTGGGCTGAGGGTGAAGGGCTTGGCCCTGGCTTTGATCTCCAGCCATGTAAAATGAAACACAACAAAATGCAGTAGCAAAGAAACCTCAAGGAAGGAATTCAGGACCTCCCTGGTCAAGATGGACACAGAGTTCTACACATGCATTTAGTGATAAATCCACAGCTTTTTGCTATGACATTTATGGACAAAATGGTACTTGTTAAATCTGATTGGCAGCTGCACATGTGTGCTTCTTTATTCTGTTTATTTAACACCGCATAAATATTTTCATTTCAAAGAATGGATGCAAAGGATGGAGATTAAGGAGTAAAGCCAAAGAATGGGGCATCTCCACCTCACACAGGAGTTCCCAGGAGCCTTAGAACCAGACTTAGAACTTTCTCTCATTTATTTTTCTTCCTCACACACTGAAGCTGGTAACACAACTCCCAGTAGTCCACTCTCAGGCGTTGCGGGCAAACACTGGTTGTCTGTTTTCTGGAGCTTCCATTGTCTTAACACATGGACTGTAGTCCATTTATAAAGTGACATTAAGCCAAATGAGCCATGTTCGTTTTAAAATGCCTAGCAGTTGATGGTTGAAAATGAAATGGATTTCTTGGGTACAGCTTTAGGAGAAAAAAGCTCATGGCCTTGATCTCACTCCTTCTGGGAGGCAGTAAAGTAGCTAACAAAGCTCGAGGTGACTAGGCTTCCCTGGGTTTGGGTTCGCTCCAAGTAGCTAACAAAGCTCGAGGTGACTAGGCTTCCCTGGGTTTGGGTTCGCTCCACAGCCTTTCACTCTGCACTTACCGGGATGATATCTCTCCACCTTGGCTAAACTTGGTTGGTCTCTCTCTCTCTCTCTCTCTCTCTCTCTCTCTCTCTCTCTCTCTCTCTCTCTCTCTCTCTCTCTCTCTCTCTCTCTCTCTCTCTCTCCTCCTGCACTCACTCAGCACATCCTCATCCTCATGGTATTTGTTTTGCCCAGAGTCCAGAGTCCCTGGACCCAAGCCGAGCCAACCGGAAGCCATGCGCTTCCTCGAACTTAGTCTTTTTTTGCTTTGCAATTCATAATTTGAAAATGTAACTAGGTGGAAACACATGGGTTAGAAAAACTTCTCATAGCTGGACGTGGTGGCGC
This sequence comes from Rhizomys pruinosus, assembly GCA_009823505.1. Classification (NCBI taxonomy): domain Eukaryota; kingdom Metazoa; phylum Chordata; class Mammalia; order Rodentia; family Spalacidae; genus Rhizomys; species Rhizomys pruinosus. The sequence goes on along the minus strand of VZQC01008976.1, from coordinate 2,328,680 downwards.
CCGCCTTTAATCCTAGCACTTGGGAGTAAAGCAAATAACACAGTGCCTGGCACATGGTGGGCACTGAATGGAGGGCAATGCGAGTGCTAGAGGCTTTCATATAACTGGTCTTCAAGCAAGAGAGTAAGGCTTTGCTAAAGCTGTTCTTTGAAACAGTTCATCAATGTTTAACTTCTTGAGCAGAAGAAAGTAAACTGAATGATGAAAGAATTTAGTGCATGGCAAGAATGAGCTAAGATTCCACTGCAAGTTGTAAGTAGAACACGTGTGATTGCTTAATTCTGTAATCTAAGCATTCTGGAAGAACAGGCAGAGGTCCATAAGTTCAAGGTCAGCCTGTGTTGCATAGCAAGACCCTATCTCAAATGTGTGTGTGTGTGTGTGTGTGTGTGTGTGTGTGTGTGTAGACCTAGGGAAAATTCCTTTACTTTGCTAAATACTCTAACTTTAATCCATTGTAACTACAGCCAATCTTTTTTCTCATTATACCCTGATTTGCATTCAGAAGGCTGTGCAGAGATAGATGACAGATGAAAATGAGGGAAACTTGAGAAATTACCAGTCAGAGCAGTAGTCCAACCAAGGGGTAATGAAGTTCCAAATTAAGCTGCCAGAGCTAGAGCAGAGGAGCTGAGATCTTTAAGTGGCACAACGAACAGGTTTCAGAAAGAACTAAGCATTTGTGTGCAGTGCATGTATAAGGGAAGCATTACATTTACCAAACTATGTTCTACATATTAAAAATCCCACATCTGCAACTCAGGTCATTGAAAGAGCATTCATTCAATTCCCCATCAATGTCTTTATTTTTCCATTTAATAATTTTGTGTCATCTGGGCATGGTTTTGCATACAAAACTAGGGCAGGAGGATCATGGATTCTCAGCCATTTGGGGCTACATAGCAAGACTATCTCATTAAAAATTAGATAAAAATTATGAAGAGGCAACTTAGTGGAACCTAGAGGTAAGCAAGACCCTACTCAAACCACTCACCTCTTTTTGCTGACTGGTATTGAGGAAAAAGACATTTTTTATTATTTAAATATTTAAGTACAAAGAGCAGTTAAGTTTTAAAAAAGAAAAGTTATCTCAATAACTAAGTGTTGTTATTTTGAGAACAGGCTAGTGCCCTCCTTTCCCATCTTTCTGGCTTAGTGGGTTATCAGGAGTTCTCTTTCATATGACCTGCTGTACTGGGGACTAAATTATTTTTGGATAACCATGAAAATTTTATAAAATGTCTTGGGCTGACTCCCATGTTACCAGTTCCTTCCCGAGACAATTGTCTCATAGGAAGAAGTTATCTGCATTTTCCTATAAGTCCCTTCTATATACCCCTGGATCTCTCTTTATTTTATTTTATTTTTAAGTAACTGTGTAGACAATATTTAATTACATTTTTATTTTTTTATTTTTTTATTTTTTTCAAAGCTAATATTTATTGAACCTTTGTGCATTCCATACAAAATTACAAATCAAATCTAGACCCCTGCTCCCCTCCTTACCCCCCACCCCATCAGAGCTCATGCATTCTGCCAAATATGTTTTTCATCTTTTTCTCAGTCTCTCTCAAAATTCTCAAAGCAGAAGTTTACTGTTTCAAGGAGAAGTTCACCGTTTCAGTCAGTTCTTTGACCCAGTCTTGTTGTTGTTATTCCTTCCAATATGTATCACTCCAAAATATGCACATATGCATGCCACATATATCATAGGTTTTAGCATCTTCAGCTTATGATTTTTTTTCCTTTTTTAGGCTGAAAGATGTCATGTTTGAAGTCTTCTCCTTGGCAAGCCCAAACCACCATCAGTTCTGCCTTTGTGCTCCACACTGGGGTTTTCTCTTCCTATGGTCACCAAATGAGGTCCAGTAAGCACGGTGTCCTGACTTGATCTTCCTGTACTGTTCTCCATGATACAGCCTGGGTAGTCCAACATTGGCAGTCTATACTCTGAAGAGGCTGAAACCCCAGTAGTAGCTCAGTCCACAAGTTGGATGTCTCAGCAGTCCCCATCTCGCACTGAAAGTTTGGAAGATTCTTGGAGAGACATGAGTCATCAGTCCATATTGGAAGGTTAAAAACTGTGTCTCATGTCTTTGAAGGATGGCAAAAGCAGTGGCATCCACAGGGTAGCTGCACTTGCCAGTAAGACCGGCAAAACAACTGTGCTCTTTTTTTTTTTTTTTTA